>CM060706.1:141861504-142461504 GCA_030686995.1 Artemisia argyi
CCAAACTGAAATACTCGACTGTTAGTATGGGTGGTTTGGTTCGTTTTTGTTCATTTTCGGTTTGGCTTTTTTGGTGCACATTTCTTTTTTAAAAAACGAATAAATCAAACCGCATAACTTCGTTCAACCGAAAGATTGTTTGAACACCCCGTAGACACCACCTTAAGAATCTATAAGAAGCAGACAAACCAACATAGCCAAACAATCATATATGTTTAAAATTAACTAAAAAAAATCGCAGCCGAAGGTAAAAGCTAAAGCTTGTACGCTCAGGCTCTCGGCAATGGTCAAGGTAAGGGAGGCACGGTACCGTGCTACTGTGCGGGAACACCGCCGCCTTTGCCCACGGTACCGCGCGGTAAGGGCCACGCACGGTAAGTTTTCACGCACGGGAACGAATGCAAATTTCGAACATTGAGTATATTTTTGACCGTTTATTCGACCGTTGCATGCAACGGTTTTTTTTTTTTTTTTTTTTTTTTTTTTTTTTTTTTTTTTTTTGTATATATACCCATCAGCTACCAACAATCAAGACGACGACAAAAAAAAAAAAAAAAAAAAAAAAAAAAAAAAAAAAAAACATAGCTACCAAATCACAATTGTATTCGATCCAAAAAAAAAAAAAAAAAAAAAAAAAAAACTCAACCATATGGAATTTAAAAGAATTGGTTCGACTCTATTGTTAGATGAGCCGTTTCAGTGGTCTAACGATAGTAGTCTCGAGGTTTTTTCTAACGCGATTGACGAAGATGAGGTAGCTGATACGGCAAGGTCGAAACGAAAATCAGTAAAACGCGATCGGATCAAAGCTGCAAAAAGGTTGCATCTTGATCTTATGGAGCATATTCACGCTCAACAATTACCATACCTCCAGGTGGACGATTCCGACGATGAAGTTTAGTTTTTTAGTATTATGAAATTTAGTATTTTAATATTATGTAATGTTATTTTATGTTTTTTTAGGAATATTATGTAATGTTTTATGATATTTAATGGAATTTTAGTTTTTATTTTTATTTTAAAGGAATTTAAAAAAAGAAAAAGAAAAAAAAATGAAGTGAGGGATGGTGGTGTGGTGCCACAAGTAATGCCAACAAAAAAAAGGTGGGGGGTGGGAAAAATGGGTGAATGATATGACACAAGAAAATTGGTTGGGAGTGAGGGATGGTGGTATGGTGCCACAAGTGTTACCAACCCCGGGATGGTGGTATGGTGCCACAAGTGTTGCCAACCCCTCATACACTTTGTTAAAGAAGTAGAACCACGACACCACAACATTAAAAAAAAAAAAAAAAAAAAAAAAAAAAAAAAAAAAAAAAATTGAATAACTTGACAAACACATTCACTTGACGTTTTGACTTACCGAACAAATTTCTAACACACCGCATGCCACCAACATTTTCACTTGCCTAAAAACTTTTCAGTCTTCTAAATTGATTGAAATCCGTCAAAGGAGTGCCTAATAAACTGCCCATATTCCACCATTCGCATATGACATTCGAGACCAAGGTAGCACAATCACATCTTGCCACTATGTGTTTAGCTGTCTATATAGTATTTTCACAACTTGGACATGAAATAGCTAACATGATATGATCAAGTAAAGACCTCACCGAGATCCATCCTAAACTAAGCCGTCATATGAAAACACACACCATTTTTTAAAAATCTTAATCCATCTTGTTTCTACATCTCCCCTAACTCACCATAGAATCTTCTTCGCAATCACTTTCTCTATTACTTTTGAAACTAAAATAAAATTGTCTCCCCAAAATCTTATACCATACGAAATTTATCGGTGTTCAACTCACCGGGTTAAAGTTACAACTATGACGTCGACCGACAATGTATTATCAACTGACATTTAACATAGTAATGATTGGTTAGGAATAATATTTATGTAAAGAATCTTTTAGATGAATACAACATAATTATGTACTGTAATAAAAAAAATCAGATAAATGTAGCAAAAGAAAACGAATAGTTTTATAGGCATTCAAAAACATTTCATGGTCAAACATGTTTGACCGATGTGTTTTGATCTCTTACCTAGTCTAACAAGTGTACCCTTATTTTGACCAACGCACCATTAGCTCATCATTACACCACGTGCCAGAGCTACTCATTCCACTTTATTTTCCTAGTGCTAGAATCACATAATTTTTACATAAAGTTATTCACACAATTATGTCTAATTGTGATTTGTACATCACTGGCCAATTAAAAAGATGAGAGATAATGAAATTGAATGCAAATATTATACGCCACATCATTTTATGAAAAAGGTTTTATAAAAGTTTTATTGAGCACCAAGGGGTTTTTGTTTCAGATTATTTTCGGGAAATTTGTTCGGCTTAATTTGATAAACTGAATTTTTTCAGTTTTAAGCTTATTATGACATAAAGCTGGAAAAAAAATCTCATAAGCCAAAAATAAGCTAAAAAAACAAACACGATCTATGGGGATGTTTGGATTAGCTAATTTTCCGGGCTTATTGGAAATCAGAAAAGCTCATAAGCCTTTTTTTTTTTTTTTTTTTTTTTTTTTTTTTTTTTTTTTTGTAGCTTATGAGCTTATCAAGTTGATCTTGTAGCTTAAATAAGCCATAAGCCCAATTGAATGAGCTCATAAGCCTTAAAAAAATGAGCTTACGAGCTTTTCGAAATTCAAATAAGCCAACAAGCCAGGAAAATTAGCTAATTCAAATACCTCTTCAACACATTTTCACTTACTTTTGAGCACTAGCATTCCCAAATCCTAATGGCTGCAAAAACAAAACATAAAAAACCAAATAATCACAATAACTAAAAATATGAAATTTAAGAATGATGATGACGTGACAGACAATGAATTATGGGTTTTGGTTTATTGGTGAAAAGATTGTACGGAAGATAGTTAATGACTGTGTCTTTGTATGCTTCCTCGTCCCATTGTCTACGGTCTCCTTTTCTTTACTTGTCTTTGATCGGCCCGGTTGTCACACCGAGTCAACCCGGGTTTCTACAAAGAAAATATTTTTAACCGGGTCAGCCCGGGTTCGAAAACCTTTTTTAAATCAGGTTAGCCGGGGTTTCTACAGAACAAAACTTTATATACACCGGGTCAACCCGGGTTTCTACCAAATAAAACTTTTTATACACCGGCTCATCTCGGGTTTCTACCGAAGAAAGTCATAAATTTTTTACGCACTCGATAGTGCGCTCAATAGTTTTTTAGGTAAGAAAACTAAAAATTAAATATGAACATTTTCACCTTAATTTTGAGATAAAACATATTATTTCAAAATCAACTAAGGTGTCGTTTGTTTTTTCATATCTTTTATCTCTTCATCTGCAATTGCTTAAAATACAGAGTATCAAAGACAAGTTTTCATCCGTTTTTGTACATTTTACGTTTTATCCACTTTTATACATTTTTGTTCGTTTTTATACGTTTTCATCCGTTTTAATACGTTTTTGTCCATATTTATGCGTTTTCATCCATTTTTATATGTTTTCATCCGTTTTTATACGTTTTCGCTTGTTTTCTTACGTTTTCGTCTATTTTTATACGTTTTCGTCCGTTTTTATACGTTTTTCTTACGTTTTCATACATTTTGATTCATTTTTATGACTTTATCTGGTTTTATATGTTTTATTACGGTTTCATACGTTTACGTTTTCATCCGTTTTTATGCATTTTTATACATTTTCGTCCATTTTAATACGCTTTCGCCCGTTGTCATACGTTTTTGTTCGTTTTCATACGTTTGCGTCCGTTTATACGTTTTCATACGTTTTTTTATTCGATTTTATATGTTTTTATATGTTTTCGTCCGTCTTTATACGTTTTATCCGTTTGTATACATTTTCGTCCGTTTTTCTTACGTTTTCATCAATTCTTATACGTTTTCTTACATTTTCATACGTAATTATTTTTTGTTCGTAGAACTTGTTTATTTTAGTGTTACGTTTATTCTTGTCGTTTGATATTATCCAGAGTAAATTTGACCGAAATTAATGTAACGAAAATACACAGATAATTTGATGACCTATAAGTTAGTTTATGTTAAAATCTTAATAGTTGGCCTACTCCCTATCCGGTGTTGGGTAAAATCCCATTTAATTACCAAAGGTCTAGTGACGGGTGGGCCAACGTGTTTGGGCTGGGCTAAAAAGGATCGGAGTAACAAGTATTATGTTTGACAAACATACATATACATTGCGTAATGTCGTTGACTCTCTGTTCCTCTAAGTATCTTTCGGCAACCCTAAAGTAGAAACTAACTAGATATGGTTGTTGTGTTTGACGTGGTTGAAGTTATTCTTTTAAAATCGGGTGTGAAAGATCTAGTCCAATGGAAGAGGGTTTGTAAGTCATGGTATTCTTTAATATCAAGTAATCGTTTTGTTAAAGCTCATCTAAAAAATATGTGCAACAAAGATGATTATGAACTTGGACATACAAGAATCTGTGTACCATATATATCAGCTAATGAGCGTATACCATGGAAGATTGTTGGTTCTTCCAATGGCCTCATATGTGTCTCTCCTTTAGTTGTAGATGCTAGAATATTTTTATCAAATCCTTCTACCAGGGAGGTCAGAAAATTGCCAATGGCTCCCCTACTTCCTGAAAGTGTCACATATAAGTTATGTTTTAGCTTTGGTTATGATTCATCTACTGATGATTACAAGGTTGTTATGGGGATTTCGCAAGATAATCATGAGACACTTGTTCAAGTCTTTTCATTGAAGTTAAATATATGGAAAGTTATAGGGCAACTGAAATATGTGTTCTATTATAGGAGGTCTGGTATCTTACTCAATGGGGCAATTCATTGGTTTGCTGTTGATTATAATGCTAAGAGGAAACCGGAAGTAATCCTTTCTTTTGATTTATCTCGGGAGGAATTTAAAGTAATTCCCCAACCTGATGACCCAAGATATATATTTCATCATTGTAAACTCGGGATTTACGAAGACTGCCTGTGCATATATTGTAGTGATGATATCCCTTGTCGTGAGGTATGGGTATTGAGAAACTACAATGTGAAGCAGTCTTGGGAACTCTTGCCAAATGATTGCCAGATGAATTATGATGGTGCATACTATATGCATACTTTTAAGGATTGCATTCGACATCCGGAAAGGACTTCCTGTTGTGACGATAATACATGTTTCATTTATGATGATAATATATCGTTTTCTAAGATTCGAAAACATATTGGTGCTCCTTTATTTGTGCAAAGCCTTGTATCCCCTTATGTTAATGGGAGACCAAGCCGCACAAAGGATAACAAAAGGAGTGTTGAAGCGGGTAGCGGTGAGGTTGGTTCTGCTTATTACTATGTTGTCATTTTGCGGTCCTTGCTTTAATGCAATATACAATACACTTAGATTTACCATGTTCGTGTAGTTTTACTGTATTTCATATCAACTGACTCTATATGGAAGATGCTTGTTTTATGATCTTAAAACTGTTTTCATGTTCACCTCATATTTGGATTTTCGGATTCATATGCACGAACATGGAATTATTAGTTTGATTTTCTAACTGGTTTCGATTACTATCATGTGAACCAAACATAGTGAATAGTAATTTGTTATTGTACATGCACAAGAGGATGTCTTTTTAAGTGTATATATATCTAATATTCTTGGTCTAATGTATCTATTTACTTTATACTCAATCTATAGTCGTTATAGAACTATAGAAGAGAGTCCAATTTCTAACCTTGATAAAGACTATGCTAACGTCAACATATATGATAGCAATTGAAATTTTAAATCTACTTTATTTTCTTATTTTGAAGAGGTGTATGGATTAAAGGGTTTTTTTTTTTTTTTTTTTTTTTTTTTTTTTTGATGAATTGATGTGTGCAGATTTTGGAATTGAGCTAATCAAACCTACTAGTAAACCAATCCAAACCGGACTCTATGGTGTCTGTGTTGTTGTTTCAATATCCTTTCTACATATTGTATATATACTTTTAGGAGGAGTCCGTGTTCTAACTCGTACAGAGGACTTGACATGCTACTGTTGCTTGTGCATCAGCAAAACTTTGGCTTTGATGATATTTACTTAATGCTAAGCTTATGTTGCATACATATTACAATAATAAGTTATTCCTGTATTTATTCAGTTATACGTTCACTGTTGAATTCATTAAGAATTAAAGTCTATCAAAAAATATTTGATGTTTATGTGTCCTGATGTGCTGCAGGGAGGTCACGAGAGTGTTGGAACAACTAAAAGCGGAAGCAAGAAAAGGAACAGGAAGAGGTCTCGATTTACACCAAGGAAAGTCAGAAACAGAAAGAAGCTATGACTTGCAAACTTCTCCATTCCATCAAAGACTGAAGCATCATTTGGTACGAAATTCCTAAACTAGAAGTCTCTAAAGTATTTAATTTAGTGAGGTGTCCATGTCCACCTGATTGCAAGTTTTTTTTTTATTTATTTTTTTTGTTATTTTTTTATTTTATTTATTTATTTATTTATTTTCTCCACATGTTTAATAAACAGGTTAACTATGGCTATGAGACTATAAGTTTATTAAGAAGGTGTAATGTGAATGGGAGTCTATTGCTAAACCGCTAAACCCGACTTTAAGGATATTATTTTTAGATTTAAAACCCCTATGCTCTCATTGCTTAGAACGCTTTGAGCTGCCTTCACTGGTTTATGAAGGATTATAACACTAAAAATATAGTAATACTTTCTTTTGATTTATCTCGAGAGGAATTTAATGAATGCCCCCAACC
Source organism: Artemisia argyi (assembly GCA_030686995.1). NCBI lineage: Eukaryota > Viridiplantae > Streptophyta > Magnoliopsida > Asterales > Asteraceae > Artemisia > Artemisia argyi. Next base: position 141,868,251 of record CM060706.1, read on the forward strand.
AGATGACTCAAGATATGTATCTGATTATTTTAGCAGACTCGGGATTCTCGAAAAATGTCTATGCATATTTCGTAATGATTCTCCCTACCAGAGATGGGTAACGAAAAACTATAATGATAAACATTCTTGGGAACCACGTCCATATGATTGTGAGATGAACAAGTCTGATGTTGCACACACGCTTAAGTGTGACACTCCACACAATATTTGCTGCTTGTGTGATGATAAGGGACCTCTATAAATAATGTATGAATCTATCTTTGAATAATCTTATACAGTAGTATATTGTGAATGATAGTTTTAAGGAGCTTTGATGGATTCGATATCCTATGTATGATGGTTTTGAATCAAGTTGTTGATTTCTTAAATGGGTGTCTGATTGTGCAAATATGGGCACGTGGATTTTAATAATGTTTTTAACATGAGCTCAATGTTACGACCCACACGATAGACAGGAGTGTTTTCGAGGTTAGTCAGGATTTCGGATTGTTCCACACTTTTCTTGGAAGAGCTTGGATGATCTTTGAAGCCCTTGAAAGATGTTGAAAGATGTTAGAGGCTCTAGAAACTCTTGAAAGCCCTAGAAGCTCATGGAAATCCTAGAAGTTTCCCATCATGAAAGTGTGTAGAAATTGTACATAGCTTAATTGAGTAGTATAAATAGAGGAGACCTAATTTGTTCAAGGCATCCAAGAAAGTTCACTTGTAATCTCTCTTGTAAAGTTTTCTAGTAATACAAAGCATTTCCCTTATTCCACTTGTTCCTTTGTTTGAAGCTTTCTTTAGTTACATACATCGTTGAGTGTTCGAGTAAGCCTGAGCTTACTCGAGACTAAGTGCTGCACGGAAGACCCTTGTAGAGACAAGTCCGTGACAAATGTTATCAAAGCCAGGTTGATTCGAGGCAATGGCAAGCGAAATCGAGAAGAATTGTGCTAGTGGAAGTACAGTTCTTGACGAGACCCGGGGTCGGGGTGATCAACGGCAATACCCTAAGAAGAGAATTACGTCTAAGGACGTTGTGACAAGTTTAGATATGAGAGTTACGGGTGTTAAGACATCCGTGACGGAGTTAAAGAACCAAGTTAAGGACTTGGAAGGTCTTGACTCCAAGTTTGCGAGAATGAAGGATGACTTTAGAGTGGTCATCAATGCTATTAGTGGCGACTTGAAGCGTGGGATCCATGACTTAAAGGCGATGCCCATGAGCAAGGTCACAAAGTTGCGAGAAGAGTTTGGAGAAGAGATCTCCGTCATTCATAAAATCATTGAAGACTTGCAAGCGGATGCGGTCTTGTGCAAGCGATCGATTGCTAGCGAGGGTGGCAACACTAGTCATCGTGCTCTGAAGATAGATGTTCCTAAACCATCACCATTCGTGGGAAAGCAGGGAGCTAGGGCGGTTGATGATTTCTTGTACAAAATGGAGCAATACTTGAAAGGTGTCAATATTACGGATAACGACTCCAAGATCAAGATAGCGACCCGATACTTGAAGGATACTGTGGCGTTATGGTGGAGACATCGGCATGGAGATATTGAGCGAGGTACGTGTACTATTAATACTTGGGCTGATTTTGTGGCGGATTTGAAGAAGAAATTCTATCCGGAGAATGCTAAGAACGAAGCGAAGAGTCGGCTTCGTAAATTCAAGCATTCCGGAAAGATCCAAAATCTCCAAGACAAGTGTAGTGCTATCCTTAACATACTCTCGGATCATTCTATTTTATTTACGAAAGGCCACAGTTCATCATGACAGATCATTGACAGCATTTTTTTAAGCAAATTAACTTCAAACCCACATAAAACTAAACAAATAAACGTAAATTAAAACTTAGCAGTAACTTGCATCGCAAAAACAATTTAACAAAAACTGAAAGAATTAGACGCAAATTGTTCAGTAGAAATGGATTAACATCAGTTGAACTCACCTAAAGCCTGAGATGACGTCATCAACTTTGATATCAAAGTAAATATTTATATTTTTATAAAAAAATGCCTAAAATATTATTTTAATATTTAAAAAGTAGTAATAATAAAAACATGAAATGACGTCATTAATTTTTATATTATCATGAGTATCATTATAAAAAAATGTAAAAAAAACACACTAGAGTGATGTCATCATTTTTTATTATTTTTTTTTTAAAATGAAAGCTATAAGCATATAACATTATAATATCATAATTATAAATAAAATTATGATATTATAATATCATAAAATTAGGTAACGTCATAATTATAAAATTATAATATCATTATATCATAAAATTATAATGTCATAATATCGTAAAATTATAATATCATTATTATAACTAAAATTACGTCATAATTATAACTAAAACTATAACATTATAATATCATAAAATCATAACATCATAATTATAACTAAAGTTACGTGATAATCATATTCATAAACTTAATAAACGATAAAGAGTAGTACATTATACCTGCTCAGCGAGTGGATCCATTAATGTGTGTGAGTAGAAGAAGAGAGTGTGTTTTTGGGAGAGTGATTGTAATGAGAATGATTTAGGCGGGAATAATTTATATTCCGTTGAGTTTGATTGTGATGTAGGCAAATAACGTCAAATATATCAACAATCAGTAACGTTTAATCAGAAAACTAATCAAAATAGACATAATAACACCAAATTATCCACGATAATCATATGTAAACTGAATGTGAAGAATGTTCGAACTTGATCAGAAATGTGATCGATTGTTGTAGTTGAATTGTAAATTAGGGCTTTGTTTAGAGAGAGAGGATTTGGGATTTTTTTTTTTTTTTTTTTTTAGTTTGTTACGAAATGTGTATCCGGGTTTTATATGGAGGGGAAATCATTTTTTTGATTATCGGGTTCAAGCTGGTCAAAACCCGAAAATGAGTATCCGGGTGTTAGTAGCCCATATTGGCCTATTTTTATGATTATAAACTACGAATAAATAAATAAAAATAATAGTGGTGAGAATGTTAGAAAACACATATAGACACAAAACACCACCTAAAACTTACATAATTTTGAATACTAGATATTAAAAATGTATATTAATTTTTAAAGTTTAGAAAAACAGAAAATACCTATAGTAAAAAAAAAAAAAAAAAAAAAAAAAAAAAAAAAAAAAAAAAAACTATTTACGAAAATATCCCTACGCATTTGCAAAAATCTGGGTTTGCAGAAATTTGGATCTGGAAAATAAGTTACAAAGTGGAAAAAAAATCTCTTGATAAGTAAAAAGAAAAATGAGAAAATAGAAGTTGTTATCATGGTTACAAAAACCCATAACGATTGATCTCTCAAGAACCGTTTTAGACCGAATCAAGATGAAGCCGCAACGATTGTGTTTTTTTAACAAAGAAAGAAAGAGGCATCTAAATACTCATTAGGTTTTCGTTTAATAATGGAGTGTGTGAGAGCTTGGGCTTTTTAAGTTGGGCTTGGGTTGAGCTATATAAATTATTCTTTTTTATTTTCTATTAATACGATTTATTTAATTACTCGTACTACATTTTAATACTCGTTTCATATATCTGTTTAATCATGTGTAAAAATGATCGAATGAAATGAAAAATGACAAAAATGAAATATAACATATTCAAAAAAAATGACAAAAGACAAAAAGTGATTTTCACATGTCTATTGTATGAGGATAAATAGGTCATTACGACATCTCGCTTCAATCGTTACGTTATATCTGATTCAAATATTCGCTCTCTCCAAAAATACCTTGAGTGTGAAAAACCCCATCCATATTATTAACGTATGCATTAAACTTATGCTTCAAAAAAAGCTTATAGCATAAATAACACACTTACACGTCTATGTTTAGTGTTTTGGTTAACTTATTCTAGTTAGTGAAGTAAAATGGAAACGAAAAACCTAAAAGCTCAATTAGGTTTCAATAGTCGAGCAGCCACACCTTCAAAACATTGAATTAACCTTTAAATCTAACAAAACCAACATAGAGGACGATTTAAGGGTGGAGGAATTCGAACTTTCGAAGTAAACACTAAACACAAACCTCCTTAATTAAAGACAATTGAGACACAAACACAAACCGATATTTTAATGAAATATGGATTAGGGTTTCATTTCCTAACAAAAAAACGAAATATAAACAACTAAATCAGCCAACGAATAATGGTAGGATTAATCAATAACCAATAGTATTAATTTAACTAAATGAATTAGTATCATTAAAAGGAACAAGAATCAAGAAAAAAAGTTAGGGTTTACTTGAGATCATCAATTTTGCCTTTTGAGATAACTAAAACATGTGTGTGTTTCAAAGAGTAGTTAACACAAACCGTTTTTCTAAGAAACAATAACATGCATAATTGGTGGTTACTAAAATTCGTAGAGAACAATTTTATTGAGTGTACAAACAGTTAATGCTTGTCAAAAATACTTAAACATAACCGTAACATGTTTAGCTAGTTCTTTGTTTATAAATTCAAAATAAGGTCAATCAAGTGTTTAACTAAACTTATAAGTTTATGAGCTTACATGGTAAGTATTTTAATAAACTCCAAAATTTGTGACTCGTAATAGACTTATGTAAGAGGTGTATACTCACAAATCCTCTCAACGAACATATGATTAAAAAAAAATGTCGTATTTACTTTTGGTCCATTTTCTTTATTTTAAATAATAATAATAATAATACTTTAAAGATACATTGAATATAACTTTTGTGGAGTTGCCCATATTTTTACAATTTTAGTTCTATTTTTAATTACATGTTTTGTGGAGAAGCGAGGGTCATGAATAAACCCCAAATCGTTGAAAACATGGTTATCAATATCGTGATATTGATCGTAGAATCGTATTATCTTACGATTCTACATAAGAAAACTTTGCAAGATCGAAGTAGGATCGGAAATAGCATAAGATCGGAGTAAGATCGTATGATTACAAGTAAAATCGTAAGATCGTTATCAATCTTGATCCTACTATAAAGCCACTTTTTGTTATAAAACAAACTTTTATATTGTATTTAGGCCAAATTTTACGATTATCTATGACCCTTAATATTGAACTAGAAGGGTACCCGCGCAATGCGGCGGCGGGCACCCGGTGGCTATTTTTGTGGCGAGCAAATGTTTTTCACGGGTCCGATGATTGAGGTGTCTTGTGGTGGCGGCAATGACGGTGGTGGCGAAAGTAAGTGAGCCAAGAGAGAACCTGTCAGTGGGTTGTGTGTGATTTTTATGTGATAGGCTTATGTGCAATATGCATACTTAAGATTGGGGCAAGACTCGATTTTAATCGGCTGTTACAAGTTTTTAATAGATTGTTACAAGTCTTCATATGGTTTAAATGAGATCCATCAATATTGGGGATGTTACAAGTATGATAATTTAAAACATTAATTATGTGTATGCTGAATTTTTATGCTTAACAAAAGTAAATTCCTTTTTATAGAAATGTTTTTTGTTTTAAAAATTTTAAAACTTTTATATTTAGAATGTAAACCCTTTATAAATGACTATAGATTATGCTTTTTAAAAGGGAAAGAAGCATTATATCGAAGAGGCAATGATATCGTATTTGTTTGTACCCAAATTGTTTATGTAGCGATTGAAACTTAAAGTTTTAATGTTTTCTAGTATTTTTATTACTACGTTGTTTGAACTATATAACTTTCATTTAAATTTGTATGCACTATTAAATATTGTGTAGAACTATATAACACTACAAAAATCTTATAAGAAAAATTAACACTTCGTGGGATTTTAAAATTTCGATTCGATCTTACAATCTCGATCTTGTGTAGACAAAAATTATCTTAGATAAGATTGTGATCTTGATAACCTTGGTTGAAAGCATATAAAATCTTATTCAAAAAGTTAAATATATAAATTAGAGGGTCTTTGCTTAAGCTTAATTCACAAAATTAAATTACTTACACATTCACTCATGTACCCTCCTCTACTTTATGATTGGCTAAGAAATGTCTTTATTCTTATTTGTACTTTTGAGATCAGTTATTTAAACATTTAGTATTTTAGTGCATGCTTGATTCAAATTAGAGAATGGGAAAAATAAAAGCAAAGAAAATACAAAGGAATATAATGAGCATTCCTCCCAATTTATTGGGTAATGGCTCATTACACACTATTGAATAATAGGCCATTACATTATACCTTATCAAGCATAATTTTTCATTATTTTTCTCATTCTTCACTCCTATAACCCCTACCAAACATGCCCTTAATATGAATTTTGGAGCCTCAAAATATTGGGAGGCCCGTGCATATATGCACTCAATCAAAGTTCATGGAGCTTACCTAACATTAAATGAAATAAAAATCTTTCGTGGACTTTTTAACATCTATTTGGTCATAACAACAACATAAGCAAGCCTAAGAGCACTCGGTATGATAACAGAAGAGGATGTGTTATGCTTACGTGGCTGGCGTTACGCCACAAACTTGGCATACAACATAACATGATTATTAGTTGTATTTTAGATTATTACTTTTTTTTTTTTTGGATAAACTTGATGGTTTTGTGGATATAGTGTGTGAAATGTGTACCGTGTGTGTTTTTATGAGTTGATGTGGGGTGCTAAAACTTAACAAAAGGTTTTACTTCTTAAGGGATCTTAAGAAGTTTTGCAACCCTCCGGACAGTGTACGTGATCGTTGTAGCGTAATATAGGTATGTCCGAGGGATTGATCGTTCTCTAAGGGAATAGTGTCCTTAGGTTAAAGTGTATGTCGAGTAAGCCTAAAGGTGAGGGATAATTCTTTTTGTGTTTTTATATTTTTTAGAAAGCAAATAAAAATCTCGGTTTTGAAGATATATAGGGGCGGAATTAGTTGTTATCCAACTAATCCAAAAACTAATTTTATAAAACAAAAATAAAAGTAACGAGGAAAGTAAATTGGTGAACTTCTTATGGTGAGACAAACGTGTTTACTTAGATTTCACTACCCCCTAGTTATCTTTTATTGAATTGTTGAATTGTCACGTCGTTTGTTTTAGTTGAAACGCTGTATTCCCTAATACCAGTCGTGGGGGCGTGCTAACTTCTCCAACTCTATGAATATCAATTTCTTCTACGACATTAAGTTAATTAAGCAATCATAGAATCATCAACATCAATTCATGCACTAAATACAATGAGAAAAACATATATTGCACGATATGGTTACGTTTTTTAAGACGTTTAAGCTAGTTACACAAGGAAGTGAGCCAGTTTTCTTGGCCTAACGTGAAGCAATCAACTAAACAATAGACAATGCATCAATAATCAATAACTAGGTTTCATTAGATCTAAGCAAACACAAGAGAATTTAAGTTAGCAAATTAAAGAGAAGAAAAGACAAACAAATAATCAAACAACACATAGATATATTGAATGATTAAAGGAATACTTAACTTTATTGAAACATGTATGAAAAGAGACTGTAGAAGCCTTACAATAACTTTATTCAAACATGTATGAATAAAACGTTTGTCGGTGACCGAGACCGAAATAGCCCAAAAACCTAGACCGAAGACCGGACCAAATGTGTTCGGCCCTTTGGTCGGTCCGGTCCAAGTAGGCAAAATGGTCGGTTTGTACGCCGAACCGGACTGAGACGGAAAGAAGGAAAAAGTTAGGACCGAGACCGGACCGCTGGTCCATCGGTTTGATCAGTTTTCGGTCCGTCCGGCCAGTTTTCTCAGTCGGTCCGAACGGTTCGGTTGATTTGCTCAGCCCTAGTTTCAAGTTAGGATGTTATTTCAAGGTCTATCCGTTTTCACATAGCATACTCAAGAAAAAGAAGCGGACGAAGATTATACAAATAGATGGTAAGATGGTTTCGAATTATAATGTTATTAATGTTGGTTGTTACACATAGCTAGAAACTTGTGTAGGGTGTTAAACGATACTGGCCGTGCGTTATACTCCCTCCGTCTTATTTCATAAGTCCATTTTGTCAATTTGGGTTGTCCCAAATTATATGTCCATTTTTAATTTCAACCAATAAGAATGCTTGTAAGTGGGTGAGAATGAATTTTTATTGGTTAGTATTGTAAAGGCCTTACTTTTCTTAAATTTTGTGAAATATAAAAGTGGACTTATAATTTGGGACGGAGGGAGTAGTAATCTATTTATGACTTTCTTTTCGGTCATCACTAAGAAAAGTATGATTAACTCATGTGTCTTGTATGTAGTACATGGACATACTTTAGTCATGGACGGAGTCAGAAATAAATATGACCGGGTGCACAAATTTTTTTTAACCGTAATATAATAGAGTTAAAAAGTGGATTAAAATGAAGATTTCATTAAAACGATAAATAAATGAACATATTACCTTCTAATTAGTGATTCTACGATCTCTCATAGCAAAAAAAAAAAAAAAAAAAAAAAAAAAAAAAAAAAAAACTTACGTGCACCATCATTTTTAATATTAATAAGTTCTTCTTTCTCTATAGTACAAGTTAAAACGCCATTAAAATAATCATCACTCATCCGATTACGCAAATCAGTTTTAATGAGCTTCATTTTAGAAAAAACATCTTTCAACCGTAGCGGTAACAACAGGCAAGACTAAAACCAACTTCATTTAAGCACTAGTTTTCATATATATTGTAAATACGACAACAATAAAAATGCCCCATGACAACACAATTGGAGTACTATTCATATTTTAATATATTGTTAACTATCAGTTAAACTTGTTATCCCTATTTGTCTTAATAGAAATTGCATAGTTATTCACTTATTTTTATTGCCCTAACCCCTTATTGATGATAAACTATACGGAACCAACAAATTAGTCAAGATTTCATACAACCAATCAAAACATGAGAACTTTAAAAGACATAATAAACAAATGAAATATATATGTTACGACTTACGAAATTGTTTCATCTTTGTGGTGTTGGTTTAATTTTGGATTTTGTAAATTGTTAGGATGATGAATAAACTTGTTCCATTAAAAAACCTATTTCATGAGCTTTTGTGCTTTAATTTATTAAACTTGTTTCATCTTTGGGTTTTTACAAAATTTTATATTTATTTTTTATTTGTAAGCATACGAACTAAATAATACTAGAGACATATTTTAATGCACCGGGTGCATTTAAGATACATTTATGAAAAGTCGATAATTTTTTCAAAAATGAACACTATATTGAAAAAATCCATGGGGTGCACGTGCACCCGCGGGCAACCCTGGGATCCGTCCCTGACTTTAGTAATCAACTAATCATGCATGACTTTCTTTTCATTAATAACTACGGAGTACTTGGAACTCATGTGTCTAGTATATGGTAATCTATGACTTTCTTTTCATTACTAACAAAAGTATGATTAACTCGTGTCTTGATACCCTTTGAGTAGCATCTATATTGTGAAAAACAAATTTACAATCTTTATAAAATTTTTGAGAGGTTAACACATGTGCGTACCTTCTAACAAAATTTGAAGATTTGGAGTTGTCCATTACGCAGTGGTATTACCCGGTGAATTATTATTAATAATAAAACCATTGAAGTTCAAAAACCGGCCATTAGCATATCTAATTAATGGCCTCATGTGATTCAACTAACGACACAACAACCCAGAAAGACACAACCAAACAAACTCTACGCTAAGAACTAATGACTAGACTCTAGCTTTCATTCGTTCCTCATCCGAACCACGTATGCCGACTCTATGAATTTTCGAGTCATTAACTTCAATCTCGTTATAGAGAATATAATATTGAATACTTGATTTACCTGCCGATCCTTCTTCTTGAAAAGCCTATTGTTCCTCTCTTGCCATATGTAGTACACCGAAGCCCTGGACAAGATTTTGGCTACGACAACACTTACTACATTTTTGTGAGTAAACGGTTGAATAGCGGTGACAAAAGACCTCCATGAATCACCAATACTATTGATGGACATCAGCGCTTTCACCTTATGCCAAACCTGTAACGAGTAAGTGCATTCAACGAATAAATGAGAGTGATTATCTTGCGTCAGTTTACATAAAGGACAACGCAAGTCCCCTATACTCGTGGCATCAACATCCCAAACCCTCAACTTGTTGGTCTTCAGACGCTCACCCAGATATTGGAAGCCATATAAGAAACGCATGACGGGGGATACTAACCATACCACATCGAACGATCCGCCCTTGGGCGAATTGCTTGCCAAGCAGTCAAGACACTGAACTTACATAATTTCCCCTCCAAGTCTTTCCACCACAACTAGTCTTCATATTCAGTAAGCACTATAGGGTTAAACGAACGCAATACCGGTTACTTTTCCAGCCAGTGGTTAGGCAAGACCCACATATTGTCATAAATCAAGTCATGCACCTTACTATTCGCTTCAAAACCACCTCTATAAATATCTCTACGCGTTATTACCGAATCAAGAGGGCCATTATCGTGCCACTTATCAAACCATGCAGAAGTAGAATTATCATTACCTACCACATAAAAGAAAAAACGAAAATGCAAACGAGTGGATTGGACTCAAGTGGGTTTTGTATGGGCCTTGTGCTTTTGGGCTGGGGACTTCAAGTATGAGCTGAGGTCAAAATGTATAGATATACTAAATATATCTCTTCATCCGCCCTGCTTCTTAGATTTTAATAATGTCAGAGCTTGTATATGATTTGGTTGAAGATATACTTAAGAGATTGGATGGTGAAGATCTCATCCGATGCAAAAGTGTTTGTAAGTCATGGCTTTTCTTTTATCTCTAGTTCTAGTTTTGTTCAAACTCATCTGGATTATAATAAGAACAAAGATCACAATAATCATGAACTTGGACATAGAAGAATCATTATGCCATCACGTTATGGTACGCCTAATGATACAGCATGGTATATTATGGATCTTTGGCATATTGTTGGTTCATCCAATGGCCTTGTATGCGTCTTTCTCCGGAAGATGCTCAAGTTTTAGTTACCAATCCTTTAACTAGGGAGGTTAAAAAACTCCAACCGCCCCCCAAATTTCTAACGATATCGTAAACAGGCATTTGTTATGTTGAGGGTTTGGTCATGATTCATCCACTGATGATTACAAGGTTGTTATGGCCTTATGGGGATCAACATGCATAAGGTTGGGACACTTTTTCAGGTCTTATCATTGAAATCAAATATCTGGAAAGCTATTAGTCTGGTGAAATATAAATTTTATGCTTCTAGTACTTGTTTTGGTATCTTATGGAATGGAGGCCTTCACTGGTTTATGAAGGATTATAACACTAAAAAGATAGTAATATTTTCTTTTGAATTATCTCGAGAGGAATTTAATGAATGCCCCCAACCAGATGACTCAAGATATGTATCTAATTATTTTAGCAGACTCGGGATTCTCAAAAAATGTCTATGCACATTTCGTAATGATCCTCCCTACCAGAGATGGGTAACGAAAAACTATAACGATAAACATTCTTGGGAACCACTTCCATATGATTGTGAGATGAACAAGTATGATGTGCTCACACGCTTAAGTGTGACACTCTACACAGTATTTGCTGCTTCTGTGATGATAAAAGTATATGTTTGCCCAAAACTAGGGACTATATATAATTGTGAAGAGCATTGTATCTCCCCATGTTAATCAAAACCAAAGAAAAAGAGGAAGTCAAGCAATGACATAAAGAGTTTAAAAGCTCTCACTACAACAAAACAGAGAACGGGGCAACCAACTTTTGGCGAGGACACGTCTGTCGAATGTTGTGTCTTTCCAATTATGATGTCAATTCAAGGTCTTTTTGTTGCCAGACGAAAAACAGAAAGATGAATGGTAAGACGAATTCTAATTTTTATGTTGTTGCTTGATTGTCCTTTCTTTTAAAGAAAAGATATTTTTATGTGCCTGCCTACAAATATTTTTGTTCATGAGTCAAAATTATTTTGGATTTTATGAGAGAGAATGACTTGGACAAATGTGCATATATGTTAATTATTAGGTATAACTATCATTGCTCATCTTTCTAAACATACTTCGTTCAAATGCGATTGCGACGTGTTCATTGCTCATGTTTTTAAACATATAGTGTAGTTTGTGGACCTTATTGTTACAGTTATGTAAATATGTTGATTATGAAGGCTATATATGGCTTGAAACTTGTGCTTGGTATAAATGTTATTGGATGTGCTTTGTAGGTAGTAATATATCACTTCCTTTTCAAGACAACAAAAGTGGCCTTTCAAAACAAAAAAAATACTAACAAAGTGCTAACTCATTCGTTACATGGAACATGGAGACGTCCATAACGTTGTGGTATTGAAGTTTGTTAATGTCATGAGCAATTGTCATGAACAGAATTTAGTGTATGGATACATGATTTGTTGAATGGAATGATATGCATCTTGATGGGTTTTATGTTAAGTTTTATAGTTGAGTAATAAAAAAAGAAACGCAACTTGATTTGAGTTATAATTCACTTGAAAAGTTACCGACATTGTTCACAAAATGAATGTATACAACTTACAATGACAACTAAAGCATGTTATGCATTTTGGGTATTTTCAAAAAGTACTTTGTTTTTCAGGTTTAACCCAAAAATTATTTATTCTTTGCTAAATCATTCTTTTCAAGGATGTACTCTGAGTCCATCTTAACTTTAATTCTTCATTTGGCTTTTGTTCACTTCCCTTCTTGTTATCTCCTCAGAATTATAACACTGTTTACTAGCTTCCTATTTTGTTTTCTCATGGATATCTTTCGGCTCCACGACCTAGTGCCTAGTTTTATGCTGCTAAAGTGGTCAAGCTGACAAAGCAATAATGTATGAATCTATCTTTGAATAATCTTATACAGTAGTATATTGTGAATGATAGTTTTAAGGAACTTGCATTTGATGGATACAATAGCTTATGTATGATGGTTTTGAATCAAGTTTTTTTAAGTGTTGCTTGTTTGTTGATTTCTTAAATGGTGTCTGATTGTCTAAATATGGGCACATGGATTTTAATCATGTTTTTAACATGAGCTCGATGTCATGACCCGCACGATATCGGGATTCGGGATTATTCCACACTTTTCTTGGAAGAGTTTAGATAATTTTGAAAGCCCTTGGAAGATGTTGGAAGGTGTTGGAAGCTCTAAAAACTCTTAGAAACCCTAAAAGCTCATGGAAGTCCTAGAAGTTTCCCATCATGAAAGTGTGTAGAAATTGTACATAGCTTAGTTGAGTAGTATAAATAGAGGAGGCCTCATTTTTTCAAGGCATCTAAGAAAGTTCACTTGTAATCTCTCTTGTAAAGTTCTCTAGTAATGCAAAACATTTCTCTTATTCCACTTGTTCCTTTCTTTGAAGCTTTCTTTAGTTGCATACATCGTTGAGTGTTCGAGTAAGGCTGAGCTTAGTCGAGACTAAGTGCCGCACGGAAGACCATTGTGGAGACAAGTCTGTGACAAGTGGTATCAAAGCCAGTTTGATTTGAGGCGATGGCAAGCGAAATCGAGAGGAATTGTGCTAGTGGAAGTACGGTTCTTGACGAGACCCGACGTCGAGATGATCAACGGCAAAACCTCAAGAAGAGAGGTATGTCTAAGGACGTTGTGACAAGTTTGGAGTGGCGGGTGTTTAGACATACTCTCGGATCGTTCTATTTTATTCACGAAAGGCCACAATTCATCATCATGACAGATCATTGACAACATATTTTAAGCAAATTAACTTCAAACATCACATAAAACTAAACAAATAAACGTAAATTAAAACTTAGCTCAGTAGTAACGGGCATCGCAAAAACAATTTAATAAAAACTAAAAGAATTAGACGCAGATTATTCGTTAAAAACGGATTAACACCAGTCGAACTCACCTAAAGCCTAAGATGACATCATCAACTTTGATATAAAAGGGAATATTTATATTTTTTATTAAAAAATGCCTAAAATGACGTCAACAAGACAGGAATATTATTTTAAAATTTAAAAACGGTAATAATAAAAAACCTGAAATGACGTCATTAATTTGTATATTATCATGAGTATCATTATAGAAAAATGTAAAAAAACACACTAGAGTGACGTCATCAAAAAAAAAATTTGTTTTTGAAAAATAAAAGCTATAACATTATAATATCATAATTATAATTAAAATTATAATATCATAATATCATAAAATTAGGTCATAATTATAACTAAAATTACACATCATAATCATAAAATTATAATATCATAATATCATAATTATAACTAAACTTATGTCATAATTATAACTAAAACTATAAAATTATAATATCATAAAATCATAATATCATAATTATAACTAAAATTACATGATAATCATATTCATAAACTTAATAAACGATAAAGAGTAGTAAATTATGCCTGCTTAGCGAGTGGATCCATTAGTGTGTGTGAGTAGAAGAAGAGTGTTTTTTGGGAGAGTGATTGTAATGAGAATAAATTAGGCGGGAATAATTTATATTCCGTTGAGTTGTGATTGTGATATAAGCCAGGTGAGTTTACAAGCCCAAAGGGTCGGGTGAGTTTACAAGCCCAATGTTGCGACAAGAGCCCATCTAGAGGTCTAAGATTAACTAAAAGATACCAATAACTTATTATCAGTTTTCAAACATATATAATAATTCATTAATTTTTAGCAGCGAAATATCTCATACCTCAAGTATGAAATAAAAGTAAAACTGAATAAATCAGATGTACCGAACAAAAAAATGATAACTAAAAAAGGAAAACTCTTAAAAGAAAAACCATCTGTCAGAAACCATTTTTTTCGACCGGATCAAGACTGAAGCCACAATAATTGTCTGTGGTTTATAAAGTCATAATGGGCCAATATGGGCTATCAACACCAGACTGATCATTTCCGGGTTTTGACCCACTTACACCTGGCTTGAACCCGATAATCAAAACAAAAATTCCCTCCACATAAAACCCCTAACAAACTCTCATTTCATAACAAACTCAAAAAAAATCCTCTCCAAACTCCCAAATCATCTCCAAGCCCTAATTTAGAAATCACTGCAACAATTGTCACATTTGAAATTTTTACTTAACATTTGGTTTATATATTTTAAATATCATCATATATAGTGATGTTGTGTTAAATTTGATAAATTTTCTGATTAAACTTCACTGATTATTGATATATTGATGAAGATATGATAGTTTTGTTCAAGTTTCTCATTATGTTGATATTTGTTCATGCTTATGATATAATTTTTTTAGTTGTATATAATTCATTAGATATTGATGACTGTTTAGCGTAGTGACATATTGCTGATTTATGATGATGATGTTAATTTGTTAATACAAATAAACCATAAAAAACGTTTATTACTAGTATTTATCGATCTTTATAAGTTTTGTCAATAACAAACATAAAATTATGTAAAAGTATAAATCTAAACATTACATATTTTTACATTTACCATTTACTATTTACTTACATTAGTTAAAATGTTCTTACTTGTAATAAATGAAATGTATGTAAAAGAGTTGGGTAATCCATAACCCATGACCCATGGAGCTTGACCCAAAACCCATGGCCCATTGCATGACATCAAAAATAGGTAAAACCCATAACCCATGACCCAAAGTCCATGACCCAAGATGTCTTTGACATCATGCATGACATCCCATGACCCATGGACCTTGACCCATAACCCAAAACCCGGAATTGTAAACCAAAATCCGGACTAGTACTACCAGATAGCCGGATCCCTGGCTTTACACTAGCCGGATCCCTTTGGGAAGGGATCCACCTGATCCGGGTAAACAGTGATCATAATTGCTTATAAATAGTGAGTCATTTCTCTCTTGTTTATTACCTCACTCAAATATCTTCTTTCTATATTTTAAGTTCTCTAACCTTAGATCTAAAGATCATTCTTGTAGCTTTCTTTCTCTTATGTTTCTCAAGGTTCTTCTCTCCAATCAGAATTGCTCATTTTCGCTTTCTTGCATTCGAGCCAATCTTCTCTCCAAGTTGCTCGGATTCTTCATCACCTCAAGACCATTGAGTTGTCTCTTGTTGTTGATACTTTCTCTTGTATTCTCTAAGTAGTTGTGATAGTTGTGTTGTTATGTTGGATTGGTTCTTCCGTGTAAAGGACCCGGTATCTAGCTTAGTACTAGAAAAAAGTGTAAGCAGCGTTGTGAGGTTTCTGAACGACGAGGTTGGCATCCGTCCCTTTTGCAGCTTTTTCTTTTTATATTAGTTTTGTTTTTGAACATTGAGTAACGTTTTAAATGTAACGTATATTTTTTTCTCTCTTTTTAAAAAACTAACTTATATCCTCTATAAATAGCACACATATTTTACATTTCAATCAAAGTTACACAACATATATTTCATACACTTACACATACTAAAAGCAAGAAACATGAGCGAATCATCTTATTCAAGTATTAGCTCGTTTGGAGAGATAACGGAGCTAGAGCTGATTCTTCAAGAATTTGAGTACGAGCAATCGTTGCAAAACCAAGAAGCCGGTCCTTCACAACGCCGTCGATACATCCCCCGTGAACGTGCTGTTGCTGAAGCATGTCTAATGGCCTACTATTTTGGTGACAAACCAAAATATACAGAAGAAAATTTTCGACGTCGTTTTCGTATGAGCCAAAAACTATTCTTAGAAATAGTCTTGTATTGAAACTTATATTGAAACTCGTGATCCTCTTCCCTCGCATTTTGATTTCTTTAGAAAACGACCTGATTGTCGGGGTGTAATGAGTTTTAGTGTGATTATGAAATGCACATGTGCACTATGCCAATTGGCTTACGAGATTCATGCTGATGCATTAGATGAGTATTTACAAATAGGTGAACACTGTGCACGCGATTGTCTATATTTTTTTACTATGTGCATTATCCAGTTGTTTGGGAAGGAGTTTTTAAGAAAACCAAACGAGGATGACATTCGCAACTTATACCACGCACATAGCATGGTTCATAAGATTCCGGGAATGTTGGGAAGCATCGATTGTGTGCACTGGGAAGTGAAGAATTGTTCGAAAGAATGGCAAGGGCAATTTCACTGAGGTGATAAAAGTATCCAACTATAATGCTTGAAGTTGTTGCGTCGATGATTTGTGGATTTGGCATGCATTTTTTGGTGTGGCGGGTGCGAATAAGGATCTCACCGTTTTGTATAATTCTCCGTTATTCGACGACCTGATTGATGGCATCGGCGATGTTGTTCCGTTTGAAGTATATGGAACAAAATTTAAGCATGGGTATTATCTAGTTGATGGAATTTACCCAGAGTGGGCATCTTTTGTCAAATCCTTTACGATTGCAAGCAACCCAAA
This sequence comes from Artemisia argyi, assembly GCA_030686995.1. Classification (NCBI taxonomy): domain Eukaryota; kingdom Viridiplantae; phylum Streptophyta; class Magnoliopsida; order Asterales; family Asteraceae; genus Artemisia; species Artemisia argyi. Next base: position 141,885,492 of record CM060706.1, read on the forward strand.
ATATGCCGCATGGAAAGCGAAACAAGAAAGTGCTCGAAAAGATATCGAAAGAGCTTTTGGTGTCCTCCAAGGACGTTGGCATATTATTGCCCAACCGGTGCGTGCGTTTACTGTCGGCAAGTTACGGATAATCATGTACTCATGCATCATAATGCATAACATGATCTTGAAAGATAAAAAATATGCGATATCCGAAGCTGCCGAAATGTATATTCCTCCGACACCAAATCTGCAACAGACGTGGTTTGAACGTTGCGCAGTGCAAAGAAAAAATACAAAAGAACTACACGATAAACACACACACACACACTGAAAGCTTCAACGATGACTCATCGAGCATGTTTGGCAACAACAACAATGGGAACAAATCAACAGAATAGGAATAATTAGTATCATTATAAGTTGATGTATTTTATTTCGTATCGTATTTTTTTTTATGTTATTTTTAGTTGTGTGTAATATTTATTGTGTTGTATTTTATTTTAAGTATTAATGAAATGAATTTAGTTTATTTAATAAAATGAATAAAAAAATAAAGTTGTAAGTGGTGACCCCAAATAAGTAAGTTGATGTTAGTTGTGAGTGATGAGGGGGTTAGTTGTGAAGAGGTGTTGGATGATGTGTCACCCATGGGCCCCAAATGAGTAATTTGTGCTTGTCACCATACCCTTCCCTCTAAGGGTACTGGCAATGGTTGCGGGGTGGCCAGCGGTTTGCCCCAAACCGCCGGGGAACACCGCCGCCACCCCAGCAGTTTGCCCTAAAGGTGAGGGTCAGCGGGGAAGAACACTGCTGCGGTTTGAAAGAAAGTATCCGTTGGAAGCATTAATGCAGTGAACGTTGGGGGGTAAAATCCAAAATAAGGGTGGGAGGTTTGGGAGGTATGAAAAAGTGACCATTGCCACTAACATAAGGGTGGGAGGTATGGAAAAAGTGTGAGTGAGGTGGAATTATATTATTGGTGGGTTGGGAGGTATGAAATTTTTTTGTAGTGACCATTGCCACCACCCTAAGGCCACTTGGCAAGGAGGTGATCATATCATCAAATGGGCCCACATCACTAATTAACTCCTTTGCCCCTCACCATTCTTCACCATCCAAGCACACAACCCAAAACAATATACGGTGAAGGCATCACCAAATGTAAAAGCAAAAAACTTGGGCCCCATGTGTACCTTTTTATTTTAATTATTTTGTGTGTGAGTGTGTGGTATTTAGTGGGGTATATTTTTATAAAGTTGGTATTTAGTTAAAGGTGAAGTTAAAGGTGATGATGGTTTCCCTTGCCCTCTAAAAGGTGAAGAGTGGTGAAGAAAAGTGAGAAGAGAGAGAAAGCTAACGTGACGCTTATGTGTGGTGAAAAAAATACTTGCCTTGCCTAGTAGCCTAAGTACACATGGATCGGTAAACAATATCTAGAAACAACAAATCAACTCAACAAACACCTATAAGTGAGTCCGATGCTTCATAACACATTGCAAAATCATAGTCGGATTTTTGTATATTATCATTTGTTACCCATGTGTTAGAAACTTATTGGTGTTAGACAGTTGTTACCAGTATATATATATATATATATATATATATTTGTGTATACAACTCGATGCAAAATAAGCTTATTGGTGGCTTTGTGCCGGTTAGTTCCACCCAGTTTAGATTAATTTTGGTGCAGAAAACTTGCAGAATAACTTGTAGTATAGTTCACCCAAAATTAAACAATAATCATGTTTATTTAGGGTGACCTAACATCAATTTTATCATTAGTTAGGTTATACGAAAATATTCATGAAATGTCGCAAAGAAACCTTCATGACCAAGTAGGTTAGATCGTAAACTTATCAACATTGTACTCACTGTGTGATTCTGAAACATAAAACATGTTCTGTGTTCTTTGATAAAAAAACTATCCCAAGTCTGATTATAAAGATAATTTGTCATTTATGTAACAAATATATAAATGGCGACCAGACAAGAAAAAACAAGAAGTGGATGTGATTAATGGTTCCTGAAGAAACTTCGATAACAAAAGGGCCAGTGAGACATAACTCGCGTCTTATCTGTCACGCTATATCGTACCACAAAAATGAGCCTAAGCTTTATGGACACCTGTTCACATGCAGTTCTCGCCAACTATATCCTATCCATGTTAAAAGGGAGAAAAACTCATCATTTGAGAAGGTTTCAACTAGTCTTCAAGACTCCAATATGACAAGATCCTCGGTTTGCATGTCATAACAGTAGACCTGTAAATAGAGACAAGCATCAAGTAAAATTCTACTTTACATATATGAAACAGGGTATGGAAGATAAAATGGCAATGGAAAGAAAACAGCATTCAACAAATCTTGATGTTCAAAACTTAAATTGTTATAAGCTGGTTGTTAAAGTAAGTACTTATTCACCTATCACAAATTGTTTAGTCCGTTGCACTAGTAGGAATTTTTTGCTTACGAGACCGCTTCCTTTTCTTGCTCCTGCTCCGTATTGATTCAGTATTCTCATTACTTTCCTGCCGGTATACAAAAAGGAACACGATAAGCAACAAAATAAAACAGTAGGCTCTCAAAAGTGGTTAAAGATAAATTAGTAATTACTTACTTGTTTGGTAACAGGTTTTTGATTCTCCTTTTTCTTCTTCTTACAAGAGAGCGGATTTGGACCCTGTAAAAGGTCCACAAATGATTGATACTTTGATAGCAAAACTCGACAATCATGAATCAAAGAAAAATTCAAAAGAAACTATGAAGTAAAAAGGTAGTAAATCTATCTGATTAATATTACTTAAAAGACCAATACCTTAGCTCTTTTTCTCTTGAATTGTACTCTGTCCTTCACATCCGTTTTCCTACTAGCAGCATCTTTCTTCAAATCTTTAATGATATTATATGTCGAAACATCATCTGCTTGAGCCGAATCCCCTGCCTCATCTTTTGTTGAACTTCTTTTTGTCATATTAAAAAGCATTTTAAGCTCCAACTCACTCACGTGTGAGCGTTCTTCTTCAGCAGATTTAGCAAATTGTTGTTGAGAAGGAGATGGAGTCTCGAGAAATAAAGCATTTCGAAGAGCATATATTAAAGGCACAGCTGGTACCTGTAATCATAGAACATATAAAATGTTATCGTAAAAAGAATCACATATATAATTTAAACCATTATATAAACGAAACATATAAAATTAAGTATAAACCTCTTGAAGCTGCTTGCGCAAGTCGGCATCTTGACTAGCAACAAAGAAATGCTCTGAATTTTTTTCACCAATAACATCTGTTAGACAATCCACAGCACTTTTCCTCTTCTCATGATCACACCTACATATAACAAAAATCTCTTAGTTTAGTGGTGGAAAATATAATCATAACTACACGATAAAAAGACGATACTGACCTTGCAGGTGCAAGATCACGAGCCACATTAAGAGAGTCAGTGCAGGCTGCACCAAGACTTTTCAACTCCGCAAGAACACATCTAATGGATAATATCAAGGAGCATATAAGCCTTAAATTTAGCAAAATGTGATAGAAGTTGTAAAAGCATTATAAATATAAATGCATCTAACCTGGTAGTGAACAGTTTGACAGGAGCACCCAAGATATTAGAAATAGCAGTATCAGCTGGAGTAATGCGATTAGTAAGAAGATGGTGTATAAACGTCCCGTCACACAGAATCTTGAAGGGTGCTCTGAAATTATAGCACGTTGTAAAGAATGCAACACTTCTGCGATGACGCTTCTGCTTTTTCAGTTTCATCTGTAAGACAAAGGACGCCGATGTAATTCATACATGATTTATTAAGAAGGTGAAAGATTTTGAAAGGATGCTTATCAATCATGATGCCATGTTAACCGTTGAGTGGGAATAGAAATCCAAGGTTTTAAACCTTTGTTACACTAACAAAGTGCCAAGCATGACCACTACTTAAAACATGGACTGACATATATACATATTCACAAAAGCTAGCGATGAGCTAGAAATGTTTACCTATGAGGTGAATAAAACCTATCCGATACTAGTACATGCTTTACGGAGGTCTACAATCTAGTCAAACCATATCAAACTAACTTCCGTGCACTTAGTTGTAATACAAGTGTAAACCACTGTTAGAAGCTCATGGAACGAAACAAATGGAGCCGCATCCTGAGTTTCTAATAACTTTTCATGTGGATTTTCTCAGTACATCAGGGGTGTAATCGAGCCGAGCCAAGCCCGAGCTTAACAGGGCTCGAGCTCGGCTCGAAAGATAAAAGGTTGGCTCGAGCTCGGCTCGATTGCTCGTCAAGCTTTAATCATTCAAGTTTAAGCTCGGCTCGAGTAGGATTCGAGCAAAGCTCGAGCTTAGCTTGGAAAGCTCGAAATAATATATACGAAAAGCTTGAATATGCCAACTAGTATTTGCAGCTGAACTGAGCTCGAACAAAATAGCAGATATGCCATTCCGTGTCAAAACAAATTGCAAATTGCAGTTGCCACAAAAAAATATAGCCTTTGCATAAAACTCGTACATGATCTCGAATCACAAACTCGAAGAGAAATACTTAACTGTTTGAAAACTAAATTAGATATTTTTAAGAGTAATAAAACCGACAATAAAATTCTTATAACCAAGGATAGAAAATAGTTTATCATCTATGGAGTTAGTCTTTATAATTAGGTTAAAATTTAAATCAACCCTTATTTAGATACATAAAAATAATATGAAAATATATCTATACTAAAGCTCGATAACTGCTCGAGCTGAGCTATCAAAAGCTCGAGCTCGGCTCATTATATGTTTCGAGCCAGTTTACTGGGCTTGAGCTCGGGCTTGAGCTCGATAAAAGCTCGGCTCGATCGAGTCGAGCTTGAACTCGAGCTCGAGTTGCTTGATAAAAGCTTGGCTCATTTATAACCCCTAAGTACATGGAACGAAATTGAAGTTATAATTTCTCCAATGTATTTGCTATGTGGATATTCTTCTTATAAAATGAATTATGGCCCTCCCAACAAAAAAAATTAAAAGTTGTTTTGTAGACTAAAAATACGTTTGTTTTTCTTCACTATCTCGACACTAAACAAGAACATTACCACTCAAAAAACACGATTGTATCCATTTAAAAGATAAGGACAATGCCAAGTATGAAGACTGATAGTCTATGGGTCTTGTCCAAAATAAAAAAGCCATTAACTTTTCAACTTAATAATAATAATAATAATAAAAAAAAAAAAAAAAAAAAAAAAAAAAAAAAAAAAAAAAGAGTTCCAAATTCAAACTCAATTATAATGAAAATACCATGAAGTCATGAACATATACACACAATACCTAGTGACCTATGATGGTCTAATATGAAAAATTAATTACTGTAAAACAAAAAGCTTCAAGTGGCTAAAACAAAACAGGGAAAAAGGTACAAACTTATAAAATGAAGTATAGAGTTTGTTTTAGCAAAGTCACAAACTTTAATACGGAGTAATATGTAAGTGAATACAAAAAGAACAAAGAAACATAGATAGGCTAGGAACTAGTATAATTAAACTTTAATGTGTTACTAACCGCGGAAGAAGAGGGAGGAGCGGTGTAGATGGGATGGAGAAGGGCGGCGACAGGGGGAGGAGGAGGAACAACCGAGAATGTTCTTTCACACAAAAGGGTTTCACTAGGGTGGCTTATACCAGTACTATTTTATTTTAAAAAGAGAAAATTTTAATTAAAAGATTTTTGCTACAATTAATAATTTCTTTTCTCAATTTTTGGGTAATAGCAGCCTAACTTTCACATTCTGTTCTCATACCTTTTATTGCCCTTGTTGACCACACACTAGTCTATTTTTTAGACAAACCCTCTCCTAGTGGGAGGGTGTACTTTTTTTTGTTTTTTTTTTGTTATTTTTTTGTTTCTTTTGTACTTTTGTCTTGTAGTTTTTTTTTTTTTTTTTTTTTTTTTTTTTTTTTTTTTTTTTTAAGTTTGTAATGTTTTTGTTTTGTATTTTTTTTGTAATGTTAGTAATGTTGTGTATACTTAATTAATAGTTGCCTATATGACGTTATAAAAAAAGATTAATAATTGCCTATATGACGTTATAAAAAAATATGACGTTATAAAAAAAGATGACGTTGACTTATTTGCATTTATAAACTAATGTTTGTAATGTTTTTGTGTTGTGTATAGTTAATTAATAATTGCCTATATGACGTTATAAAAAAATATGACGTTATAAAAAAAATATGACGTTATAAAAAAAGATGACGTTGACTCATTTTTGTGTATACTTAATTAATAATTGCCTATATGACGTTATAAAAAAAATATGACGTTATAAAAAAAGATGACGTTGACTCATTTGCATTTATAAAGATCAGTGTTTACACCTAAACTTAAATTATTTAAAAACAACAACTATTATTATAAAATTAAACGTCAACGTTAACATATTATTTAAAAACAACAATATCTACGACATATGAAGATTATTCATTTCGGTTAAAAGATCATGGAGCCGGGCACTTGACTGACAAGCGTGATTCTCAGGATTCCTTGCCATTTCTAACTCCATTTCCAGCGCCTTTATTCTTTGCTTCAACAACTTGATCTCATTTTTTGTAGCAACGCAGTTTGAGCAATGCGTTGAAGAAGAGGCTTGACTAAAGTGCTCTGCTTCAAATTCATCTTTCCACGCGAAGTATCGACACCCATAGTCGTTTGTACCTGGCTGTTACATGTTAAGGAAATAATAAGAAATGTATTTTTAACAAACAAATTATTTACATAACTAAGCAAACGTATGATTATTTACCACTGAAAGAGGACATGCATAAAACAGTCGCCCACGACTACCGTCTTGCCAGGATTTCCGTTGTACAATAAATCCTCTATTACATCGGCACCAGAAAGGATTTCTTTGGCTCATCTGACCAAAGAATTTGCATAATCAAGGGGGTCGATTCCTTGTGTGTTGTTTGGCCCGGAAAAAAGCGGAAAACATGTGTTATAACCACGCATGGATAGAAATACAATCGGTCGATTTAGCATTGAAGCGATAACTAGACCCGTCATTGGCATCACCATCCAGTTACCTTGATGTGCACCTCCGTTGAACCAGTTTATCGTATTCCAAAGAAAGTTAAAGTCTTGTCCCCCCCACATATCTGTGTAAGTACTCCTATGGTAATCTAACTCTTGCAACAACCTATGTCTGGCTTCGGCCCACATATGTTCGTTTTGAAAAATAAAGTGAGCAACGCACCGAAACCCGCAATTCCCATCACCCGCAACATTACGTATACTTATTACGTATGGACGGTAAAGCAGTGGAATTTCCCGAATAAAACCATTGCTCACAGTATCTCCAATGCTGAAGTATATTTTGGGAAATATGCCATCGACATAGTACTTTGTGAACACCAGGGAATTCTGCTCTGCATGCCCCAAGCAAGGCTAAATCCCTGTCGGTGACGATAACACGTGGATAGTACCTTTCCTCTATCACCAGCTTTACACGTTGCAATACCCATTTAAAATTAGGCCCTTTTTCACTGTTTAAAAAACTAAACGCCATCGAAAATGTTTTATTTGTTGATGTTACTCCGACAATCTCCAAAAATGGCAATTTAAACAGTGTGGTATTGTACGTGGAGTCTATTAGCATGATTTCAGGGAACGTACACCATAAAGCGTACGACGTAGGGTGAACAAAAAATAGTTCCTCAAGCTCATTATTAGCACTTACCCTATCGTAATATGTGTACCCTGATTGCTGCAGGTGTGAGTAAAGGACTTGAATTGGAGTTAGATTACCCATTTTGGCTTTCCGGATCTTAACTTGTGCGTTATATATAGTTCTTGTGCTAGACACGTTATCCGGATTACGACCCTGTATTGTCGAGAGTATTTTACGTGGCTTTACGGTATACTCTGTCAATTCTGCAACCAACTCGAACTCATCATCATTTAAGCGCATTGCATATGACACACCATGCAGCGACTCTAACATAGGATGATTATGACTATCATCCTTCACTTTCAAAATCCAACATGATCTTCTTTTAAGATATCTCGCCACCAATTTGAATGGGCAATCGGTTTTACATGTACTGGTATTCCGTTTTCCAGTACCTTCGGGTGAATAAATCCCACCCTTTGTACACCCATAATTGATTTCGTTCATAATACCGTTTTCTGATTTATTTCTTCTTTTAACAATCACAAAACCGAGTTCCCGAGCTATGTTTTGCACCCAATCCGTTAATTGCTCGTGAGATCCGAACCCCTGAAAAAACGTTACGAACGCGTATGGTGACGTTTTTTTTTTTTTTTTTTTTTTTAAACTAACTTTTTTGTATAACAAAATGGTTTTTTTTATAACAAAATGTTTTTTTTATCACAATTTTTTGACAACTAACTTTTTTGTATAACAAAATGTTTTTTTTAATGACAAAATATTTTTTTTTATCACAATTTTTTTACAACTAACTTTTTAATACATTTTTTACACTTTTTTACAACTAACTTTTTAATACACTTTTTTACACTTTTTATTTACACTTTTAATACACCTTTTTTTTTTTTTTTTTTTTTTTAAAGAAAAAAATTTAATAAAAACGCGTATGTGTGAGACAGCTGTCTCACACTACACTCGGTATTATCACCTTGATTTCTCACACACACCACACACACCACACACTCAAAAAAAACTCTCTCTCTCTCTAACTTATCTGCTCTCTTTTTAGATCTAAAATCAAGATCTTGATGTCTCACACCACACTTGGTGATTTGTGAGAGAGAGTTTGTGAGTGTGTGGTGATGTTGGTGATCTGTGATGGTTTATGTGATGTTTTTCTGATGGTTTTGTTAGGTACGTGATGGTTTATGTGATGTTTTTCTGATGGTTTTGTTAGCTACGTGATGTTTATGTGATGTTTATGTGATGTACGTGATGGTTTAATGAAACCCTAATTTTTTTAATTAGGGTTTCGTAAAATTGGTTTGGGGGTTTTTGAATCTGACTTGATTACTTCATAATAAAGTGTGTTAATTGAAAGATTCGTACGTTAATTTATCAAAATCTTGATTTTTTAATGAAACCCTAATTTTTTTAATTAGGGTTTCGTAAAATTGGTTTGGGGATTTTTGAATCTGACTTGATTACTTCATAATAAAGTGTGTTAATTGAAAGATTCGTACGTTAATTTATCAAAATCTTGATTTTTTTAAAGAAACCCTAATTTTTTAAATTAGGGTTTCGTAAAATTAGTATGGGGGTTTGTTAGATACGTGATGTTTATGTGATGTGATGTGATGTTTTGTTAGATACGTGATGTTTAGATCTAAAAAAAATAGATCCGTGATGTATCTCTGATGGTTTTGTTAGATACGTGATGTTTATGTGATGTGATGTTTATGTGATGTTTATGTAGTGCTGGGGTGGTGGTTCTGTTAGATACGTGATGTTTACTTAATTGTGTGTGAGACATCAAGGTGATAAAGTGATGTTTCTGTGATGTTTGATGTTTATGGTGATGGTGTTGTTGACCACACACTAGTCTATTTTTTAGACAAACCCTCCCTAAATGGCTATGATGATTTAAAAAAAATAAAAGCTTAATTTTGGCGTGGCATTTCCAAATGGATAGGCAATATATTTGCAACCTTTGATGTTGCAGCCAATATGATAAAAGGATTTAATGTAATCTGAGCCTTACCTCCCGTGTGTTAAATTGTGAATTCCACATTTTCACTTGTTTGTGATTCAGACTTGTGGTTGCTTCTGGTTAGTAACTTGTTCAGACTTGTTGTGATACTGCTTCTTGTGTTTCACTTGTGATACTGCTTCTTGTGTTTCACTTGTGATACTGCTTCTTTCAGACTTGTGGTTAGTAACTTGTTCAGACTTGTGGTTGCTTAGTTGTTGTTTGTGATTCACACTTGTGGTTAGTAACTTGTTTAGACTTGTGGTTGCTTAGTTGTTTGTGATTCACACTTGTGTTTATAGTCCAGGATTGAATCCTGGGAATCCTTACTATTTGGCTTGTGATGTACCTTTTGAGAATCCTGCTGTTTGGGCATGTGACTTTTGAGAACTTGTGCTGTTTGGGCATGTGACTTTTGAGAACTTGTGCTGTTTGGGCATGTGAACTTTTGAGAAGTTGTGGAGTTTGGCATGTGAACTTTTCAGAACTTGAGAATCTTTGGCTGTGTAACTTGTAAATTTTGTAGGGTGTAGGCAATGATGATTGGTTTACAATCTGAGCCGAGGCGATGACGAATGGTTTTTAAAACCGAATGGTATGGCGGAGTGATATTTTTATCACTTTCGCAACCTTCAAATCCGAGCCTTCTAAAAATTATCCGAGCCTTTTGTTTGTGTTTGTCTCAATACTGCAGTTGTGTTTGTCTAAAAAATAGACTAGTGTGTCGTCAACAAGGGCCTTGTTTGCAGCTGTGTTTGTGTTTGCAGTTGTGTTTGTGACAAAAAAAAGAGGACTTGGCGATGACGATAACGGAAAAATCCGAGCCTTTGTTTTTCTCAATACTGCAGTTGGTTGTGTTGTGTTTTGTGTTTGCAGTTGTGTTTGTGCAGTTGTGTTTGTGTTTGTGAAAAAAAAAAAAAAAAAAAAAAAAAAAAAAAAAAAAAAAAAAAAACTTACATAAAAAACAAACTTGGACAAAAAAAAAAAAAAAAAAAAAAAAAAAAAACCTAAAAGGACAAAACCTGCATGTGGGCCCCACCTAAAAGGACAAAACCTGCAGCTATGGCACTAGACTACCGTGGGGTTAACAACAGCCTTTATTTTTATTTGGTACAATTTTGAAATTATCATAATAGTGACACGTCATTAATAAGTATGATATTGGAACAAAATTTAAAATTTTTTAGCATACAGTAAAACAAAAAACAAGTACACGAGTTATAATGTATAATGAGGTGATGCACTCGCGCGTTGCGACGGTTTTTATTGCGTTTAATTTTTATGCTAAACATATAAAATAGCTTAATGATTTGCTCATTTTAAAAAATTATTTGCACACTCAAGGTACAAGCAGATTAAGCAAAATGTTTAATATTGTACAAGTTTTTAATGTATAGATAGAGTGTCTCAATCAATCCTCAAAGTGTATCAATTAATTCCCTACAAAATAGGATTGGTTTTGCAAAGTGTCGCATACGTCAAGGGTACTTTTAGCCATTTTTGGGTACTTTTAGCCATTTTTTCAGACTTTGTGGAAAAGGACTCCTTTTGTAAATAGGCGCCGACTTCAGGGATTACTTTTTGCCATTTTTCCAAACTTTCGAAACTACGTCGTCCAAGTGGGCACTGTAGATATAAGGCTACTCACAATGAGCCGGAATAAATCGGTCACACCCACTGGGGTGTTATGGTCAAATATCGGTCGAGGACAAAAGAAAACAACTATCGGTCTAAATATTGATTGATTTTACACACAAACTTTATTTTTATTTTTTTTAACTTGGTCACCAACTGTGGCAATTTGGTCATGTCTGGTTACAGAAAGAGAAAGCTGATGTGGCAGGGGATGACTCGGGTCACCACTGTGCCCAATCTAACGTGTTCGCACTGTAGCAAGGTCAACAGTAGCACAGTTGTTTTTTTTTGGTAAAACATCGTCGTTTAGTACGGTGTTTAATAATAATGTATAATAAAACATAAAACCAATTACGTTGTTATTTTATAGCCTAATTTTTTTCAGTAATGTATCAATTTTTTGATACTTTTAGTTTTTCCATTTGAATAAATCATTTTAACCAAGTAGTTAAGTATTTGTTACTAGCATACATAGCTTTTAGAGGTAAGTTCAACACCTCATAACACTTGTGTGTAAAATACTAAAGTTATATCAAGTACTTTAACAACTAAGAGGTGTTTATCATCAAGTACATAAACGGAGCACGACAAGTTTGATTGGAGGGCCAAACTACAACGTATTTATTTTATAGGGGTCAATTTACATTTTTATTTAACATCCGTACTCATAATGTCTATCACTACAAAGTGTAAGGGTTAAAAATATACATGTAGCTAAAAAATTAGGGGATACGACCCCTCCCGGCCCCATTAAGTTCCGTCCCTGATCAAGGGACGGAGATGATTTTGTATTATTGGCGCATTGATTTAGTAGTATCACTCATCAATCACAAATATCTAGTTGACGGGTTAAAGACATTTTTAAGGAGTTGATCATAGGTTCAATCTCAACTATTTACTACAGGTCACTAAACAACTGTTCATTGACTAAGCTAGGTCTTTGGGAAAGGAAAAGTCGGTACTCAAAACGGGTGCATGAGGTCACTGTTTCTCCGGTGATTTAAACCTCTTTTATGAGGAGTTATGATTTTGTACACAATTTTAAGTGTGCCTTAGCATATACATAAACTTATTATTAGCAAACCCGTATAATAATATGATAACCAGTGTCCAACTATGTAACCAGATGTATGCCATTCTTCGCATAACTGAAGCAAAATTCAAGTTGAACACGTTTATCTGATCCAAAATAGCCAGAAAGAACATGTTAGATAGTGACATTTGCACATAATGACATAAATATAAGTAAATTTGGGATTCAGACTTTCCCCGAAAAGAGGGTCTCAGTATATCAGATAACCATCAAAATTTCTTTTTGAATCGAATCAAATGGATATGCGACAACATACAACTAAATTACAGCTTCCCTAAAACATGTTTAAGGCTATTCATAATGTGCACTTGCAAGTTACAACTACAGCCTATGACGGACCTTTTAAGGGGCGGGAGAGGGCCTTGGCCCTCCCAAACTTTTGGGCCTTTAGTAGATATTAGTCTGTTGGTCATGGATAAGTTTTACTGTTTTAGTTTCTTAACACAATGGTTTGTATAAATTTGAAAACGCCTAGCATGACCTTCCAATTTCACTGTTGACTTTAGTTTACTCAATAACTTGTAAACGTGTTTGATTTTGATTCACGTTGCCTGGTTAATGCGAGTTCGATAATATATTTTTTCATGTGCGGTTTAGAGCAATTATATGAATTTAAAAGTACTAACGGTAGTTGAGCCAAGCTTTAAAGTAATTTGCGGTATCGTTCATTGCTTGTATTTTATATAGATGTTACTACATAAGAAAAATATGTTTAAACTTGTGTATATGGCATTTTTGTTTGTTTGTCTAGCTTTATCGGCCCTCCCAAGAAAAAGATTCAAGTTCCGCCACTGACTACAGCAGTGTAGATTCAAGCTGGACCCATCTTCCACTTGAAGGCTCCACAATCCGAATAACCTGTCAACAGGCTACTCGAGACCCTTGATTGCAGATAACCATTCGTGAATAATTTATTAAAATAACAGCACATACCGAAAATGCAAGAAATACCTCAAACATTCCTTTAGGAAAAAACAAATTTGTATAATAACATATAATGATTGTCTAAGAATTTGATCATTACTATTACATCAGTAACTATAGTCTCTCAATCACCCCTTTGAAATCTAGATCAAATACAACTCCTGTTTACTCTACCGATCCTCTAAGAACGTCGCCTTTGCCATTTGGTGGTGAAATGACGCCAAGTATAACAAAACCGCCCAAGAAAACAATCAAAACACCTAAAATATTCACTAATATTGCTTCTGCAGAATAGCGTGAAATTATGTTGTTGGTCTGAAGAAACGTAGCTTTTTCCAAAAGGCCGGTAGCACAAGCAGCAACGGCAAGCGCATAAATGTAGACTCCAAAAAACACATGCCAAGGCATCAGAGAAGCCCTGCTGTTTCTTGAACCACCTGGGTACCAGAATATCGCGAATCCAGCTCCCCACTAAACAGTCAAAGATATGAGGTTCAATAGTTGACTTTTTCATACCAAAATATGTAGTAATAGAAATCGGGATAAAAAATAACCTGAACAGTAAATAAGAATAGGCAAGCTAAGCCCAACCATGAGTGTAAGCTATAAAAGTTGTCGATGCCTTTGTCATTGTGAAATTTCCACGCAGCCCATAGACCGATTATTCCAAATAAAAACGCAAGGAACTGAAGGGAAAGATGGACGAGCTTTTTGTAACTTTTTGTTCCTGATACTGTCTTGTATGCCAGCATGGCTGCATCCACCAAGAATTAGGAATTATATAGTCTTGTATAGTAAGTGTAGTATGTTATACCCTACATATAATGGTAGATAACAACAGGATCTGAGAGAAATGTGACAGCAGAAGTTGTTGATATTAGTTGCAGGACACTAGGACCACACTTTAAGAATATTCTCTTCTGTTAAACTCTAGGTGGCATGCCTAGACACATAAATCCAGTGAACAATACAGTTTAATAATGTGTTATTCAACTTGCAGAAGCGAAAATTATAAATCTCTCGACACAACATTGGACCACTGATCCATAAATCCCTTAATTTATGTCCTAATCATGATAATCCTGCCACTAAATGAAGAGATTTAGGGAGGAGGGATCTTGTTTAAATCTTGCCTCATAACATCTGATTGACCTCCTATTACGCAACAATGTTTGAAGTTGTTATATTAGTCTTTATGTATGCATCTACACATTATATATTAATGGCACACTTCACTTGCTCATATTGCCATAATATCTAAGTCAAAACACGGGCTTAATAGCAAATATCAAGGGTTTAAGACATTAAGTACGTTTAAAGAAAGTAGGTAACAAGTAAACAACCAATGCAGACTGTGCCGACGCTGTAACAGTAAACTGCCTACACTTTACACTTTTAGCCATCCGTGTATTACATAAAACTATGGCACCGTCATGTAAGTATGCCCGGTTCCAAATAAACCTAGAAACACCGAAACTACATTCTATGTGCATCTACGAACCCCCAAAACGCCTGATATACTAATACATGACACGGTTAATCTACACTGTTAGCACAGACACCTAACACTCAAGCAAATACAATCGTAACTTTTCTTGTAGACAATTAAATAAATATCCAATGATGATCCTAATTACTCCTTTTTAACGGAATACGGTTTGCATAAAATGTACAAAAGGTGAGGGCACGGGTAATTGTCTTAACAGAATACAGTTAGCATAAAACGACCTTAAGAAGATGTTCCTTGCCATGGATAATGACGAGATGCAACAAAAGGCGAGGGCACGAGCAATTATTTTGCATACAAACAATGATTAAAAAAATAGTAATATTTTAATAAATAACAAACAAGCATACCTTAAATATTGAATTTCTATAGCTAAGTATCTAAATATACAATAAAAAGAAGTTAGAACAAATTCTGAAGTTCTCTTGTGACAGTTATATACAAAGTGGAGTCAAAACACCACTATTACATCAAATAACTATCTGACATGAGGAGAGTTTTTGTGTTTCAAGATAAAACTAAAAGTTTGACCGGATGTAACATCAGACCACATCACGCCTCATAGCCGAAGCACTGCGCCTAATAAAGGCTAGGGCCTCGTCAATATAGGTGAGGGCCCGAGTGATGTGGCCTGGTCATAAGTCGGGATGGCTGCTAGGGCCCATGGACGGACCCATTTGGGAGCCGGGTGTGGCACGGGCCACACCCAATTTTGAGTCACGAAGTGCAATTTGTTCTCAAAAAGTGTCGTTTTTCAATACGTGCAACCCCCAATAATATTTTTTGCTACTTTATTTCTTTATACTGGAACTTGAGATTAACCCCAAAATACTATATGGTGCAAATTTTAGTACTTATAATAGAAACAAGTTATGCAAGAATTTCGAAAAAATTTGTGCAACACCCATTTCAAAATTTTGGGTCCGTCCCTGCTAGGGCCTAGCCGACCCAGAGAAGGCCTTTGACTATACTATTGTCTGTATTACCTAAAACTACGGCATAGTTCTAAATAAAGCTAGAAACACCAAAACCTTTATCACATACACATTTACGAACCCCCAAAACGCCTAATAAACTATGACAGAACACCATTACTCTACCGTGTTTGCACAGAGACCTAAGTTGCAAGCAAATACAGTCTATAAGTCAGTCAAATACAAATGCAATGGTGATCTTCGGATCAACTAGTAAGATTACTCTTTTGCGACTATAAGATTATCATACAGAGTACATTATATCAAGCTAAAACATTTGCATAAAATGTACCTTCCCCGTTGAGCAAAACAAGGCCAATTACCATCAAAACAGGATGAACCTGCAGTAAAAAATAAAAGTAACCCACTATAAAAACTGAATCGAAAGATCACTAATTTGTCACACTACATAAATACTAGAAAATATTTACATTAAAGATGAGATTTTTATCCTCTGAGATTAGAGCCAGTCCTCCCCTGTAGCGAATATTCCAAATGAGAACCAAAGTAGCCACAAGTAAACCTAGTATCCGTACACATGCAAAAAGTGGGAATTTCACCACAGGAACAGTCATGTCTATGTTAAAAATAAAACACAGAGTGGGAAAAGGGTTTTATAAATGGGGTTGTAAAAGATGATCGGAGTGTGATGATTGATTTTTAGTATCAAGGAAGGGAAGGTGAGTTGTTTGTTAGATTGGGGGAGCAGAGATGTTGACTTTTCAGTTTTTTTGCAAACGTTTTCAACTACTGCAACTTTTGTTACCATTGTTTTCAGTTTTCACATTCGGTTAAAAGCATATTTGCTTGAGGACAAGCTAAGGATTTAGGACATACATTTTTAAGCGGTCATTTAGTCTCTAAAGTCGTATGTATTTGATCAAATATTATCCTAAATCGATTCTTTTTGAATTTTAGGTACTTTGAACGCGAAAGACAAAAACCGGCAAAGTTTTAGACTAATTTGGACAAGAAAGTGTAGAAAACGACCAAGTCGCAAATATGTCAGGAAAGAAAACCTGACGGCGTCACATCTTAACAAGTGATGTTGTCACTTGTATTTGAAGATGATGTGAGATTTGCAACCTCACAAGGAATTTTACTTCTTGAGAGATCTCAAGAAGTTTTGCAATCCTCCAGGCAGTATATCTGATCGTTGTAGTGTAATATAGGTAAATTCGGGGGACTGATCGTTCTCTATGGGAATAGTGTCATTAGGTTAAAGTGTATGTCGAGATAAGTCTAGAGGTGAGGATGATTCTTTTTGTGTTTTTATATTTTATGAAAAACAAGTAAAAATCTCGGTTTTGAAAGGATGAGCATAATTAGTTGTTAATCAACTAACCCAAAAACTACTTACAAACTAAAAGCATATTTGTTTGAGGACAAGCTAAGGATTTAAGACATAGATTTTTAAGCGGTCATTTAGTCCCTAAAGTCGTATGTACTTGATCAAATATTACCCTAGACCGCTTATTTTTACATTTTAGGTACATTGGACGCGAAAGACAAAAACCGGCAAAGTTTTGGACTAATTTAGACAAGAAAGTGAAGAATACGACCAAGTCGCAAATCTGTCAGGAAAGGAGACCTGGCGCCATCACATCTTAACAAGTGACGTTGTCACTTGTATTTAAAGACCAAGATTCAGAGTTAAATTTATACGTGACGGCTCAAATATTTTATAACGAGACGACGTCAGACATCATGACGGCGTCAGGGATTCAAAGTTAAATTTATACGCGACGGCTCAAATATCAGTAACAGACGAAACCCTAATTGCGACTGGTTGACAGCGTCAAAACACATAACGTGACGCCGTCACCTATGTAAATCTATATATGTTTAAGCATGCTTTCCTTTATTTGTGTAACACTTTAGATAGGTGAAACCTTAGACGATTTTCTGCTACTTTGTAAGGCTTTTTTACAGTTACTTTATCCATGTTTTATTGAAGATAAGTACTTCATCTTTAATCATTCAATATGTCTATGTGTTGTTTGATTTTATGCTTTTCTTTTCTTTACTTTAACATGCTAGGCTAGATCTATTAGTGTTTGCTTAAATTTAATGAAACCTAGTTATTAATTATTGATTGTCGTATCTTGTTTAATTGGTTGTTTGCGTTAGGAGTAAGAAAACTGGCTATAATCTTACATGTGTTAGCTTGATCATCCAACTTAACGCCTTCACGCCCTATAGTGCATTAGTGGTTTATTTTTGTTGTATTTATTGTGTGAATTGCGACTTGTAGATAGTAGGAGATGACTTTTGTCACTTGTAGATTTAGGGTTTTCTAAAGGAGACTTATACATTCATATAGTTAGGGAATTTGACACAGCCCTACGACAAGATAGCAATACAACGCGCCAATTAAACAAGGACGTGACAATTCAACTAATTAATAGGAGATAACTAGAGAGTAAGATAATCTAAGTAAACACGTTTACCCTATCATAAGAGTTACCACTTTTATTTTTCTGCATATTTAATTTAGTTAGTTGTTTTAAACACCCACTATCCAAACCCCGAGATTTTACTTGCTTTTATAAAAAATATAAAACTACAAAAAGAATCCTACCTCACCTTTAAACCTATCTCGACATACACTTCGGCCTTCACAACACTGTTCCCCTAAAGAATGATCAATCCCCTGTGTCTTGCCTATACTACACTACAATGGTTATTTACACTGCCTTGGAGGATTGTAAAACTCGGTAGGATTTACAAATCTCCCATCATTAAGCCTTAAAATACATTGTGAAGAAAGTTGGTCCTACCTCAATAAGGACGCGATATCTAGCTTAGTATCGGTAAAAAAGTAAGCAATGTTGTAAGATTTTTTCGGCCGAAAAGGAGCTTGTTGATGTAGTGCTTACGAATTCTCAAGTTAGGTACTCGAGGAGTGGAGTACCGCGAGGAAGGAAGCTTCGTTCCTAACCACTATAAATCATTGTGTCTTTGGTTTGCTCTTTCCATTATTTATCTTGCATTTACTTATTTACTATTGAATTTACTTACTTGCATATTGATTTGATTTCACATCAAGTAAACGAATCTAGATTTCTTAAAATGGACTTTAAAACGGTAAAAACTATTCAACCCCCTTATAGCTTTTCACAAAATGATCTAGAAAATCGTGTGCACAATGTTCACCCATTTGTAGATATTCATCAAATGCATCAAGTGTTGTGCCGTATGCCAATTGGTGTATAGCGAAAGTGCATTTTATAATAACACTAAAACTTAGTTGACCCGTACAATCGGGTCAAACTTCAAAGAATTTAAAATGGTCAGGAACAGGATCATAAATATAAGTTTTAATATCTTTGACTATTTAAAAAAAATAGTTTCCTGCTCATATGATAGATGTCTAAAATACGCCTCCGAATATTTTGGATTATCACCAAAATAGTCGGCCAACAAACTGCTTCAACAACATAATATTCACGGTATATCAGATTACGCGATCGAAAACTTTCAGTTTGTTGTTGTTGCAATGATTGGTGATAGCTTGCGTCAAAAAGAAAATGTCACCTTCATCGGAGTTGTAATCAACATTATTATTTGGATCCATAGTTTACAGGGAAAGTGTTTTTTTGGTAAAGAGAAGTAAGAAATTTGTATGAAAAATAATTAGATGAAGGTATTATATAAATAAGATGGGATTAAAAGAAGAAAAAAATCTAATCGTTGAACTAGCCGACGACTATTTTCTTTAAAGAAAAAAAAAAAAAAAAAAAAAAAAAAAAAAAAAAAAAAAAAAACGTGCATTGATAAACCAACACCGACACCAACAACGTTGGCTTTGGTCCTTCCCGATGTGGTAACGCTGGCAACGCCAACGCCACATCGGCATGACGTCGACCCCAACATTACCTCACCTTGCACTCTAAAAAAAAAAAAAATAAAAAAAAAAAAAAAAAAAAAAAACCCCACTAAGGCTAAAAGTAATGGGTGTGACATATTATGCTCGCACAATTTCTCACCATTAACACCATTACTTGTGCATCTCCCTCTCTCGTGACCTCCTTTACACCAGGCAAAAAAGCTGAGCCTCAAACTTCTCGGCGTTTGTGCATTTTTTTTTTTGTGTTTTATTATTATTATTATTATTTTTGTGAGTATGTATGAGATATTTAGTGAGATATATTTATATAAAGTGAATATTTTAATAAACTATGAGTGAGTGATGTGACCATTAAGATTGAAAAGTGAGAAAATATGAAAGAAAATAAAATGAGAAAGAAATGTAGGGTAATGTTGATGTAAATAATAACCGGTGTTACAATTACGTTTAGGCTAGGATAGGGGTGAGCAAACGGACCGGATGGACCGACAAAACCGACCGGACCGGCCACATTCGGTCCGGTCTCGATCTAGGGGTTTTCATAATTCGGTCTCGGTCTATATTTTTTGCCGGATTCGGTCTCGGTCCGGTCCGGTTTTTCTCGATCCGGTCCGGTTTTCGCCCGATGAGCAGCCTTAGGCTGGGAGGAGTGGTAGTGACTTGCATCATGAGTGAGCAAGTCACAATGGTGAGTTCCAAACCAGATGGTCCAAGTCACGGTGCAAGGATGAAGGAGTGGTGAGTTATTCACCAAAGTTTAAAAACAGACAAATGTTGCCTCACTCCAAAAAGTAATTGTTTTCTTATTTGTATCGTGAGTGTGTGTGGGTATTTAGTGGGGTATATTTTTATAAAGGTGAGTGAGAGTGACCAAAACAAATATATAACGAGTGAAAGTAAAAGAAGAGAGAAATTTGAGTTGACATCGAGTGAATCGCAACCACTAACTTGTAGTCTTAGGTGGTGTTTGTTTGTTAAGAGGGTATGAATCTGAATCTGAACCGCACATCTGAATCTGAATCTGATGCGTAAATGTCTGACTCTGACCGCATCTGAACGAAAAAAAAAAAAAAAAAAAAAAAAAAAAAAAAAAAAAAAAACTCATGTTTGAACCGCACATTTGCTTGCTCGTACTATATATATTTTTTTTATTTGTGTCAGCAAGAGGCAACAAGACGCATTCAGACACCCCTCTCAAGTCTAAACCATTAAGATTTTACTGCATCTGAACGCGTCTAAAAAAAAAACGGTCTGAATGTCAAAATGTCTTACCAATTCAGACACAGTGCCCATTCAGAGGCTGTTAAGAGGCAAAAAAAAATAAAATAAATAATAATAATAATAATAATAATAATAATAATTATTTATAATAATAATAATAATAATTAAAAAAAAAAAAAAAAAAAAAGCCTTACTCAAACTAGGGCTGGCATAACAGGTCACACGAACCTGTTAAGACACGAACCTGTTAAGGTCAAACACGAACACGACCTGTTAGCTTATCGTGTCATTTTTCTCAAACACGAACACGACACGAAAATAAACAGGTTAACCTGTTAAGAACCTATTAACATATATATTCGGATTTTTTTTTTTGCAAAAAACAAAGAACCTGTTATTAACATATATATTCGGATTTTTTTTTCTTTTTCTTTTTTTTTCTTTTTTTTTTTTTTTTTTTTTTTTTGCAAAGAACAAATCCAAATTTGCTATTACAAATCTGCTATCGAAATCCAGTCAAGAACAACATCAAGAACAAATCCAAATCCAGTCACAACCAAATCCAAATCTGCTATTACAAATCTTAAAAATCTTAACAAAAGCTATTAAAAGTCTTCTAATCTTAATGTTAACTATTACAAATCTGCTATTACAAAATCTAAACTAATGTTACAAATCTTCATAAAACACAAAATCTAAACTAATATAGAACAACAACAACGAGAGTCAACCACAAGTATCAAAACCCATCAGATTCGTGGGTCTAGCCCATGGCTTACCTCTATTTGAACCAAACCCACGGCCCTAGGCCTAGTGGGTCTCGGCTATGCATCCAAACGCACCCAAGATGCATCAAACTTGCACCCAAACACAACCATAACATCAAGAAAGGATCAAGAGTCAACCACAAGTATCACAATACACCCATGGTGATAGGGTGCGTATGGTTGTGTTTGCGTTTATGGGTTTTGATTAGATGGACTGATGATGGATCGAATAGATGTTGATGATGATATTGAGATGAGATTTTTTTTTTTTTTTTTTTTCCTGAAGAGATAAAAGGAGGATGGGGGCGGAGAGTTTATGTGTGTGTGATTAGGGTTTGTGAATGTATGACCTAAAAATACTTTATATATATAGTATAAAATTAACAGGTCGCTAACAGGTTTAACAGGTCTGACCTGTTAAGACACGAAAATTAACAGGTCTTAACAGGTCTGACCTGTTAAGACACGAAACATGTTAAGGTTAAACACGAAACCTGTTAAGTAGGGCTGAGCATCGGGCGAAAACCGGACCGGACCGACCAAGACCGGACCGGACCGAGGACCGAGAACCGGAAAATCATAGACCGAGACCGGACCGAATATGGTCGGTCCGGTCTCGGTCCGGTCGGTCTTCGGTCGGTCCGGTCCAATTAAGCAAGTTTTTTCGGGTTTTTGGTCGGTCCGGACCGGACCGGACCGGACCGACCGGACCGAGGACCGAATTTGGCAAAAGGCTTAGACCGAGGACCGGACCGAATGTGGTCGGTCCGGTCCGGTCGGTCTCAGTCCGGTCGGTTTTGTCGGTCGGTCCGGTCCGGCCGGTCCGTTTGCTCAGCCCTACTGTTAAGAACAGGTCGTATCGTATCGTGTTAACAGGTTTCGTGTCAAAATTGCCAGCCTTAAGTCAAACACTTAAAGTGAGTCACTACTTCACCAAAATGATAGGCGGCTTTCATATGTCCCACACATTGGAAAATGAAAGAAGTTTGTATTACTTGTAGACTTGTAGTTCTTTTTTTGTTTTTTATTTTTTATTTTTTAAACTAGATTGTTGTTCCTCTTTGACCACTTAACGGCCATTCAAAAATATTACATGTAGATTCAAACTTCAAATAATATGTTTTTAGTTTTGTCCTGTCTTTTAAAGAGGCCCATAGTCGTTTTTAGGGGTGAGTATCGGGCCGGAACCGACCCGTCCCGACCCGAGCCCGACTCATCCCGATCCCGATTACCTGCAAAATCATAACCGAGTCCCGACCCGATTGCCAGTCGGTGTGTGTCGGTCGGTTCGGTCGGTGTCGGGATTCGGTCGGGATGTCGGTATCGCTTTGTTCTTTCTTCGGTTTTGGCCCGTCCCGACCCGACCCGTCCCGACCCGACTCCCGAGTTCGCCGGAATAGCAAACCGACTCCCGACCCGTTTGCTAGTCGGGATCGAAATCGGGCCGTCGGGTGGTCGGAATCGGGCCGGTAATCGGAGGTCGGTCGGTAATGCTCACCCTTAGTCGTTTTCGCATTTCTTTTGGTATTTTTAATGCCTTACATCTTGTCATCTTTATAGTAAATGTGATAATCAATGTTCTAAACATGTATTACAACATCTGATGAGTAACATGTTTATCATTTGCATGCTGACAGTTTAATTTGACATTACTTGCATGCCTAACTACATGTGAACAGAAACTTTTAATTTGTACCAACTAGTTCTCAATTATTTTGTCTACCCAACTACATGTCTGCATGTATTGGGATTATCTGTATTATCGACTTGCTAACCATTTTCACCTGCACATTTTTATTTCGTGCCGGCTAAATCTATATAAGTTTACGTGCATAAACGATGCAATTAAATCGAAGCTGAACAATTACTTGAGTAATACAAACCTTCATATTTAAAATGAAGAAGATACATGATATTACTGAAATACATAATCCTTAAGAATCAAATCAATCATTAAGAATATATTATCAAACGTGGATAAAGGTAACCATGCGATTTAAAAGTAACAGGAAGTTGCCGAGTTACTTGCAATGGTGATTCATTCATTAAAAAATATTCACTATTGGTTGGGGACTTGTGGTTAAGGATCTTTAAAAAAAAAGTCATGGGTCGATTTGCAAATTGGTAGTTCAATAAGAGAAAGTTATACTTTATATCTTCGATTGGTAGTATCCAGAAACGCATTTTGGTGGTCAAAATTGTTACAAGAATACAAGTACATATGTTGTAAAGAAGTACTAGCATGAAATATATGTACTCGAGTGAATTTATTATTATTATTATTATTATTATTATTATTATTATTATTATTATTCACAAAAGTAGTCTAAAGAAAAGGAGATTATTGTAAATTGAAAATTAATTTATTGTGTTTTTAAAGTTTTTTTTTGGGAAAAGGAGGAGAAACAAAAAAGAAATAATAGTAAAATTCTTAACATTTTTCTTCTAAAATTTTCCACCGAAATATGGGCGAACTTGAACAGAAACAAAACTACACCCAAATTATTGAGTATATAATGACCAATGTAATCCTTACTATTTACTCATATTCGACTCTTATAATAAAATAAATATTTTTAAAAGGATATAAATGTAATATGTTTTATTTTCTTTCTTTTATTCCCAACTTTAAAATCACTAATATTTTTTATTTTTCTTTTATTTCATTTTAATTCAAGAACATAATATAAAAAAACAAATTTCTTTTATTTCTTTTCTTTTCTCTTTCTTTACAATCATTTCTATCATCATCTAAAAAAACTCGATAAAAAACTCGAAAATGCATCAAGTGTTAATTGATAAAGCGAGATATTCTGAACCACTAGAGATCAAACCATTAAAGGCCTTATTCATTGTCAAACAATAAAAATTCAGTTATGGGTATTGTTTCTTTAATAAGGAGCAATAGTTATCACACTAGCTCCTTGAGTTAATTATTTAAACCAACTATAGGAACGTATTTTAAAACAAAATACTTAGTCCAACATTGTTTTGTTGTACGGAGAATAATAATATCAAACTTGTAAACTACTCTTACATCTGCCCCATAAAATGACTAGCATTTTAAATTAAGTAACGTGGAGTAAATTTTGTTTTAGTTTTTACTCTTGCACAGTTGCACATGTGGTGACCTTTTTCAAAATTTTCACAAAACTAAAAAAACCAAAAAAGGAGAAAATATGACTGTTGTAAATTGACCTTATCCACTCATGTTGCTTGGCTTGGAAGATGACGAATATGCTTTGTTTATATACTTTTACAGATCATGGTACATCTTTACAAAGTAATGTACAACTATTTGAAGCAGCCTTTTTTTCTTTTTGAAATTATTTTAATCAAATTTTATTCCTCCACTTATGGGGACAATATGGTCATTGTATGTACGCTTTTCAACCACGTTCTTTCTCACATAGGCGGCCTGTTAAATTTCCGAAAAAGACCCTGCTTTAATGGAGGATCATAATCTCACAATTCCAATGAAAACATGATATCTATATTTGGATTAGGATCCTTTTTGGAACAGCAAAGCAATTTTGTTACAACTTGACTACAAAAGATATTGTTTCTTTCTACAAAAGATACGCTAGAAAATGTTAAAGTTAGGTATACCATTTAACTTATTTCAGATTTACGATAACTAGGACGATCTTGTGCTCTTAACTACGTTAATACAAAATATGGACGTTAATGACAATCACTTGATTTAAAGTATACAACATGTTAAAAAAATGACCACAAGCATGTACTAGGCTTTTGGTATAGCATTACTTGTGATAATACCCAACTTAGCAGTTGCACGTTTAAATCGTACATAAGATCAATGTAAACTTATATTATAGTGAAATCGTTAATTTGAATCTTAAAAAAAAAAAAAAATAAATAAATGAACTAATTTTCTTTTAAACACAAAGACAAAGTTAGGTACTTATTAAGAGAGATCATTTGACCCTATCACAACTTTGACAATATAAATAGCCATAAAATTGATTAATCTATTGTTAAAATACTAATTAGTGTGTATCGTTAAGTATAACATAAGAAACTTTTAATATAACATCACAAAACACATTTTGTTGAAATAAATCACATCCTTATTTTTGAGATGTTTACTTATTGTATCACACCAATTTTGTTCTCAAATTTACCGAAACAGGAGAACATTATCTATATGTAGAGTTACTAAAAATTAGAGTTGGCAAAATAGGTGGTTCATGGTCACGGGTGGGTTTGCTTTTTTAGTAAAAGATCAAAAATTAGAAAAGAGTAAAAAATTTTGACCCGTTAAAACCGTCTAAACTCGTGGGTAATTGTTATATACTTGCATTTTTATCAAATACCCAATTAAAATATCTATAATACAATATTTAAAAAGACCCGACTAGACTCATTCTTTACTAAATATTTACTCGACTAGACTATGTTTATAAAATGAGTCACACCTTTACTAAAAAAGAAGTCATGACAAACAATATCATGTATTTTGAATGAGAAATGATTTGCACACTTTCAATTTGATTGGGATACTCCAATTAATTATGTTTGAACTTTTATACCCTTATATGGGTGAAAGTGACTGTGAGGGTATAAATGTCCAATACAATAAATTAAAGTGTCTCAACCATTTTATTGAGTGTGCAAATCACCTCTTATTTTAATATTTGATAAGTACTTTTTTTTGTGGGTAGGTTAAACACATTAATCATCAACTTTCAAAAAAAAGGAACCAAGGGCAAAAAGGTAATTTCACACAGGTACATGGCTGTCAGATACCAAATTAAAAATAATAATAATAGTAAAATAAAAAGAAAGTGATATTGCAAACAACGCATCAGCGGTGGCTTCACATTTTTATTTCAAGAAAGAGAAAAAAAAAAGTTAGTTTGGAGACGTTACCGGACTTGAACTCCTTTTATTCACCGGAATTTAGTAATCCTTTCAAGTCCGCTTCAAACTTTTTTTTTAAAAAAAATTGTTATTAGTGAGTCAGTTTCTTTTTATGAGTTTTCATTAAAGAAGAAGATCTGCAGTAGATATGTTTACGCCTCAGAAGACATGGTCGGGTTGGCTTTCACCCAAGATTGGTTCTGCTTCTGCTTCCGGGTCGGACCCTAATAATTCTACTCCTAAACCAATTGGAGATATGAATCAAGATGATGTTATCGATAAAATTAACAACCTTGAAAAAGAGGTTAGTTAATTACTTAATTACTACACTTTTTATATGTTAAATTTTATAAAGTTTTGTAATTTATTAATTTTGTGAAGTTGGGTTATGTTTCTTGATATGTTAAATTGAAAGTTTGTGTCTTTTTGTTACTTTGTGATTGAGTGTGACATGGGGTTTTCTTTAGGATAAGTTTAATTAGTGAATATAATGTTGTAAGTTCGCGAATTTAAGTTGAATTTGATTTAGGTTTGTGGTAAATGACCTAGTTGGTTATTTTTCTTGATTTTTTTCAAGTAAAAAATTAAGGTATAAAAAGGTTTGTATTTTAGTGGTTTTGGTTATGTTTCTTGATTAATTGATTAATTTAGGGGTATGTTAAAAGTCAAAGTTGGTGTCTTTTTACTAGTTTCTAATTGGGTTTGACATGGGTTTTTTGTGGGTTGTAAGGATAAGTTTAATTAGTGAGTATACTGTTGTAAGTTCGCGTTTTTAAGTAGAATTTGACTTAGGTTTGTGGTAATTAGTTTGTTAGAGAAAGTTGGTTATACTGAAAAGTTCTGATTTTTAAGATCGGCCCGGTGCTTAACTTATAATTTTGCACCATTACTGCACTAGACACTAGGTTAAAAGAAAATTGCTGACTAGTATTAGTGCGGCCGTGTACATGTCAATAGCAGTTGAAACTTTGAGGACTTGCTAGATACGACTCTGTATATTGTTGATTAAGAAGAGTGATGAATCCATATTTGATTCTCGATCAGTTAGTTTTGTGAGTAAGTTACTCCCTTTGTATATAAAATATCACCTTTTTTTGGGACAGACCAAAAGAAGACCGTTAATAGGTTTTTTTGAGTTTTGTTTTTTCGGTGGTTGTAATTTTACCAACATCGCAAGTTTTGGTAGTTTGTTTTAGTATAATGTTCTTTCACCAAATTGGTTATTATGGATTGGTGCACAAAAATGAGGTAATAAGAAATTTTCAATCAGAAGACTTGTATTCGCGATAATTAATGCCAATTAGGGAGTTTATTAGAGAGTCTACATCAGAATTATTATGCTGATGTAGAAGTTGAAAAAACTGTTGATTACTTTTTACTTAACTGTTACTTGCTAATTATTTCTTATTAGTAAGCATTAGTCACATGAAAGGATCCTTTTGTTTAGTTTATTTGGCAGTTCGGTGTAAATGAAGCTAATTTGATGATTGGTCTTTGTAACAGCTGTATGAATACCAATATAACATGGGCCTTCTCCTCATTGAGAAAAAAGAGTCGGTCTCTAAGAATGAACAATTTGAAAAAGAATTATCCGAAACCAAGGAGCTCCTTAAGCGAGAGCAAACTGCGCATCTTATTGCAATGTCGGAAGTGGAGAAGCGAGAGGAGAAGTTGAGGAAAGCATTAGGAGTTGAAAAACAGTGTGTCAACGAGGTAGCATCGTAACTTAGTTGTATAAGTTTTTGTTAACCGAATCATGATGTCATTAGTAATATTTATATACACCTTTTAAGAACTGCCAACACTTGTTCAATGCTGTTACAGTTGGAGAAGGCTTTGCGTGAAATGCGGTCAGAACATGCAGAAATAAAGTTTACTGCCGATTCAAAGTTGGAGGAAGCACATGCTCTGTCTACTAGCATTGAAGGGAGATCATTAGAGGTAGAGGCGAAGTTACGAGCTGTTGATGCCAAGCTTGCTGAGGTCAACAGGAAGACATCGGAGATTATAAGAAAATCATCAGAGCTTGAGGCGAAAGAAAGTTCACTCCTGAGAGAGCGCATGTCATTTAATAATGAGTATGCCTAACCTTCTGTTAAATATTTGCACTATGACAACATTATTTTCTGCATACTGTTTCTTACATTTTTTTTTGGGTTGTCAGGAGAGATGCACATGAACGGAATTTATCCAACCAAAGGGAGGACTTAAGAGAATGGGAGAGGAAGTTACAAGAGGGAGAGGAAAAGCTGGCTGAGGTTCGTCGACTGCTCAACCAAAGGGAAGAGCTTGCGAATGATAGTGATAGAGTATTTAAACAGAAACAACTTGATCTTGAAGAAGCACAGAAGCGGATAGATGTGGCTAATTCCGAGTTGAAAAGTAAAGAAGTTGATATTAGTGCCAGGATCGACAACCTAGCTTTGAAAGAGAAGGTAGGTCATCGTTAGGCTTTTGGCTGATTGATATCTTAAAGTTTTCAGATCAACTGTATGACTAATCTGTGTTCTTTTGCAGGAAGCTGCTGTTATTAGCAAGAACTTAGAGGTTAGAGAGAAGGAATTACTAGAGCTAGAGGAGAAGCTTAACGCAAGAGAACAAGTAAGTCGATTAAATGTCATCACTGGAAAGTCTTATACATGATAAATGTCCAACCACTCACCCTCACGGCACTTTAGCTCACACTAAAACTTACAATTACAATTACAGACACATTCCTCTTTTTTCTTTACTCAAGAAATTTTGTATTGTAATGATTGTTTTCTTCTGTAGTTTCTTCATTGCTCTTAATTTTTTTCTCATGGACCATCTATTCTGCAGGTAGAGATTCAAAAACTTCTGGATGAGCACAAGGTCATGCTGGATGCGAAAACACGTGATTTTGAGTTGGAGATGGAACAAAAGAGGAGATCATTGGATGAGGATTTCAAAATCAAGGTTGCTGAAGTGGAGAAAAAGGAAATTGAAGTCAATCACTTGGAAGGAAAAATTGCTAAACGAGAACAAGCACTGGAAAAGAAACTTGAGAAAATCAAGGAAAAAGAGAAGGATATTGATTTGAAGTCAAAGGCTTTAAAGGAGAAAGAAAAGTCCCTTAAAGCCGAGGAGAAGGACTTAGACAAAGTAAGGAAAGAACTAAGCACTGAAACAGAGAATCTGTCGAGTCTCAAGGCTGAGCTCGAGAAAATAAGTATTGAAATTGAAGAACAAAGATCAAAGGTGAATGATGAACGGGAAAAACTTCAAGTAACAGAAGAAGAAAGGTCTGATTTTGTCCGTCTGCAATCTGAATTAAAACAAGAGATAGAAAAAAACAGACAAGAATGGGAAGCCGTTCTGATGGAACGAGAAAATCTGAAGCTGGAAAAGGAGAAATTTGAAAAAGAGTGGGAAGATCTTGATGAAAAAAGAGCTGAGATACAGAAGGAACTGGATTCTTTTGCTGCACAGAAGGAAAAGATGGAAAAATTGAATCGTTTAGAAGAAGAAAAGTTGCATAATATGAGGTTGGAAACCGAGAGTTATATAGAGAGAGAGTTGGAATCACTTAAGTTGGCCAAAGAATCGTTTGCTGCTAACATGGAGCACGAGAAATCTGTCTTAGCAGAAAAATACAACAGCAAAGAATCCCAAATGCTTCATGATTTTGAAGTGAAGAAACAAGAACTCGAATCCAAATTGCAACTCAAAGAAACTGAGATTGAGAACCGCATGCTCGAACGTGAAAAATCATTTGAAGAAGAGAAAGAAAGGGATTTAGCTAATGTGGGTTACTTGAGAGATGTTGCAAGTAGAGAAATGGAAGAGATGAAATCAGAAAGAATCAAATTAGAAAAAGAAAAACAGGATGTATCTGCTAATCAGAAGCATCTAGAAGGACAACAGCTTGGAATGAAAAACGATATTGATAAGCTCGTTTCACTTAGCATGAAGTTGAAGGACCAGCGTGAACAATTCGTTAGAGAACGTGAACGGTTCATTGCATTTGTTGAGAAACAGAAGGGCTGCAAGGACTGTGGAGAGATAGTTTCGGAATTCGTCTTGTCTGATCTTCAATCTTTAGCAGAAATTAAGAACACTGATAATTTTCAGTTACCGAAGTTATCTGACAGTTATCTGAAGGAAGCTGTTCATGGTACATCTGATAGACCAAATGTCGGTACCTCCATGGCTATGATTAATTCAGGATCTCCTGGTTCTGGCGGAACCCTCGCATGGTTAAAAAAATGTACCTCAAAGATCTCTATATTCTCAGCAGGGAAAAAGAACGAACATGAAGCTGGTGAAACAGAAGCACAAGAGAAGCTTGTGGATGTTGGTGAAATACCTGAATATATACTGAGCTCTGAGGATGAACCAGAAGTGTCAGTTAGAGTTGTGTCAGATTCTTATGATGTCAAGAGACAGGTGGAGCAGTCACATGATATTGAGAAAGTTCCTCAGCAGCCTGAAAATAGTAAGCCAGCTAAGAGGCTTAGACCTAGGGCTACTAGAGCACGTATTACAAAGGCAGCTGTTGGAGATCATAATGCTACTAGTGACAATAATGCAAGTGAGAGTGCCAATGGTGTTGCGGAAGACTCTGCTTACACAAATGAAGTGAGTCAGGGAGTATCGAAAGGTGGAAAAACAGAAAGCCGTAAACGTGCAAGTGAACAAGAACCTGAGTACAGTGAACAGTCTGTCAGTGTCACAACTGGGGGTCGCAGGAACACGAGGCAGAAATTTGCTAGAGGTGTAGAGGCTCCTCCAGTAACACGATACAACCTACGCCGAAAGACGTAAGTACCTATTTTGTACTAGGTTTTTGATCGCATCAAACCATACTTTGCTAAAATTTAACATATTAGCTTTATATACTAAAAAAATGGACAAAAAAGCGTACTAAAAAATAACTTGTAACAATATTGTTTTATATAGAAAAGAGTCAATGTTTGGAAAGTCTCTGGAAGTTGATATTGCACCAAGGGATTTATCTAGGACTTTCATTACTCTTGTCTTAGTCATCAGTTTATGCGTATGTTAGCATTTCTTCACTTGTCTTACCTGTTTCAATTATCCTTTGAATCAGTGGAGGCCCCACTGCTGTTAATGGAACCCTGTCTAATCAAAGTAAAGAAGATGGGGCTGACGGCGTCACAAATAAAGAGAACGGTGCTGCTGGGAGAAAGAGAAGATCCCGTGGCTCTTCAAAGGTTCAGCCTGGAGCTTCAACAGCTTCTGCAAATGGAGATCATCATGACATAGACTCGCAAGGCCATGTATAACATAACTTCACTTCTATTTATATCTAACTCCCTCTGCCCCAAAATGGATGTCCACATTAAAAAACAGAAAAGTAATAATGTACTGGTTTTCCAGTTGACTGAAATTACCTTTATCTTGCAAAATTTTCAAGTTAGTTGGTATCTTAAATACATCAATGTAAAAAAAAAAGATTAAATTTTGTGTTTTTGTTTGTGGACAAATACTTTCGTGATCTCTTTAAGCAATATTGCATCCTCATTATTTGTATTTTGTTTTCAGAATAATGCAGATGGGGAGAATGAGGTAGCAAACAAGTGTGTAGAAGATATGGCTTTGAGCGAAGAAGTCAACGGGACACCTCAACAGAATAAGGAGCATCACAATGATGATCAAGAGCTTGGAACTCCTGCTGCTGCCCAGGAGGATGATGATGATGCTGCGGATTCTGAAGATGAAGAGGAGGTTGAGCATCCTGGTGAAGTTTCCATAGGACGAAAGCTGTGGACTTTTATCTCAACATGATGAGGAGTGAAATAAAGGCTTTATATATGCATGCATAGAGTCCAAACAACTCTTTCCTTTTTGGTGTCGAGAGTTGTTTGTTGTGTAAGTTGTGTCTATTAATTGTTTTTATGTAGTCAATGTAGCTAGTTTAGAAGATCGTATGGTATGGTATATCTTTAGATTGTTTTGCATGATAAAATTGATGTAATTCAGGGCAGGGAACCTGAATGGATCGGATCGGATTCTTCACACTTGTTTTTCATTTTGTTGCTTGTCGTTTGTGGCCGCTTTTTATCATTCTTAATTTGTTACCAGATTTGGATTGTTAGCCTTCGATATATGCCCCCTTCTTGTCTGTGACATCTTGTGTATGTATACGAATTGAGGCAGGATAATGATCAAATCATAATAGACCTCTACATCTTGGTTAGTATTTTCTTTAACCCAAGACTATTCCTCCAAATTTCTTGAAATGTCTTTCTGCTCATCGACATACTATTTCTTACAACTTAGATCATGAGATGCGCATAAGAACACATTCAGATTTGCATTTGATGAAAGAAAAACTGCAGTTTGTGTCCAGACAGGCGGCTGGAATATGTAATTTACAGTCCATAACAGATTTAAGCAACAAGCAGAAAATGACGTTAAACATCAAAATGCCACTTCTCTAAAACTGAAAATTTGATTTACAACATGATAGGGTTTGGGGCAAAATCATCTCCAGACCAAATGGTCCAACAACCAGTTAACCTACACAAGTCAAGTTAACCTGTTTGCTATCTTGAACTACTCTAGATCCTATATATCAATGTTGACATTACACACACAGGGAACCAAACATCACCCATGTTCCTATCACATATGATTCTACAAAACAAAAGATCTAACCAGATCTATTCAGGTTAGCTATGCAAAACTGTGACCTCTTAACCTTATTTCCTTTACATTGCTATCCGATATGAACCTCAGGTACTTCCTGTTGATCCTTCATAGTAGCTTGTTGATTTGTGGTGAGAGCCACACGTTCATTTGTGTTGTGAGCTGCACGCGTCTCCTCCTTAAACTTCTTTATATCCCTGAATAATTAGATTAAATAAAAAATACAAGAGCATATTAGCCGACACTCTTCTTCATCTTTATGCTACTCATGGCACTTTTGCAGTTTAATCAACATTTTTAGCAACATCTTTGTAGACTTATATATGTTTGTACATGAAATGCTCCGTAAGCAATCAATTTAAATGCATATGTATGTATCACTTACATGCAGCGAGGTATTTTGCAATCAGAATCTGTACAAATTTGTGAGTGCTCTTTTAGTATCCTCCATACTCTCTGACAATAATCGCAACCTCCAAGAAATCTGATACTGCATCTTTTAGCATGATAGAAAAGTCTTCTAATAGTTATACAGTCTTTATACGAGCAAGTTATCACATCACACTGAGAGGCATGCATTAGAGTATCCAACACCGCCTTTAACTGCATCAGATTAACAAAATAGTTTTTTTTCTTAATTAAGTTAATTGGATTAATGCATCAAGAAATATGGTAGTTGATGGTTTGTTCTTACCGCTAGGGATTTTTGTTCTATCGAAGGCGGATATAACCTGTGAGGATGATAAGCTCCGAGTCTCATCTTATAGCATGCCACACACAAATAATACTTAGCACATGTGTCACACTGCCAACATTGTTCAACCACAACATCCGCAAGGCAAGCAGCACAGGCCGGCTTAATAGGAGGCTTGTAGATTAGGTGATACAAGATCATCATAGACGAGTATTTGGCACGTGAAAGTGTATCAAACTGAAAATGGGATTTCTGGCACTTGTTTAAAAACGCATCACGAGTCTCGAAGAAACTGTTCACAAACACATCATCTTTATCTGTAGTATCAAGAGTCACATTGTTCACTGCAACCTGTATAAACATTTGATTTAAAATTAGAAAATGCAAGAAGCAGAAAAAAGGATTTCTATTGAAGCTTAGCTC
Organism: Artemisia argyi; assembly: GCA_030686995.1. Taxonomy (NCBI): domain Eukaryota; kingdom Viridiplantae; phylum Streptophyta; class Magnoliopsida; order Asterales; family Asteraceae; genus Artemisia; species Artemisia argyi. The sequence goes on from CM060706.1 coordinate 141,919,759, forward strand.
ACCTCAGAGAATAGATTTGTTTCACCAGATTGGCATGTGTGCATTTTACTAACGGAATACTTCTTATCAGCATTGAAACATCTGCGAAGAATAGACACAAGGATGAAAATTATGATGATTTTGAAAAGCCAAATAAATAGTACTGTAATTAGTAATAACTACAAAGAGAAAAGATCAAAAAGACGAATAAAAGAATGAGCTCATTTACCTTGAACACAGTTGAATCTTTTTGCATTGGCTGCAAAACCATCTGCTTCCGGATAAGATTACTTCATGGCAATGGGTGCATTTATGTTGTAAATGGACAATCATAAAGTTTTCCTTCACAGGTAAAATGGTTTGGCCCAGCTGTAAAGAAATCAGTTAACAATGTTCTGGTAATAACATAAAATGAAGGAAAAAGCTAAAGGCATGCTTACTATCTTCCCATCAGTCGATACTGATAAAGAAGCCTTAAAAATTTACCTTTTGCATGACTAAGACATCTTTCATGGCAACATCAACTTTGTCCTGTCCCATTGCTTTCAAAATTCTCTTGTTAGGTAGCTTGCTCTGCAATCCACCACCCGCACTTTCTTCCACTTCAAGTTTCCTAACTATATTTTCAGCAGCCCCTGACCAATAATCACCATCAAAATAGGGCAAACGAGCTGCGGTAATTTTAGAATTGGCTTCTCCACTAGGAACAAAAAATTGATTGTATATATTAGTGTAGTCCACAACCACATTATCTTCTGTTGCCTTCTTTAGCATCAACTTGTACCTACAAACGGATTAATATAAACGTTATTATAACTTTAAAATCAGATAAAGTTGACTTTTAGAGAGAGATACATACCACTGGCGTAGCTTATCCTGCTTTGGTGTTCTTTGAGTCTCAGGATGACAGTAGAAAATGTAATCTTCTCCTTTAATAAGAGGACAAGCCCATATGTAACAGGTCGCAAAACCTCGATTCTTGCAATACTCAAGGTATCCAATCTGATGATCATAACATATGCAAAACATAAGGCGTATTTTCAGCAAGTTGTTGCTACATAAATCCACATAATTAGCATTAGGAAATAAAGAGACAAGGAGACAATATTTATAAGTTTTTTAAAACAATACAAGAACAAGTGAAGTACCAATATTTCATGATAAACAACGGTTCGAAGAGATTCACCGGTCACGCTTTTTCTCTCTGGTCTAAAGTACTTAACAGAATCAAGATACGAGATATACACACAACGCTTATTTGGGCCATCACATTCTGATCCAAACTCCTGAACACACATTCCAAAGAGACACACATCTACCCCTTCTATTTTCTGGAACAGAAAAATTAACTGATGGCAAAAACAATATGTTAGATCGCCTGTTTGAAGCACATAATTACAAAAATGAGTAACCATAATATCTTATATTACCTTGGATCTATATGAAAACCCCGATGGATAATCTTCTCCATGAAGTATATCCATAAATTTCTGCCTCACTTCCAAATGTTTCTCAACAGATACCACGACCCTCACAACAAGACCCTCAGCTCCAGGTATCTACATATATAGTTAAAATTCAAGATTAACAATAACATCCAAAATTTTACAATAGATAATACACGAAATTTGTTCTTGATCTTACCTCGCTTGGTTCCATTCCAGAGATCTTGGACATTTCTTCTCTTTCTTGATTGAGACGCTTAGACAGCCTTTCTTCTATGTGATCACTGAGATTGGTTCTTGGTAGATCTTTTGCTTCAGAAGCGGTGGCTTGTGGTAAAGGAACACGTGTTCCACTTTCTATTTCTTCTAAATAACATTTAGGACAAATATATTCTGCTTTCCCTTCAACATCTTTTTCATCATTGTAGAGACCACATGTCCTATGCTGCCAGCATTGACACTTGTCACATTGAACCCACTGCAAAAATCGACAATACATAAGTCAACAAATTAAAGGAACTAAATCGTATCAAATAAAACCCCAAAGGTTAACTTACCGAGTCCTCTTTTTCCTCATCATTTTTAGCCTTTTGCAGGCGTGCTTTCGGGATAGATAACCCGCGCAATAAAATATTATTCCCATGAGATCCCCTGTAGCATGACATACAAAAACAATGGCGAATACCCATTTCATTGGTGGAGCGATAATATCCAACGTTTCTCTTAATTCGTATCTCACAAGATGAGCAATATATGGGTGCAGGGGCAAACGCCAGCTTTTCCATGGAACAGACTTGGCATGTGTTGTGACCGTTTGAAGGTGGTCTGTTTCCTGATGCATCCTGCATTAAATATTAGTCACATTAGGAATCTATTAATTTACTGAAACTATTTGAATGTATATTGATGTACAAACCTTCTGAGAGGTAAAACTCAACAAGTGTTGTTTTATTTGATCTGCAGTAAAAAAATCAGCCAAAGATACACTCTGTATCTTGATTTTCTCCGGCTCCAACTCTGAGTCCTTATCAGTCAAAGATGCCACCTCTATCTCGGTGTTCTTTGATTCTAATAAGACCGAGTCACAATTAATCAGAGACCCACTTGTCGTCTCAGGTTGCTTTGAAGTTAAATCCAACTCATTAGCATCTGGTGCCGGATTTAAACCATCTATCGCAGTCTTTGATTCTAATACCGAGTCACAATTGACCAGGGACCCATCTGGCGTCTCAGGTTGCTTTGAAGTTAAATCCAACTCATTAGCATCTGGTGCCAGATTTAAACCATTTATAACAGTCTTTGATTCTAATACCGAGTCACAATTCACCAGAGACCCATCTGGCATCTCAGGTTTCTTTAAAGTTAAAACCAACTCATTAGCATCTGGTGCCGAACTTAAACCATTTATCTCAGTCTTTGATTCTAAGGCCGAATCACAATTAATCAGAGAATCACTTGGTGTCTCAGGTTTCTTCAAGGCTAACCCCAATCCATCAGCATCCGGTGCCGAATTTAAACCATTTATCTCAGTCTTTGGTTCTAAGACCGAGTCACAATCAACCAACGACTCACTTGTAGTCACAGGTTGTAAACCCGACTCGTCTTCAATTATGGCATCACTGGTCCTTCCTTTCAGAGATACATTATTACTTTGATTTAGCCCCGTTAATTTCTGTTCATCATTTGAATCATTAGAGTTGCTCGGGTCATCAACCATAGCATCATCATCCTCATGTTGATTAAGTGAAACAGCATGTTCTGCAACTATAGAACTCTCCAACTTCGGATATTTTGTAGGCAATGCATCTACAAGAGTTCCAGTGCTACTGGGGTCCACATTATTGGTTGCCTCTAATTGGTCTAATTTTCTTTTTCTAGAATCCAGGCGAAAATTACCAGACCTTGTAGGTCCACAAATATCACAATTTAAATCATTACACTTATCAAAATGTGATGACAATTCAAGATACAGGTGGCACTTGCATACATCAGCCTTGCATTCCGCATCATGCATATAAACCCTGAAAGGAATTTCTCTTCTTAAGTCTTCTGGCATATCCTTGTAACACACATATGCATTAAGAACGTGAAAATTAAACGCGTCTCTTGAACTTTCCAAACCAACATGTTGTGGATCAAATTGGTCATTAGACTGCACTGAAGCTTGTTGGGACACTGGGATTTGAATCTGATGTGATATTTGAGTATTACATTTGCTCTGTAGACTATCATTCTGTAGCATATTGCACGAATTTGGATATGGCGATTGCACATCATCAGCCAATAACAATGTTGAATCCATGTTGTACGCGTTTCTTTTGTTTTCAGTAAAGCTTGTGTATTGGCCTACAGTTAACAATTGCAAAGGAAAAGTCCATGTCATATAGACAAAAAAATAATTTAAAAAAGTCGAGTTATAAAAAGTAAACATACTGTTATGAAAAGGCTGCGGTTGGAAGGAATATGTTGGTGTTCTACTATCAAAAGCTTCAGTATCAGATATCACATCCCCGTAAGAACATGCAGTGATAGATGATACTTGTTCTGGTGAAGTGATAGTGTCAAGATCAGTCTGCGCTACTCCCAATGGTGATATCAAGTTCATCCCACCACAAGCAACATTCTGGCCATATTCGTTATATGCAGATCCTGCAGATGTTCATCATTGCATATAATGTCAAATACTAATGATGACTAAAAAGATTTTAGTCAAATGGGAAAGGAAGAGCCGGAAAACACACACCTAAGTGCGAAATAGGATTATAAATGTTTACGGAAGCATGATCGTTGTAAACATTGTATCCCAAATTCATATAACTTTCAGGCTGACAGAATGAATTTGAAACCAACAAATGAGGTAAAGATGAATGCGAGGATACTATCTGATGAAGATTAGTATCCTGCAACTCCTGCTTTATAAATGTCTGCAATCCCTGTGCAAAGTAACTTCTGGTTATTAACTTATTATAAGCTTACAACAGTTGTATAGACTCGTAGAGCATGCAAGTTCAAATATAAAAGAAACAAGGCCCAAACACGTGCCAAAAGCATTTCCTCATTAAATTCTTTTGGACAGAAATGACCTAACTACACACGTTTTAAGCACACAATTTCAAATTCAACGCGCATGCTATAACCACTTGTCTTTTCCCCCTTTCTACTACGAGTATATGATTTCTTTACATGGAAAAAGCGTAAACCTCCTAAATTTCAGGATTTATCTCCAAAACTATCAGAACCCCTAAATTTTGTACGGATATCGACACTTATGGTATTAAGAACACGTGTACTTCAAATACCGAGCCAATCATCCACATGTCTAAACTCAACACAACTCAACTTAACAAAAACAACAAGCACACTCACCTTTCAACATATCTACAATAACAATTAAACAAAAAAACATCCACATGTCTATACTCAACACAACTCAACTTAACAAAAACAACAAGCACACTCACCTTTCAACATATCTACAATAACAATTAAACAAAAAAACATCCACATGTCTATACTCAACACAACTCAACTTAACAAAAACAACAAGCACACTCACCTTTCAACGTATCTACAATAACAATCAAACAAAAAAACGATCAAAAATCATATCGCATAAAACTGAGTTCACAAACTTTTTCTCAGAACGAGCCCTAAATCGTGTTCAGTTGCAAAATAAATCTAGCACAAATCACATATCACACACCGGAACAAGTCATAAAGCAAACTACCACACAATCACATACATTACAACTACGATTTCTACTTAACAAAGGAAAAAGCAGAGTAGCAGACTCACCTTCCGAGTATCTATACCAGTCGGATATCGGCTATTCAAATGACTAATAAGGTTTGACGCCCAATTCTCACCTTCAGTTGTCTCCATATAATTCTCGGCACTACAAATATATAGGGAAAAAAAATCATTAATTACACAAAACTTAAATGCACAACATAAATTAAACTCCAAATTAACAAAATCCCTATTAAGTACACATTTTATTATTACACCCCACAATATATGTATTATATTACCAATCAATATCCAAACATCCAAAGCCATCCCATTGCACATGCTAAACTATGAATGAGGGCCCGTAAATCACGAAAAGCTTAACTATTATGGAAAATTCAAAACATAATATACTTAGACATGTATAAATACTAATGGACATATACTAAATCGGAGGACCCCTCACATAATATTTAAAAAGGGCTATAAAAATTCAAGTTAGAACCATAAAAATATACTTAGACATGTATAAATACTCATGGACATATACTAAATCCGAGGCCCCACACAAACGGTGGCATGTGCGGCTGCCCCCTTGCACATGCTAATCACCGCCACTGAGCATATCATTTGCACAAACATAAAAATAAAATAAAAAATAACCCAAAAAATAATCAATTAACACTAAAAACCAATCTTTATACAAAATTAAAACGAACCCATTAATAAAAATGAAAACTTTAATTAAAAAAAAAAAAAAAAAAGAACTTACATATGAGCGATAAACTTGTGAACATTATTATTATGATTCTTGTTATTGTGCAGAAGGTGATCATGAAATTGATCTAATTCGTAAACCATAATATCATAATTTCGAATTGCTAATTAAAACAATGAATTGGTTTTCTTTAATTTTGAAATTAAATGGAAACCCTAATTTTATAAAAAGAGGGAAAAATTAGTTATTTTTGTGTTTTTTTTGTTTGGTTTTGTGTTTTTGTGTTTTATAGGTTTAGATGATTTTGTGGGGTCATGTCTTTTTTTTAGTAACAAGTGATGCTACTTAGGTTTTTGTCTTTTGATTAATTAAGGATGATTGGCGCCAAATTTAGTGTTTTTTCTTTGGAATTGGTTTTTTATTTGGTTAGTTGGAGATTAATGGAGTTGTCTTTTTTTTCTGTAATGTAATTTGTATGTTTTATTGGTTGATTTCTGGTCGCTGACATGCAAATTAAAGATGAAGGTTAATGATTCGAATTCTGATTTCGCTATTATGCGATTCATGTTTGATGTGAAACTGGCAAAATAGACGATGTTCTATTTTAATTGGTTAAGAGATCAATGGAGTTTGTTTGGAATTGTAATTAGTATGTTACATCGGTTTATTTGTGGTCGTTGACATGCAATTTAGAGATGAAGGTTAATGGTTCAAATCTTGATTCCGTATTCTTTAATTATGGTATTATGCGATTCATGTTTGATGTGAAACCTGTATTGCAAAATAGATGATGTTCTATTTTAATTGGTTAGTTAGGGATTAATAGAGTTTGTTTGGAATTGTAATTAGTATGTTTCATTGGTTGATTTCTAGCCACTGACATGCAATTTAAAGGTGAAGGTTAATGGTTCAAATTCTGATTTCGTATGCTTTAATCATGATATTATGCGATTTACGGTTGTTGTGAAACCTATATGGCAAACTAGACGATGTTCTATTTCAAACTTATCTTGTTTGATGAGATTAAGGAGTTATTGAAATTAATAATTATTGATAGTCCTATGCATTGATTTGGGTATTCATGTTGATAAAGTAGACGATGTTTTATTTTGAACTTAGTATGATAGAATCCAGAAATTATGACTTATTATTACCATGGATAACAATGTTAACACGTTTGATTTTGTAAAAGTGAATGTTTAAAAAGAATTCTAGGACTTTGTAATTAGAAAAGGTAAGTTTCCAATCTTTTATGTTAGGATACTAAACTTTTTTTCTTGCAATTATGAATAATTACAATTTATTAAATGCGTATTTTGCAGGTTTTCCCGACAACTGTTTTATGGCGATATACGCATTAATGGTTTGTCTTGTTATTCTTTTTTAAGGAGAATATTTCCTCAAAATACAAGTTTTTAGTGCATTATGTAAAATACAAGTTAAGCATGCTTTGGGTATATATGCAAATATGCAAGTTTATCACTCGCATTTTCCCCACCAGCCCAAAATCGTTGATGGCGCACCGTAAAGTGGGTGGCACCACGGTCGCTTGCGCCGTGGTGGCCAGCCCACGCGGTGGCTATTTTTTTTTTCTCCTTTTTTGGTGGGTTTGTTAATAAAGAGATAATTTGAGAATAACTTTTTCACTTATGTTACTAAAAGATGGATCAGATCTCAAAAAAGGATTGAAACTCCCACAGTTGCATTGCAGGTATGGAGATCGGAGAAGAAGACCAAAAAAATTTTTGAAGTTTTTGGTGTGTTGCAATTTTAGTCCTTATGTTTTTCTTTTATACTTCTTTGTGTTGACAGTTTTAGTCGTTATGGTTTTTTTATACAATTTTATGCAATTTTTTTTTTAATTAATATTGTGTAAAAAAAAGGCCGACGGCACCAGAATTTCTGGTGCCAACGATTACAGCCAGAATGTGGTGCCGTGAGATTTCTGGTGCCATGGAGATTTTTGTTGACGTGGTAGCACTTTTTGCCCACGACACGAGCTCCACGGCTCAACCATACCTAATGCTCTTAGAGTGGTATGTCACTCTTTTGTGTCTGCACGGAAGTACAAATGACGCGTGTGTCTGTATAATCGATTTGGTGCTTTACCATATCGCCTGAACTTCTTTGATATATACTATTTACCAAGGTAAAAACACTTTACCAAAAAAAAAAAAAAAAAAAAAAAAAAAAAGAAAAAAAAAAAAAAAAAAAAAAACACCGTTTGCTACCTCAATTCAAGTGGACAGTTACTTACAATTTAGTGAAACCAAGTTACTTTTCTTTGATAAAATTCACATGAAATATCATGGAAGTTTTGTCGTTTGTGATGAATATCCATACATCAATTAATATAATGGGAAAATTACACAGATAGGTAATGAACTTTGAAAAATTTCTAATGTTAGGTAACGAACTTTCAAAAATATTAATATAGCCCACAAAATTTGTTGTAATCGTTAAAGTTATGCAATATGAGCGAGTAATTTTGTGGGTCCCACATGTGACCCCAGATAACCACATATATCCTCCCTTTCTCTATTTCTAACGCCATTTTTTTCAAAAACCCTAATTTGTAACGGTCATTACCTTATCAAATCACAACTCAAATCTAAACCAATCCCAAATCAAAATCAATTACAAATCATGTCTTCCTCTTCTAATTTATGGAATGATAACTGCAAATGTGGGAGTGTAACACCCCCTAATTTGAAATGCGGCAGCGGAATAGTAATTAGGGTGTTACGGTGAGGATCGAAGTCATAATGATAGAAAACGGCTCGAAAGAGACGTTTTAAAACATAATTTCATTTATAAAAATTTGAAATACAATAGGTCCTTATCAGAGTATTATTAAAAAGCTTGATGTTTTGAATTAAATCAAACATCATTTATTTTACATCATTATTGAAATAAAGAAAACATATTTTGAAGATTTTTGCCGCCCGTTCCATGCTTGCTTCCCTTGCTAAATACCTGAGATACATGCTTAAAAGTCAACAAAAATGTGAGTGAAATCATAGAGTTTGAATTTAATAATCATTTTGATACACAAGTAAGATTGTATTGGAAAATACAATCAGTTTGAAAATATTGATATTGCAGTTCATATATTGCTCTAAGTCTCATGACATGCAAACGTTAACAAATACCGTAAACGGCGGGTGTTTATCAAATCAATGATAAATTTGCCCTCGTGTAATAGGTGATTTGCCATTTCCTATTTTTACTCAAATATAATTATCACGACTAATACGACTAACCACATGCATAATGGCATTCCGTCAAGTATTAATGAGACAGACTGTCAAACCTTAAATAGATCCATTCATTATATTCGCGTTCACCGCAGTGATTAATGGCTCATGAATAAGGGTCTTTTGGCAATAGCTAACTTAGGCATATATCAGTCAGGAAAGCATACAGAAAAATACTTGTGATCTATTTTATAACATGTATCCCCCTCACGGAGTTTTGAAAATAATTAAATGTGAGGCTATGACTCACCTTGATTGATACTGAAAACAAAGAAAATAAAGTCGGACGAATTTATGAAAACGGCTTCGAAACACAACCTGATAAATAAATTTATCTAAGAACTTGACCAAAAACTATTTAGTAATTTAGAAGAAATAACGAATATTAGATATTCGTTATGACGAATAAGTGATGTGCAGTGAAAATCTTGTGATATGCATTATATGACAAAATATGATTTTTAAATTATCCATCGAAGTTTTTCCTTTTTAATCGTAAGTAAAATATTAACTTTTTAAATATCGTTATATATATTATTAACGTTACGTTAAATAATATATATATATATATATATATATATATATATATATATATATATATATATATATATATAAAATAAAGTTTAAACTTAACGTGAAATAAATTGACGAAAATAGAAAATAAATAAGAATGATAAATAAGTTACGTTTAGTCTTTGTCTCCTTTTCCAATTTTACCATTTTTACACTAACGATACTTGCGTTACACCGTTAGTCCTTTTTATATATTTTTCAACTATAGTCCTCTACTTTGTTCAAAAAATCAATACTAACCTTATAATATTAATTTTTATCACATTTTATCCTTATATTTCTGTATTTACAGGTTTAGTCCTTTATTTTCAATATTTACACATTTAGTCCCTCTAGGTGTCGTCACGTTACATTTTTAGTCCAATTTTGCAAAAATGATTATGAAACTTTTCTAAAAATTTCCGAAGCTTATTTAATAAGTAACAAGCTTATTTTAACTGCTTATTTATTCAAAAGCTTAATTTTTAGCTTATGGGCCACTTAACGATTCAAATAAAGGCCCGTTAAGAGTTTTGGAGGCGAGGGCATGGAAAAAGTTTTGGGCTTGGCTTTGGGTCATTTTTATGATTCTAAAAACATTTCTTATAGGCTCAGTGGGCTTACGGATTTTAATTTCTTAATGGGCTTTAGTTAAGCCCAAGTCAACAATTATAAAGATTTTATAAATATTTTGGTTTTGAAATCCGGTTTATGTAGGTTCAAAATGAATCGATTAAGATGTCAAAACGTGATTATTTTTACAAGTTATTTATATGAAAATGTTAGTTTTCTAGGTGGTCTATGACGTCGTGAAATAATATAGTACTATCGTTAATTGAAATTTTAAGTTATACGCGTGTTTTGTAGCATGGTTGAATCGATTTATATTTTGAAAACTTGTAAATTTTACTAAGTGTTTTTAATAACTTTCATACGATGAATGCAATTTGAAATGGATGCGTGATATGCTTGAAACGTTACAACTAAAGTGAATTGTGTGTGCTACGTGATTCCTAGGCCTTCCAAGATAGAGGCAAATCACGTTTCGTGTACTATGATTGAATATATACGTGTGATTCATGTGCAAATTGATATACGTTCGAAACAATAACCACAAAGTGCATGACTAAATATTAACGTATGTAATGGAATAGAAACGAGTAGAGGAAACTTACAAATACCTTAGAGGTGATCAAGAGTCGAGATTGATAGAAAAGGAACACAAGAAAATCACGTCTCAACTATATAACCCAAACGTTATATATATATTTCAACCCGATTTCCTTTCTTTGCTTCCAATATTATACCACACGACTTGTAAGTCTTATGAGAATGATTTGAAGGTCGAATTATTGCAGTGAAAGAGTTTGTAAATGAACAAGAGAATAATGCATGCAAGTACGTACATATATTACTAATATATATAACGTTTAGTAGAGAAATTCAAAGTGAATTCTTCGTATACTATTTGCATGTCAGTACTAGCTCTTAGATGAATATTTTATATTGATTTAGGGAGCATTGTGAGAGCACAAAAGAAGGGAGATGTTGGGTGAATCATACTCTATGTCGACCATGCTATTTTTCCTTGTATACGATTTACAAAATCGTGTACAACTTATTTATACATAATCATCTTTAACATTTGAGCTTAGAATCATCTCAGGAATAATATTAGGAACGATTAGAAACAAACGAGATTCAAAACGGTTAAGTTTTGAATATATTGTAAATCGATTTGGGTTTGCTAGAGTCGAATACTTTGCCTCTTAAAAACGTATCAAAACTCAACGTATGGATGTGAGAATTGACACACTAATTGTTGGCTAGTAGGTTAACGAGATGAGAAAATAAAATACGTAGGTCATGTGCAATATTTAGAAATAAACGATGTGTTTTGGAGGGTGTTTGAACTATGTCGATCGGATGAAAATTTATAAATTGGAAATTGGGCTTTGATTCATGGGCTTATGAATAGTGGTTGAGGTGTGGGCCGAAATAATTAAGGGTCCGGTTGTATTAATTAGTTAATTAGGAAATTTAATTATATTTACTAAATATAATTAGGATTAGGATTTAGGTTTATGATTAAATAAAAAGTTTAGGTTTCGTGTAACGTGTCGAGGATTAATTCCGTCATTTCGTGAATTATATTATTTTGTGAAAATCACTAAAATAATATAATAAGAAAAATTTCAAATTTTTCCGAGAAAATGGGAATTAGAAATGGTAACGAAGGATTATTTATTTATTAACGACTTAATTACAAGAAATTTTTACAGGGTTCTACAGTACCCACTTGTCATTCTGAATTTCGTCCCGAAATTCGATTTTTAAGAATCTAACAAGTGCATTCTATGAAAATAAGTGTGGATATTTCTCACGGAATCTATCTTCTCTTTCCCATGTATAAGTCGGTCCTCGCTTAGAGTCCCATCTTACTTTTACAATGGGGATACGATTCTGTTTGAGTTGTTTTATCTCTCTATCCATTATTTCCGCAGGCTCTTCTGTGAACACTAGTTTGTCGTCCAATCTAATCTCTTTTAGTGGAATGACGAGAGTTTCGTCCGACAAACATTTCTTGAGTTGTGATACGTGAAACGTAGGATGTACCCTACTGAGTTCTTCCGGAAGTTCTAACTTATAAGCAACTGAACCAATTCTCTCCAGAATTTTGAAAGGTCCAATGTATCTCGGATTTAACTTTCCACGTCTTCCAAAGCGAATCATTCCTTTCCATGGCGAAACCTTCAACATGACTTTGTCTCCTACTTGAAATTCCATAGGCTTTCTCCTGACATCAGCATAACTTTTCTGCCTGTCACGAGCAGCTTGCAAGCGTTGCTTGATTTGGAATATCTTCTCTGTAGTATCATGTATTAGCTCTGGTCCGGTGAGTTGCATATCACCAACTTCTGTCCAACAGATTAGTGATCTGCACTTCCTTCCGTATAGTGCCTCAAAAGGTGCAGCCTTTATGCTGGCATGGTAGCTGTTATTGTACGAGAATTCAACTAATGGCAAGTGTTTATCCCAACCTTTTCCGAAATCAATCACACATGCTCGGAGCATGTCTTCCAAGGTTTGGATTGTTCTCTCACTTTGTCCATCGATTTGCGGATGATAAGCAGTGCTCATATCTAACCTAGTACCAAGAGATTTCTGTAGCGATTCCCAAAATCTTGAGGTGAATCGGCTATCTCTATCAGAAATAATAGATATTGGTACCCCATGTCTAATCACAATTTCCTTAAAATACAACTGAGCGAGTGTTTCCATCTCGTCAGTTTCCTTGATTGGTAGAAATTTTGCAGACTTGGTTAATCGATCGATGATAAACCAGATTGTGTCTAATCCGGTCGAAGTCTTTGGTAATTTGGTAATAAAATCCATGGTGATTCGTTCCCATTTCCAGACCGGAATTTCTGGTTGCACGAGTAATCCTGATGGTTTCTGAGTCTCCACCTTTACTCTAGAGCAGGTTAAACATTTACCAACGTACTCGGCGATATCAGCTTTCATATTTGGCCACCAATAATTATTCTTAATATCTTGGTACATCTTATTGGAACCGGGATGAATAGAATATTTGGATTTATGAGATTCATGCATGATAAGGTCTCGAATACCTCCGAAGAGAGGAATCCAATATCTTTCCTTAAAACATAACATTCCATCATTTCTTCTCACAAATTCTTTTTCATTATTTGGCATTCTGTCAACCTGATCTTCCAGGTTTGACCTTCTGTCAATTTTCTCATATTTCCGGTTTTCTTCTTGTAGAGCTTCTGCTTGAGCTTTGATGATTTGAGCTGGAAGTGGCGAATAAATTGTCATTCCTAGAGATCGAACTCTAAGAGGTTTAATTCTATCTTTTCTATTCAATGCATCGGCTACTACATTCGCTTTACCAGGATGGTAACGAATTTCACAGTCATAGTCATTGAGTAATTCTAACCACCTTCTTTGTCTCATGTTCAGCTCCTTCTGATCTAGTATATGCTGTAGACTCTTGTAATCGGTGAAAACCGTACACTTTGTACCATATAGGTAATGTCTCCATATCTTAAGAGCAAAAACTACTGCTCCTAATTCTAGATCATGAGTGGTGTAGTTTTCTTCATTCTTATTCAGCTGTCGTGAAGCATAGGCTATAACTTTGTCTCTTTGCATTAGTACCGCACCTAAACCATGATGAGATGCGTCACAATACACTACAAAGTCCTCATTGCCTTCTGGTAATGCTAATATTGGTGCTTCACAAAGCTTCTGTTTCAGCAGTTGAAATGCTGACTCTTTCTTCTCTTCCCAGATATACTTCTTGTTCTTCTGGGTTAGTTCCGTCAATGGTTTTGCAATCTTTGAAAAACCTTCTATAAATCTCCGGTAATAGCCAGCGAGACCTAAGAATTGACGAATCTCGGTTGGGGAAGTGGGTGACGTCCAACCTTTAACTGCTTCTATCTTCGCGGGATCTACATGGATACCTTTGTTGTTGATGATATGGCCTAAAAATTGAACGGTAGAAATCCAAAAATCACATTTAGAAAACTTGGCGTACAACTTTTCCTTCTTAAGTAACTCCAAAATAGTCCTTAAGTGTTCGGCATGTTCTTCTTTATTGCGCGAATAGATTAAAATATCATCAATGAACACAATAACGAATTTATCCAAGTATGGTTTGCATACTCGGTTCATTAAATCCATGAATACAGCTGGTGCATTGGTAAGACCAAATGGCATCACCTGAAATTCATAATGTCCGTATCGTATTCGAAAAGCTGTCTTGGGAATGTCCTCTTCCCTAACTCTTAATTGATGATATCCTGATCTTAGATCGATTTTTGAGTAAACACTTGATCCTTGTAATTGGTCAAATAGATCGTTGATCCTTGGCAATGGATATCGATTCTTCACCGTGAGTTTGTTCAACTCTCTGTAATCGATACACATTCGGAACGCTCCATCTTTCTTTTTGACAAATAGGATTGGTGCTCCCCAAGGGGATGAACTTGGTTGAATGAAACCTTTATCTGATAGTTCTTTTAACTGTTCAGATAATTCTTTCATTTCGGAGGGTGCTAATCGATATGGTGCTTTTGCAACTGGTGCTGCTCCAGGCACTAAATCGATTCGGAATTCTACTTGACGGGTTGGTGGGATTCCAGGTAAGTCTTCGGGAAATACATCAGAAAATTCTCTTACAACTGGCACTTCATCAAGTTGTTTCTTCTATTCTTTTGTTTCTCCTCCCGTTACTTGGATTTGAAATACATGGCATCCTTTGCTTATGTATTTCATCGTCTTGGCGTACGAAATAATATTAAAAGAAGTTTTAGGTTTATCACCTTGGATGATTAAGGTTTCATCGTCGGATGGAATTTGGATGATTTTCTCGTCACAAATTATTCTGGCACGGTGTTTAGATAACCAATCCATACCAATGATGACATCAAAACTTCCCAATTGGATGGGCATAAGATTGATAGGGAAAGATTTATTTAGAAGGGTTAAGGTGCAGTTTTCGATTAGGGTATTGGTACTTAAAATATTTCCATCTGTTAATTCTATTTCATAGATAGTATCTAAATCTATAGGAGTAATATTTAGAATTGCGGCAAACGAAGTAGACACAAAACTTTTATCTGCTCCTAAATCAAATAATATCTTAGCATCTTGTTGATTTAATAGTAACGTACCAGTAACAACATCAGAATTATGCGTTGTGTTCCCATCACCAAGTACATACGCTCTTCCTCGGGCAACATTATTGGCAATTTTCGGACATTGAGTTCTGTAGTGTCCAACTTCTCCACAACCATGGCACTTTACTGTTATCGGTTGTGTGTTGGCTCCAGTCGCTCGACAGTCCCTTGTCATATGACCAATTCTTCTACAGTTGCCACAAATAGCCTTACATGCTCCAGTATGATGCATGTTGCACTTGTTACATGGGGGTAGAGTTCCGGCATAACCTTTACTTTCTGCAGGCACTGCTGCATAAGCTCTGGTAGCTTCTTGCCGACGATTTTGTTGCTGATGATGATTACTACGGTTCTGCTGTTGATCTCTGCTGCGGTTGCTGCTTTGATTGTTGTTGTTGTTGTAGCTCCGATTACCACTGTAACTGTTGTTGTAGCTGCGGTTGTTGCTATTGTTATTCCCACGGTTGTCAGCACTTCTCTTATGCTCATTGATCACGGAGGTAGAACCTCTTTTGATCACCCGGGTTAACAATCTCTGTGCAAGTTCCATAGCTTCTTCTACTGTCTTTGGATTCGATGAGGTAACATCTCCTTCAATGGATGGTGACAGTCCCTCCACGTATTTCTCCAATGCTTGTTCAACATCGGGTACTATAGTTGGACACAGCACCGACAACTCCAGAAACTTTCTGTCGTATGTCTTCAGGTCATTGTACCTTACAACTAGCTGATGAAATTCATCTTCCAGTTTTCGAATCTCTGTCCTTGGACAATACTTTTTCAACATTTTATTTTTCAACTCGTTCCACGAAAGTCTGAAAGCTTCATCTGGACCCATAGCATTCGCAGTAGTGTTCCACCACGATAGTGCCTCTCCTTGAAGAGTTCCTGTAGCAAAGGTAACTTTGCTATTCTCAGGACAACCACTCCTCTTGAAAACTGTCTCAGTATGCTCAAACCAATGGGCCATTTCAGTCACTCCTTCAATTCCCTTGAAGTTTGTTGGCTTGCAAGTCATGAAATCCTTGTAAGTACAATTACGTGGAGTAATTGTATTAGCTTCACGATTTGCACCATTGGTATTATTCAAACGATCTGCTTCACGAGCTGCAGATATTCCCTCAGCAATCATTCTCTGAACCTCAGTAGGGGTCATGATCACTTCCGGGTTAGAGTTTTCGCTACTTGCATGCTCCATTTTTCTATTAATAATACAAAAATATAGCATTTAGAATTTTAAACAACAACTTGTTTAAAGGTTCTTGTGAAGTTGGGAAAATAAATATTTATGAGTCTTAATAATAATTGGGCACCATATGTAGTTTTTATTTCTATACAACAGTCATAATCATTCCGATAAGTTAGATGCATTTTTAATACACATGAACAACCATAAGCATAAGTTAACATTTGTATATAGTAATATCAAAACCAACAGCATAACATTAATAACTTAATCAGTTGAGTTGTTATAACAAAACGATACAAGCTTATTAATTGCCACATGCGGCAGGCTTGAATGCCTTATTACTAGTACAAATACTAACTGTCTCTAATGATTAGGTATGTCCACATGTCCTCCCATCTCTAAGATCTGAATTCGGAGCTCTTGCATCTCGGTATGATGTTGCATCTGCATATCTCCTACAAGGTTTTCCAATGTATCTGCTCTTCGGTGTGCAAGCTGGGCTTCTCAAGTACGGTTTTGTCCCTCTCTTCGCAATGATATCGCGAAAGAACGTGTCTCAGAGATATCCGAATGTATCTGAGCTAACCCCTGCTGCAACTCTATCCTATCGGCTATAAGGTTATGTAAGGTGTTGTGGGTAGTATCTGAATGATCGAAAGATGAATAATCAATCATCTGAAGAAGTGAGTCTATCTGATCTTCATGATGCTCCAATCGCGTCACTACTACAGAAGGTGAAAGGGTAGAAGGAATTTCCATCCTAGCACTCTCGCCAGTTTCATTGATATGAGCTGGGGGAGTAAAACCAGGCGGATAGGGTAATGATGGTGAAAGTGGAGGAATAGAATCAGAAATACGAAGGCGGCTGGATGTAGGTATATCTTCCTCAGGGATTTGTTCTCTTGGGTGAAAATTATACGGATAAGTTTGGCTAAAAAGGTTGAGTAGGTGATCGGGTGCATATGAATTAAAATCATGACGTGGTAATGGTGTCGATAAAACAAAAGTATTGAGATTCTCAGGCGTTGTAGCAATTTCGTCTTGCTCGAAGGGTTCTGTTTCTTGGGAAACAGCGTCAGGTACAAAAGTAGAACGATAAACAGGCGAAGTAACGGACGCGACGGAAATATCAGAGTCGGAGTCGAACATACTCATATTGAAACAATACTGTAATAATTCATAAATAGCGCAGAATAAGAATTTATTATCATCAAAGAATACCAAAATTCTAACATATAAAAATCAAAATATCATAGCTTAATGATTAACTTACGGAGTACTGTAGCAAACAGGTACGGCGGGCAAAATTTATATGATGAAAATTTAATTTATTTGAAAGTGTGGTTATAGTTCAATGTTTGAAAACATTTGGTTCTCTATAACTATGGCTCTGATGCCAATCTGTAACACCCCCTAATTTGAAATGCGGCAGCGGAATAGTAATTAGGGTGTTACGGTGAGGATCGAAGTCATAATGATAGAAAACGGCTCGAAAGAGACGTTTTAAAACATAATTTCATTTATAAAAAATTGAAATACAATAGGTCCTTATCAGAGTATTATTAAAAAGCTTGATGTTTTGAATTAAATCAAACATCATTTATTTTACATCATTATTGAAATAAAGAAAACATATTTTGAAGATTTTTGCCACCCGTTCCATGTTTGCTTCCCCTGCTGAATACCTGAGATACATGCTTAAAATTCAATAAAAATGTTGAGTGAAATCATAGAGTTTGAATTTAATAATCATTTTGATACACAAGTAAGATTGTATTGGAAAATACAATCAGTTTGAAAATATTGATATTGCAGTTCATATATTGCTCTAAGTCTCATGACACGCAAACGTTAACAAATACCGTAAACGGCGGGTGTTTATCAAATCAATGATAAATTTGCCCTCGTGTAATAGGTGATTTGCCATTTCCTATTTTTACTCAAATACAATTATCACGACTAATACGACTAACCACATGCATAATGGCATTCCGTCAAGTATTAATGGGACAGGCTGTCAAACCTTAAATAGATCTATTCATTATAGTCGCGTTCACCGCAGTGATTAATGGCTCATAAATAAGGGTCTTTTGGCAATAGCTAACTTAGGCATATATCAGTCAGGAAAGCATACAGAAAAATACTTGCGATCTATTTTATAACATGTATCCCCCTCACGGAGTTTTGAAAATAATTAAATGTGAGGCTATGACTCACCTTGATTGATACTGAAAACAAAGAAAATAAAGTCGGACGAATTTATGAAAACGGCTTCGAAACACAACCTGATAAATAAATTTATCTAAGAACTTGACCAAAAACTATTTAGTAATTTAGAAGAAATAACGAATATTAGATATTCGTTATGACGAATAAGTGATGTGCAGTGAAAATCTTGTGATATGCATGATATGACAAAATATGATTTTTAAATTATTGATCGAAGTTTTTCCTTTTTAATCGTAAGTGAAATATTAACTATTTAAATATCGTTATATATATATTATTAACGTTACGTTAAATAATATATATATATAAATAAAATAAAGTTTAAACTTAACGTGAAATAAATTGACGAAAATAGAAAATAAATAAGAATGATAAATAAGTTACGTTTAGTCTTTGTCTCCTTTTCCAATTTTACCATTTTTACACTAACGATACTTGCGTTACACCGTTAGTCCTTTTTATATATTTTTCAACCATAGTCCTCTACTTTATTCACAAAATCAATACTAACCTTATAATATTAATTTTTATCACATTTTATCCTTATATTTCTGTATTTACAGGTTTAGTCCTTTATTTTCAATATTTACACATTTAGTCCTTCTAGGTGTCGTCGCGTTACATTTTTAGTCCAATTTTGCAAAAATGATTATGAAACTTTTCTAAAAATTTCTGAAGCTTATTTAATAAGTAACAAGCTTATTTTAACTGCTTATTTATTCAAAAGCTTAATTTTTAGCTTATGGGCCACTTAACGATTCAAATAAAGGCCCGTTAAGAGTTTTGGAGGCGAGGGCATGGAAAAAGTTTTGGGCTTGGCTTTGGGTCATTTTTATGATTCTAAAAACATTTCTTATAGGCCCAGTGGGCTTACGGATTTTAATTTCTTAATGGGCTTTAGTTAAGCCCAAGTCGACAATTATAAAGATTTTATAAATATTTTGGTTTTGAAATCCGGTTTATGTAGGTTCAAAATGAATCGATTAAGATGTCAAAACGTGATTATTTTTACAAGTTATTTATATGAAAATGTTAGTTTTCTAGGTGGTCTATGACATCGTGAAATAATATAGTACTATCGTTAATTGAAATTTTAAGTTATACGCGTGTTTTGTAGCATGGTTGAATCGATTTATATTTTGAAAACTTGTAAATTTTACTAAGTGTTTTTAATAACTTTCATACGATGAATGCAATTTGAAATGGATGCGTGATATGCTTGAAACGTTACAACTAAAGTGAATTGTGTGTGCTACGTGATTCCTAGGCCTTCCAAGATAGAGGCAAATCACGTTTCGTGTACTATGATTGAATATATACGTGTGATTCATGTGCAAATTGATATACGTTCGAAACAATAACCACAAAGTGCATGACTAAATATTATCGTATGTAATGGAATAGAAACGATTAGAGGGAACTTACAAACACCTTAGAGGTGATCAATAGTCGAGATTGATAGAAAAGGAACACAAGAAAATCACGTCTCAACTATATAACCCAAACGTTATATATATATTTCAACCCGATTTCCTTTCTTTGCTTCCAATATTATACCACACGACTTGTAAGTCTTATGAGAATGATTTGAAGGTCGAATTATTGCAGTGAAAGAGTTTGTAAATGAACAAGAGAAGAATGCATGCAAGTACGTACATATATTACTAATATATATAACGTTTAGTAGAGAAATTCAAAGTGAATTCTTCGTATACTATTTGCATGTCAGTACTAGCTCTTAGATGAATATTTTATATTGATTTAGGGAGCATTGTGAGAGCACAAAAGAAGGGAGATGTTGGGTGAATCATACTCTATGTCAACCATGCTATTTTTCCTTGTATACGATTTACAAAATCGTGTACAACTTATTTATACATAATCATCTTTAACATTTGAGCTTAGAATCATCTCAGGAATAATATTAGGAACGATTAGAAACAAACGAGATTCAAAACGGTTAAGTTTTGAATATATTGTAAATCAATTTGGGTTTGCTAGAGTCGAATACTTTGCCTCTTAAAAACGTATCAAAACTCAACGTATGGACGTGAGAATTGACACACTAATTGTTGGCTAGTAGGTTAACGAGATGAGAAAATAAAATATGTAGGTCATGTGTAATATTTAGAAATAAACGATGTGTTTTGGAGGGTGTTTGAACTATGTCGATCGGATGAAAATTTATAAATTGGAAATTGGGCTTTGATTCATGGGCTTATGAATAGTGGTTGAGGTGTAGGCCGAAATAATTAAGGGTCCGGTTGTATTAATTTGTTAATTAGGAAATTTAATTATATTTACTAAATATAATTAGGATTAGGATTTAGGTTTAGGATTAAATGAAAAGTTTAGGTTTCGTGTAACGTGTCGAGGATTAATTCCGTCATTTCGTGAATTATATTATTTTGTGAAAATCGCTAAAATAATATAATAAGAAAAATTTCAAATTTTTTCGAGAAAATGGGAATTAGAAACGGTAACGAAGGATTATTTATTTATTAACGACTTAATTACAAGAAATTTTTACAGGGTTCTACAGGGAGGCCTTCGATGGTTGTTACTTCATGGACAGCAGACAATCCTGCTCGTCATTTTGTTTGCTGTCAAAATCGCTGGGTAAGCATACAAGACTTGTTATATTTTTAAAGTGTAGTAATTTTAATTAGTAAAAACCATTTATTTGATTGTAGAGACTTGGCACAAAGAGGTGTGAAAATTTTGATTGGTATGACCTCGAGGAGGAGTGTGACTGGTACCGAATGCCTCTTTTTGAGATGTACAATAAACTTAATCCAAACCAAAGGCGTGAAGTTCAAAGAGAAGTAACAAGGCAAAGGAGGATTGAACAACTAGAAGGTGAATTGCAAAAAGCTAAAAAAAAAGCCACTGCTTGGAAGTATGCATTCATGGTTGTCTTTTCAGTTGTTGTAGCTTTGATCTTTGGCCTAAAGTAGTGTTAGGGTATTATGCTTTAATGGTTGTCATTAGGATTGTGTTGTTTTGTTGTTATAGGGTTGTATTTAGTCCTAATTAAACCCTTGTAAACACAATCAAATGTATGATGTCATCATGGTTATATGCAATAATATTATGGTTATGTACATATCTTTGTTACTAAAGCAAGTTAATTGTAATTGATAGAGATTATGGTTACAATTGTTTGGTTTTAGCGTGGTTTTAGTTATGCACTTAAACCACAAACATACCTACAATGCTTGCAACCATAAGCAGCCTAGTACATGAAAAAGCCCTTAACCCATCTTCTTTTTGCCCTTTCCTGTTGAATCCTTGGGGTATTTGATCACAAATGGTTTGACATCATGTTGAATCCTTAGGGTATTTGCCCTAGAACATCTGTGTTTAGGCTTTAGGGATTTGATCTGGAAAGACATCTCAGTGGACATCCATGATGCCAATAATCTAAAACCACAAACATCTTTATTCTTATCAACTGCCCTAAGAGATTTCCTTTTAAGCCTACCCTTTTTGATGACCTTGTTAGGTGACTTAGAAGTACCCTCACCATCATTTGAACAACCCACCACAACTTTAGAATAACCCTCCCCATCTTTTGAACTACCCTCACCTTTCTTTTTATTCCTATCCTGTTGTCTTTTTTTTAATAGTGGGAGCTCCAGCGCACCTACCTGATTGCACATCCCTACCACAATAAACTAGTAGTTGCTTCCAATCATTTCTCAAAAACCACAGTTGATACCCATTTGCTACCCCATAATTAGCTAAAGCAAGTTTGAGTTGTTCATTGGTCTCAAACCTCATACCTAAAACAGGTTCCATTTTATCCCATTGTTGTGTAGGATCATGTCTTGGATATATGATACCTGCGTTAGCTCTATACTTAGGATCTATATTATCTGGGTCATTTATCACTTCTATTGCAGGTTCATTGACTTGTTCATCAATAAAACCTTTATAGTGACCACTATTAGAGCACAACTTCAACAGAAATGGGTCATTGGTAGTGACAACCTTAATTTGTACATTCTCATCACCTTCAGTAAAAAACTCAACATCACCATAATCTTCTTCATCACTAGAACAATAAGCATCACTAGATTCATTTCCTAAATCAACATTATTAGCTTCTGCAATGTTCCTAACATCAAAGGCATCATCATCTAGATGTTCAGCATACATATCCACAACCCATTTTGTTTCATAACCTACTGTTAAGAAAGCCTCAACATCATCATCATTTTTAATTTGTTTGATGCCTAATCTTAATGGTGTGGCTACTTTGCAATAGTACAGCTTCCTAAATGGATTATGCACTAAATGCTTAACCAAATTAAATAGATGATCAAATGACATACCTTCAAACCTAACATCTGTGATTTGCTTGATATCCCCTCCCAAATAATTGAAAGGTTTTGTTGTCAAATAGCCATCGTGGTTTAAATTAACCGTGAAAACACGATTCTTGTCCGGTTTATGTTTTCTCATCTTGATTAATACATAGATTAGAAAAATATGATTTATGCAATTGGGAATTAGGGTTCTTGTGGAATTGGGGGGGGGGGGGGGGGAAACGATTTTGGGAATTAGGGTTCTTGTGGAATTTGGGGGGAAACAGTTTTGGTAAAGTATTGGAAGTCAACACTTTTTATAAAAAAATTTGTCTTTTTGTAAAAGGTTACCGGTTTAGCCAGTGACCAGTTGCAAAAGTGCAACTTATTGCATAACTTTGAAGGTTACAAAAACTTTGGTTGGTTATATTAACATTTTTGAAAGTTCGTTAACTAACATTAGAAATTTTTCAAAGTTTGTTACCTATCTGTGTAATTTTCCCTAATATAATCTTTTGATATGACTAAATGAGGTCACAATTTGGTGTTTTGATAAAAATACTAAGGTTTTCAACATTGAGATCATATTCGGGAGCGTTTTTGGTTTTATAAGATCGAGATCTTAAGATCGGATCGGGATCCTAAGATCCTAATATAATGTCAATTCTTAATAGTTTTTGTAATATTATTCAAATCTACAAATTATTATATATCAGATACACAAAGTTATATGAATGTTTTTAATGGAAATGTTGTCCTAAATTATGAATACGGGATGTTTAAAAAATTAACATGTTGTTTTTTAAATTCTATAAAACATAATCCCTTACTTTGTAGTTGTTTAGTTTACCATTCGAAAAAAGTAAGATCGGAACGGATTAGATCTTAAGATCCTATGATAAAGATCGGAATCTTATAAGATTTTAAGTTTGCTAAGATCCTATGTAGGATCTGGATCATTTTTGTTTGGGTTAAGTCTATAGAATAGTAACATACTCTTAGAAATGTACAAATATCGTACGCGAAGTTTAAAAAATATCAAAATTGTATATGTACTTTCAAATTTCGTTTCAATATCATACCTTAAATGATGTGGCATGTCCAGTCACCAATTAAATAAGTTATGTGGCATTTTTAATTATTTTTATTAGTGATGTGGAGGTTAGTCTAAATATGTAACATATTTGACTTTTATTTTCCATATCTTTACCAACACATGCACGTCTAATTAAAACCGGAACCCTAATCATCAAAAATCAAAGCTATGAAAAGATTGAAGGAGAGAGCGGTTCACTTTTTTCATGATTGTGTTAGGTATGTGATGATATTGCATCCAAATAGTTTTTTGTGTACATATTTTATCTTGATTGAAAACATGTGCTATATTCTCTTTATTTGCATCTTTATAAACAAAACCTTGAATCCTAGAATTGAAACCTAACTGTTTATATATTTGTTTCTTTTTCTTTTTGTGCAGTATGTCGTTGCTTAGTGTTACCTTCTATCACGATGGTATTTTTATTATGTCGCCTTTTTGTTATGTGGAGGGTGACAAAACTACAATTCCAGATATTAATTTCACTTGTATGTCTCACTATAAATTGTTTGATTATATACGAGCATCCTGTCAATATCCACATGTAGGTCTTTATTATTGTGTTCCTGGTAGTGATTTGTCTAGTGGCATAAGAGAACTTAAGAATGATGAACAATTAAGTGATTTTGTCAAACTAGGTTTAACAAATGAGGGGAAAATTGACTTATGTGTGGAACACCATGGGTATGAGATAAAGGATTGGATTGATGTTGGGATTGACGAAAATCATTCTGATGATGATCATTGTGATATGGATGATATATCATCTTATGTGGAGCCACAATATGTAGGCGAAGAAGAAGTCATTATACCTAAAAGAAATGCAAATGACCCCTTCTTAAATGTCTTATCCAGTAGTAAGACTATTAAGAACACATATGTTAATGAACAAGTAGAGAATCACAATTTAATAAAAGATGAGCTTGAGGATCAGAATGTGGATCCAAAATACAAAGTTAAAACTGGATGCATGTATCCTGAACATGATCCGAACCAGGTATGGAAAGAAATGGCTCCTATCTTAGGAATGAAATTTGAGGATCCCGAACAGTTAAAACTAATGTTGGCTAACTACGGTGTAGCTAATGGCTATCAACTGTGGTTTAAAAGAAATGATTATAAGTCATTATTGGTATTGTGTGGTAGGGATGTTGATAGAGGTTTATGTGCTAGTAAGGTCAATAGGAAAGAAAAAGTAAAGGATGAGGGTAAGGGTAAACAACCAATGGTTGATAATCATAAGGAAAGTAATGTCACTAAAACGAAAATAAATAGAACTAACAATGAAAAGAACAAAGGAAGTGTAGAAGGGTGTACCTTTAGGTTATGGGGGTCATGGATGCAAAGTAAGGCATCATTTCAGATTAAAACCTTGATTCCAGATCACAATTGTTCTAGAATATTTGAATATGGTTCTTTAGTCACCTACAAGTGGATTGCTAAACATTATGTTAGAGAAGTTGTTGAGAATCCAAAACTTAGCTATAGGGCTATGCAAGCTGATATAAGAGAGAAATTTTTGATTAATGTTAGTATTGGTCACTGTAAGAGGGCAAAACAAAGGGCTCTTTTTTATCATGAAGGTGGTTTGATTGAACATTATGGAAGACTTTGGGACTACCAAGAGCAAATTTTAGCCACCAATCCTGGTTCAACATGTAAGATGGATGTTGACGAAGGCTCAAATGGGAGAGCTTACTTTAAACGGTTTGATGTATGTTTTAATAGTATTTGTTCTATACTATTTACTTTTTATCCCAGTTTAAACATTATATGTGGTTTATATAACTTGAATTATATCATGATTGTAGCCATAAAGGATGGATGGAATGATGGTTGCAGAAGAGTGATTGGTCTTGATGGTTGTTTCTTGAAAGCCACTTGTAGAGGTGAGCTACTCACAGCTATGGGTAGAGATGCTAATAACCAGATGTTCCCTATTGCTTGGGCTATCGTAAATGTAGAAAACAAAGAAAACGGTTTTGGTTCATTGTAAGCTTATCTGACGACTTACATCTTAATCGAGGGGCAAATCTAACTATCATATCAGATGGACACAAGGTAAACATTCAACCTAGAAATCTCTAACAAACTTTAATATGAGACACACTTTAACAAATACTTCTCGCTAATAGGGTCTTCAAGAAGCAGTGAGGGAGTGGCTACCCATGGCAGAGCATAGACAATGTGCTAGGCACATATATGCCAACCTAAAGAAAAAATGGCCGGGTTTATATTTCAAAAATCTATTTTGGGGTGCAGCATCAGCAACTATGGTACACAAGTTTAATGAAAAGATGAAGCTTTTAAACAACCTTGATGCTGAAGCTCATAAATGGTTAGTAGAGAAGAACCCAAACACATGGTGTAAAGCATTCTTTGAAATGGATAGGTGTTGTTCAGCTTTTGAGAATGCTATATGCGAAAGCTATCACTCGGCGATACTTGTAGCAAGAGGTAAGCCTATTATTAAAATGCTCGAGGATATAAGGGTTTACTTAATGCAGAGGTTAGTAGTTATGAGTGATAAAGCAAGGGAGTTAGTTGATGTCATATGTCCATCCATTAGAAAATAATTAAAGTCATTAAAGAAGTTTCAAAGGTATTGGGTTGTGTATCCTAGTGGTTTCAAAGAGTTTGAGGTGAAAAAATTAGATGAGGGGTTTGGTGTTAATTTAGAAACTCACAAATGTACTTGTAGACAATGGGATTTAAGTGGAATCCCCTGTGTACATGGGGTAGCCGTTTATTGCTTTCTAAATCAGGATCCAGCAAATGGAGTTAATCCAATGTACCATAAAGATGCATGGCAAAACACTTATGCCTATTCCATTAAACCCGTTGGTGGTCCTTCAATGTGGGTAAGAAGTGGGCTCCCACCTCCAGTGCCACCAATTAGAAGGAAGATGCAATGAAGACCTAAAAATAAAAGAAAGAAGCATCCAACTGAAGACCAGGGATCTTCCCAAAGGGTATCCAGAGTTGGAAGAACCGTGACATGTTCAAATTGTTGGACAAAGGGGCACAACAAGAGTGGATGCACTAATGAATCAAAGGATCCACCAACAAAAGAGGTAAGAAAAGCAGGAAGAAACAAGGATGGAGCAAGTGGATTTGTAAGTGCCACAAGTGCTCTCAGGAGGATGGAAATGGGTGCTAGTGAAGTGACAAGTGAAGGCCAAACAGAGGTAAGTTTATTAATTTATATTATTTGTCTTTTTTTTTTTGGTAACAACATGCGTGTTTCGTAAATAATCAGTCTTAAGGCATGTTTATGTCACCATTTTTAAGTGTTTTATAGCTTATTGTATCTTGGAACAACCTAAGCTTATTTTTGTAAGCTTATTTAAATTGTGCAAGTGCTTAATAGCTTATTATTTGCTTATCCAAACACCCCCTTAATTACTATATATACCAATCTAAGTGTTTGTACGATAACAGGATGAACATGCTAACGAGGAAACTATGTATGTCGATGAACTTGTTGATGTAGAACCTGCTAATGTTGATGATTATGTAACTCGACCATCGAAACCTGCAAATGTTGATGATGCTACTACTCAACAAAGTCAGCAGCTTAGAAGAACTAATAGGATGAGACGTCCATCACAGAGGTTACGTGAATAAAGTGAAGAGTCTATTTTCATGCAATAATGAAGGAGTGCATCTGGTGGTGATAAGGCTTTTGATTTCTAAATGAATTGTTTAGTCTTGTTGCTTTTGGTAACTTAAGTAATGTTATGTTCTGGAATGTGGTTTGTTTTGCCACCTCTTTTATAGACAATTGAATCAAATATTTTGTATTAATAAATGCAATAACTAAATTTCTGGTAACAATATTCTTGGTGTTTGAATCTTTATCAACTTGTTTATGAATAGGTGTGATTGTTGTTATGGAAAATGATTTGTAGATGGACCTGGAAGTAGAGCTTCTGATAACATCAGAGACAAGTGACAAACTTAAGCTTAAAGATGATGAGTAATGGAGTATGGAGTGGTTTATGTATCATTACTTGTTTTTAGTTTAACGATATGAACTGGTGTAGAGATTTTAGGAATCATAAAATTTCATCCAAAATATTATTTATTAAAAATGTTATTTGTAAGTTATTATGGCGTCTAATGAAATCCAACGTGTCACTTAATGAAATTCAACATGGCAAGCACTTAATGATGTGGCATGTACACATGGCAGATGATGTGGACTTTTATATGTTAAAACTAAGTTTGCGGTGATAACGGAACGAAATTTGAAAGTACGTATACGATATTGGTAGTTTTTTAAATACACGTATGATATTTGTACATTTTTAAAAGTATGTTGTTATTATATAGACTTAACCATTTTGTTTTGTAGTATCGTAAAATCGTAAAATACTAAAGTTAGGATCGATATCCTGACAAAAATACTAACATGTCACTGACTTTTATTTTTTACTTTCATCTTTCCCTGTACATAAAAAAATAAATAATAAATAAATAAATAAAATAAATGGAAGCTAACTATTGACACTTCTATCTCAAATGATGTAAAGACAAAATCCTAACTATTGACAGGTCTATGTGGTTGAGGTGACAATTTGTGCCCAAACTCAAAGAAATGGGCTAAATGGGCAAATTTTTAAAAGATTTGGGTATATTTGGGCCCTCTATTTTTTTTGAAATGGGCATATATTGCCCATTTAGAAGTTAAATGGGCATAATGGACACACGTGTTTTTCTCTAAATTGGAGAACATTAAATTGTTTTTAATGAAAAACTTATTAATATATTACTTAAATATAAATGACGTGTTACGTTTGAAGAATTTTTGTTGTTGTTTTAAGTCTTTTCTAAAGTGATTCGCGCCCATTTGGCCCGCGTCCGTTTAGCCCGTAGCCCGTCGCCCGTGTCCACCCGTTTTGCCACCTCTAGGTTGAGTATTCAAATGATGTAAGACATTTATTTTATTTTATTTTTAAAATTTTTTTCGAAGTTAAATTAACTATCGATTATTAAATGAAAATATTTTAATCTATTCTTTTTTGGTTGTACAGGTGGATCAAATGACGTTAAACATTTATGAAAAAAGTACACAATCATACCCCTATGTACCGGGTATGATAAAACGTTACATTTGTAATGACCGGTGAATGGCAGCAAAATTAATGTTTTGACTCGTCTAATGTAAAGATGATAGAAAAAAATATGCAAAATTGTTTCAGTTTCGACATCATGTATATCCCTTAGGACAGTTTCACAAGCAAGATCATGCTATTTTAAACTACTAGTGAAAAAACATTATTAATGCCTTAGAAACATTTACATGTTGGTACCAATCCTAGGTAAAGATAGCGATCTCCTACGAAGACCCATGCCACTACTATGCACATCATCAACTATATTCACTCCTTGCGCTTCTTGCACAACTGGTTCATGATCACTACTATCATCACTCGCGCTTTCTGTTTCCATGGGTTCCTTCCCTTTCGATTCTGTGTTGTCCTCTTCTTCATTGTTGTTACCATCCTCTGAAGAAGTGTCATTAATGGTATGGAAGATGGTGACACTCTCTTTCGGGAGACTTTTAATAGAAAAACTCTTGTTGTTCGTATTAGAGAGCGGAATGAGGGATTTTGATTCTGGGCTTGTTGCATCCTTTCCTAGACTGTATGTCGTTGAGAGTTTGCGCTTTATACCATCTCTTTCTCTCACTAAATCATTGAGTTGTTCCAACACTTCATTAGTTGATGATCCCTCTGCTGCTGCTTTTTTCTCGAGCTCAGAGATTGTTCTATCAAATACTTTCTTTTGAAGCCGAAGGGAACTCTGCAAAAAAAACATATAACACTTAACATATATGCGGTCATCAAACTTAAAGAAACCCAACATGCCATTGGCCTAGTGGTATCGAATGTGTGATTCAACTTACTCTCTTTTCAAGAAAGTTTCCAAGATTTAGGTTTTGAAGCTTCTTTTTCTTCCAAAATACGCAACAAAATCGGACCAAGGCTGCTACTAATATCAAAAGAATTGTTTCTATGAATAGAAATAATCGAATTGCTTTCTCGTTACCTGTGAAACAGAAGTATAAATGTTAACTACTTTATTGGTATGTAGAGTCTCACATCAGTGGTTTCTTTACCTGTATAGATGCTAAGGCGCCTAATTTCCATCATGGAACAGCTTGATTCAAGCTTCCGAGCTGTTGAAATAAAATTATTATGACAATATACTAATCAAAGAAGCAAATTATACATAAAGTTATGAGGTCGTTACGTGTGCTCAAGCATGAAAGTGGATTGCCAGTATCTGCATTAGATAAAATAAGATGTTGTAAGCACAATCATATTGATTCTACATAAAAGTGGTTCAACAATATCTGCCAAAACTTACTTCGGATAGAAAGAAAAGCAAGAAGTATACTTTCATCCACTGTATAGCGCCTTAGATCAGTATTGTAGAATAAGTTCCACAATGAACCTGTTTCAGTGTTGAATAAGGAAAGTCAGATTATGTCCCACATATATATTTTTTTTTAAAAGCAAAGTTTTTATCACGCAACGAAAATAGATCACCAGGATAGCTTTCAGACCAATAAACAGTTCCTGTTGCAGGAACCAACAATGTGACAACAGATTTCAGTGGCTTCTTTGCTGAAACATAAGTGTATTCATCAATTGTCCGGCTAATCTTGCCATCCATTATTGTCTGAGATATATAAACTGCATAGCCAGAGCAATCAACAACCGGTTTAACTTGAATCACTGCATCCCGAATGTCTCTTCTGGGAAATTTGTTAACAACCCCAGAAGGCGAAATTGAGTATAGAAACCCATCCAGTGAACCAATTGATATCCAACCTGCAACTCAATTGACAAAAAAGATCTTAAAAAGCAAGATTTTTTTACATAAAATAAATATACTTTTTCATTCATCCCATTTTAGGTGTGTCTTTTTTTAATTGTAAATATGTCATTAAGAGATGGCTTTGTGTCTTGTTTGAGTTATTCCCTAACCATGTTTTAATGACTCTAACATGACACAAAGCCATTTTCAATTACTTAAATAGTCAACTGGGACGGCAAGGCCCCTTTTTAGGGACCACTACAAATGAATAGGTACGTTGGTGTTATATGAAGGACATATGCTAAAATTACCATTACTATCAGCAACTGGTGCAGAGTCATTGGTACTCAATGGCCCAACACTTTGTTGCCATAAAACGGTCCCACTCAACACATCAAGAGCAAGAATCACGGCTTTAGCTGGCACAGTGACATACAGGTGACCGTTGTTTCCAGCAGTAATAGTGAAGCTCTTTCCCAATGAGCTAAAATCCTGAATCCACTTAAACTGAGGACTACGAATTGATATTGAATACAGTTCTCCATGATTATTCGATATCTATATATAAAAAACATTCACAATTATCAATTACATATATGTGGATACTTAGAAAATAGAAAAGTTGGCAAGAGAGCTTACATATAAATTAGATTCGCAATAATCAATAATGGGGACTGAAATGAAATAGCAGTTTGTGACATTTTTGCTACAACCATAAAGGTAGCCCATTCGATTAACTACAGGCTCAGTACTCCATCTCAGTTTCCCCTCAAACGTGAAGGCAAATAGCCCCAGTCTATTAAAGTTGATAAGAATACAAGAACTCGATATACTAACTGCCAACCCAATAATCTCATTCAGCCCTTTTAAACCAGTTTCTGGACCCAACAACACCTTCCCAGCGGCTGCAGGAGGTCTAATGTTCCTAGTATCTATTTTTAGTAAGCGGTTCTCAGCAACCAAATATACCTACCAGCAAATACATTTCATTAATCAATACTAACAAAAGTAAACAATATTACTACTTTTGAAGTTTTAGCGTTATACTAATACTACCATTCTTGCAGCTCCAAAAACCGGGCTTATACAGGCATTGCATGTGTAGTTGAGAGGAATTCTTTTCAAAATCGAGCCGTTGCTTTGGAAAACCAATAAGTCCTTTTCTAGGCATATGTAAACGTTCCCATCCTCGCCCATCAGAGGATTTGACAGCCTTATGTTGGCATGACGTGACTGTCTTTCTACATACAACAATAAAATTAGTAAAATTTAAAGAATAATCAAGGCTTTTTTCCATATAATTCCAACTATCTTTTACTTCTCGGTCGTTTTAGCCATTGCACTTTTTGAAGTTCATTCAGGATTCAAATTCTTTGACAATCCATATAAGCACAAATAAAAGTACAAAAGCATTGATTTCATTATTGGAAGAGGCCTTAGATGCAATATATCAGTTGACTGTGTAGAATTGAGATGGGTTTCAGAGTATTTCTTTCTTGATAGATGGGTTGTTTTCTAATGAAGAGTGAAAAGCTAATCTTTGGTTTTGTTATGTGATAATATTTGTTGTTCCATGCTTATTTTAAAAAAATTAGTGCTGATGTTTTGTAAAAAGATGCTCTCCAAATTGTCTTAGAAAGTGAGTATAATAATTTTGTAAAGGGGTACTTAACAGAACTTAGGATCTTTATGTTTTCAGTAAAATCAGATATACTTGTGAATACATTTGTAAGTCCATCTTTAGTTCTTATAACCATTGGTAGTACTTAGGTGGCTAGAGAATATGTGAAAGCCTTTACTAAGCTACATTAGTGGAATATAATAATATGGAAATCCATTGTGTAGAACCAACAGATTAACACAAACGAGTATCAACTAATATATACCAAGGTTGCATTTGATAGCACAACAGAAAGGTCATAAATCTTTTTTAACCCTTGCATATTCCGTTAAATTTCCTTTATTGAGACGAGATCACTACTATATCATGCATCAGTGTTCATATCTGCTGTTGAAACTCAAGCTTATATAGTTAGTTATATAATGCGATCAGAATATAATGTTAAACCATGATGTTGTAGGTTGAAAAATGGAAGATATATATTCACACGAGTTCAGCTCACATCTGGTGAAATTGAGGAATGTAAAGCTCTTGTTGATACAGTTAGTGGTAAGTCAAAAAGTTACGGTTTTATATGTTTTAACATAGGAGTGGGTCGAAAAAGGAGTTGAATGAACTGTAAAAGAAGATTGGCAATATGGTGACCAATTTCTGATGTAGGTATGGCAATATCGAGTATAATTATTTTTTGATATCGGAAAGTCAACAGGTTATCATTTTTAAATAAGCAGCTAACACACATATTTTTGAAAAAGGCAAGTCAAAATTTCTGATATAGATATACTTGCTGCTGGTGTCATTTTTTTTTCTTGCTGTCATTTTATGGTTGCTGTATTTGCTTGCTATCAATTTATACTTGCTGAATAACTCATAGAGTGTGGGATACAAAAGTGCATTACTCAGCTATGCAGAAATGTTTTATTTAGTTGTAAGATTATTGAATGAAATATTGAAATTTATGAAAGTCATATACAAAAGTGTATTACTTAGAGTGCGATACAGAAGTGAAATGTATGAAAATCATATATAAGAGACTTAAACAATGTTCTGCACGAAAGAACTCATTTGATTATTAAACTAAAGGGACAATTGCATCTCG
Source organism: Artemisia argyi (assembly GCA_030686995.1). Taxonomy (NCBI): domain Eukaryota; kingdom Viridiplantae; phylum Streptophyta; class Magnoliopsida; order Asterales; family Asteraceae; genus Artemisia; species Artemisia argyi. Next base: position 141,953,520 of record CM060706.1, read on the forward strand.
GTCCACCATGTCCAAACCCAGGACCGAACCGAGTGACCTGAGGAAAGATCGATCCAACCCAGACTTGGCCATCGGTCCGGTCTCGGTTTCAATAATTTTGGATTTTTGGTTTTTCGGTCTGGTCCGGTACTATTAAAATATATGGTTCTATATTGTTTAGATTTTCATGGAACGAACGGATTTATAAAAAAACACGTTACATATAAAAACAACACTAATCATCAACTTAAAACACGCCCAATATACAGCAAATCAAGTGATAGGCTACAAAAATCAGTAATAACTGAATTCAACTAGTTACATATGTAAATAAACAAACCTGATATGTAGTGTTGATGTGAAAAACCAGGGTCCGAAGCAGCAGCCGAAATCAATCCGAACGTGTATAGTGTTAGAATGCAACTCAACATTCTAAGAATCTGGGACATCTTTGTGTAAAAACCAGAATTTTCCTAAGATTAGTGTAATGATATTATGAAGATAGTTCATGTGTTTGAGGAACGGTTATTTAACCGCCACAAGATGGCGGGAAATGTATATAGATGACTTGCAACACACTATTTTTTATCAAGTTTTTAAGTGTTTGGTTATGACTCAAAGTTTTTTTAAATAATATTGGCACATCGGTCGATCGTTACATTTTTATAGATAGTTTTATAGTTTTGTAACTTTACTTTTGTAAGTGGCATTTTAACTTTTTACGTGTAGTAATGTAAAGATTTCCATCTTTCAAAAAAAAAAAAAAAAAAAAAAAAAGTAATGTAAAGATTTTTGTCTCATTAATTTAAAAACATAATTCACTTTTAACTACAAGTTATCTAAATAGTTCATTGTTTTCACGTTTTTTGTTTCCAGGAAGAGACAATTTTTATTCGTTTTGTTAAAGTACTTTGGCATACTATGAAAATCTACATATAGCACAATAACTTTGAAGAATTGCAATGAATATAGACCCACATTATATTTACAATTTAATATCTACACTTAAGAAAAAAGAAATGTGGCTGATACATTCGTTTTCTTCATATTGTGTAACTGATCATAGTTACAATATTATCAGTTCCTAGCACTTTTTAACATGTACCACACTGGACTGGATCTTATATATAGGCTTGAACTGTTTCGATTTATGGTTTCACTTTTCGTTATTTTTCAAGCATAAAATATCTCTAGTGTCAATCGTATCCGTTAATAAATCAAGCGTTTTAGGCTAGATACGGGGTAAGACAGTAATTATAATCTCATCTCAAATAAACACATTGGAATAGGCAGTTTGACATGTACTTAAGAAAAACAAGCCCCAACAATCTCTTGTACTGGTAGAAATTTAGTATCTTTATTTTCATCACAAGAAATAGTTTTCTTTTTTAAGGAGCAATACCATCCTGGGCAAATTCTTTGGCCCAACACAACCCTTCAAATAAATGTGTATACAAACCTTCTTGGCCTTCAACTTGAGCAAAGGAGATCAAGCAAAGCCGATTTTAATAACCATATTAAACAACAAGGTACTATACGTACAACTTTCATAAACGTAAATGCACCATAGTATATAATACCGGCGTTCATTTCACAATGTAGCAGCTACTATCCGCTCATAAGAAAGCAACTTCCTTGTTAAATCTACAAACTAGGAAAAACTAAAAGGGGCTTATCATGCCAGCTAACTTCAACAAGATTTCTGGACAAAGTCGTTCTCTTGGAGGTGCCATAGCAACCTTAGCAAGTGCATCAACATCACCAGCATGTATGTAATCAACTATATAATCAAATAGCTCGTCTTTACCACCTCTTAGTGGATCCTGTACAGTTATACAGAAAACCAACTTTTTGAGCTAAAAATTGTCATAGCATCAAATAGTTATGTTCACAGATTGATTGCAATTATATGAGATTACTCGTGAAAATTGAAGCATTTGATTTGTGGCTACTTTAAGAGAAAGGATGCCTATTTACGTTTCAAAATAGTCATAAAAAGATGATCATATGCGTATGAGTATACAAGATTCACTGACTTATGGTGTTGATTAATAACTGAGCAATACTGTAAGCGAAACTTACTTGAACAAATAAATCTGTATGGGATTTTCCATCGAATAGTATCAGCTCAGCCCGCGCACCAACTCTCTTAAGAGTGTCCACGAAACTTATACTGCATAATAATATTTAGAATTTCAGTTTGTCAACAACATAACCTTTCTTATCAATTCTTTTTTTAGTAAATGAGCCACATCATTAGTTATTAATTTATTATCCAAATGCAATAGGGTACTTTAAGGGAATCAAACCTTGCATCTGGCGGTATTGATAAATCTTCAGTTCCATGGAAAAGAAGAATATGAGGCAGGATAGAAACCGCGTTCCTAACATCAGGATCCTCAATAAAAATATCAGGAGAAAACTGTTTCAAGGAATCTTCGCCTTCCATCATACTGTCATGACATGCTTAATAATTTAGCTGCTTGTAAAACAAATGACGAATGTATACCATGTTATTTATTACCTTAAAAATATAGAGCGATGGAGGCCTCGTCGGTCGAAATGTTCAACCAGATTGAGTAGGTTGTACCTGCATAATTACAAAAACTCATAATTAATTAATGAAAGACGTCTAACGGGAGTAGACTATAAGAACAAAAATGCTTTAAGAGATGATTTTTACCCTCCAGATAAACCAAAATAAGCTTTTATACGTGACACACTCCAAGATGTGCTCTCTCCTTTGGATTCCTTTATGGCCTGCTGAAAGAGTACACAAGAAGAGATATGTGCACCTGCAGACTGTCCCATAAGATAAATCCTATTTGGATCCCCTCCATATTTGGCAATATTTTTGCAAACAAACGATATTCCTTGAGAAACATCTTCAACCATATCGCTGATTGTACCCTGAGGAAAGTTCCTATATGCAAGGAGAAAAATCCAGTTTTAGTTAAAATATATAAGTGAATGCACCGAAAGATTTGATGTAAAAGTATGCTTGGATCGATTCGGTTACCTGTAATCAAGGGATGCCACAATGATATCTCTTTCTGCTAACTGAAGCCCTAAAAGAGCACCCCATCCTTTATACCCTATGATCCATGCTCCACCGGTCACAAACACAGCTACTGGTTTCGGACCATCTATATTTTCTGGTAAGTATAAATCCAACCTGGAAAACTAAGTTTTTATTCACTGATATGATTTAGCTAAATGCATACACAAACATAATGTGGCATATAATGTGTGCAGAACAATGATTTTAAAGTCTGCAAGTATGGTTCAAACCATTATCTTTATTACTGCAGCCTCTTTGCAGGAATAAAAGATTGTTTTGTCTCACAATAGTAGATGGCCTTGTAACTTGGAGTCTAAACTGTTACATCCAGATAGTGCATTGTTGATTAACATTTGGCCTAGGGAGGAAATGTTGATTAACTGTGCATTGTCTGGTTTGAGCAGTCCGAATTCCATAAAGTAGGTTCCCTACTTGGAAGGGTATGTGAGATAAGGAGGAGCAGTGTGTGGAGCATGGAATAGTGAGGAGTGAAAGATGAACCTACTTGGTCCATGCTATGCACTGCTCACAGAAGGATAGGTTGGTACTCACCCAAGGTGTGTGTTCCCATCTGAGTGATGCCATTGTAGTAAATGGAAATGTAGCTCAGTTTGGTATAGCCCTTGTGTGGAGAGGTCATGGGTTCCTAGTGATGCCTTCCATCTTTCCTGTCTTTGCTATTGGCAGGATGAATGGCATAGATGGGGAGATGTGAGGGAAATGTAGCTAGATGGTTATATGGTGCTTTAAAAGGTGAATGGAAAGTTGCAGGCTTGTTACAAAACTGGGATAGTTTAGCCTGAATACTGGTAAGACTCTATGATTAGAATGTCATCTGATGAATAGTGTTAGTATGCAGTTTCAAATTGTTTTACTGTGTTGTATCAAAACAGAGATTAGGCATGTCTAATCTTCTGTTATCATTGCTGTATATGATCATTTGTGTTTTATTAATATATGTTCACCTTTTGCAACAAAAAAATAAATAAATAAATAAATAAAATAATGTGGCATCATAAGAATTACCTATTCCTTGGCTGGTCACCGTAAACTATACTTCTACGGACATTGTTTGAGTAGCAAAATTTATATACAACTGCAAGAAGAATAAAGGAAATAGTTAGCTTGCAGAACTGGCAGCATCATTGTAACATGTAAGAACTTGATAAAGTGTAAATGGATACCAAAAATAAACTATTAGAAAACGAACCTCTGAGTAGACCAGGCAATAACAACATTGCATAAAGCGCAAGGGCAAGAAGCCTCCACATCCATCGGCGGCCTACCCTGGTTGAAAAATTAATGATTAGGGAAGAATTCTGAAATATATTTGCATCTACAGTTTAGTTACATATCACCCAACTGCTTCAAGTCCAGGGATTGTTCAAGTTCCAGTAATAAATGTGCTTTTTTCATACAATAGCCATGAAAGATCAGCCAGTGATCTACTACAAACTATTGAAGGCCACCTTCTAAAGTACAAAAGAAAGTGATTTTCTGAAGTATAGGATGATTTGATGGATGCAGTTCTTACACCAATGAATATCTCAACATTAATTAAACTGCTTTTGTAAGTTATCCTAAACAAAGTTATTTATGCTAATTCTTATCTACTTCAAGTTACATTTTTGGTGTTTTAGCTAGTGTGATTCTCTCGCCAATGGTGGATCATAGTACCCATAAAGCTTTACTAAACATGTGTTCTCTACAGCAATCATATTTAATCCTAGCCGTAGGCCATCATTTGCCTAAATCATGTATTTGGTTGAACAAACTATTAGAACCTTCTGTTGCGCAATCCTTAATTTCGGTTTACTTTTAGCCAAAAAGTTGGGTAAAGGACTGTTCATTTTTCTTCTTTTTTGTTCATGATCCCTCATGGAATACATATGTGGTATATTTACCAACTTTAGTTGGGTAAAACCAATTTAAAACAGGATATTTTTAACAAACTGAAACATGTAATAAGGATACCAAAATGTCATTATGTCGAAATCAGAAGAATTCGTGCTTTGTTCAAGTTTGTGCGTGTGTGTGGCCGCTAGAGAAAGAGCTTGTAAACCGATCTAATCATCCAAAACAGATTTACAGTTTTAACAAAGTAACTACTTAAATACTTAATTCTATGCCAAGCAACATTTATATCAACACCAAGTAACAGCTCAGAGCTCCTTAAAGATCCCATGTGTCTGCATAATCACAGCATTCATAATTTACAGCTCCTCAATAATTATATATGCACAGTTTTCAAAAAATCATAGCAGCAAACATATTCGTCATCGTATACACACCATATATTTTGTTTTCTTACATTGTATCGTAAGTAACATACTTATAATTGCAACATACTTTAACTTTTTACCAATCAACATAATGTAATCATGCAGTCATGCTCCATCATCTATGGAAAAAAGTAAAGTATGTTTTATACATTTTGATGCAACTTTATAACATAACGAAAAAAGCAGAAAATAGCTCAAAACGTAAAATGAGAGAAAGGAAATTTACCCAAGATAACGGAGGAGAGTGAAAGTAAGGCGCGTAATCAAATAAGTTTCGCTAGCAGCATGTCCTATATCCCGACTTAACGATTGTGATCTGCTTAGACAAGCAGAAGAATTCTTTTTAACCGAGTTTATCCTTGCGGTGGTTCTAGAACGTAAGGAATCCGGGGTGGTCATATCTACACTGGTGGAAGAGGATGTGGATCTAACTGGAAATAATGTGTCATTCATAAAGCAATATAATTCAGGGGGGAATATATTTGAATGAAAAGATAATATGAACTATTGGTTGGTGTTTAATATTAAATATTAATAATGTGTGGGTTACTTTACGTAAACATTTTTTTGTTCTTGTATTATCTGGCATTTTCCATTATATATATGGTGGTGGTGGACTAATTTGATTATAATAGGGTTTGTTTTTCAAATCAGATTTGTGTTTTTTTTTTGGTGGTTGTTAAAATGTCATAAAACAGCTGCCTTCCAAAAAAATTGATCGACGGCTATGTTTGGCAAAAGTAGCATTGAGCAGTAGCAGTGAGCAGTAGCTGTGAGCTGTGAGCAGTAGCCAAAAAAAGCTCACAGCTTCATAAAGAAGCATTGGGAAAATGAGCTTTCCTAAAAAATAGCAAAACCCACAGCTCTCATGCCAAACAAACATCAAAAATAGAAAAACTCATTCTCACCGCTCATTACCTCAAAAAGCTCCGTGCCAAATATAGCCGCTTGAGGTTGTTATAAGATTAACTTATTTTAGATAAATAATTGCTAAGTATATGTTAAGAATTTCCACAATTTACTCAAGAAAAGTAATATATGTATGGATCCCTAGTGGGTCATTGATTTAATAGTAAAAGCAAAAAGAGGATTACTCCATTCCTCTAGAGCATGTATTCTATCATCTCATCATTTGTTTTCGCACGTTAGTGTTTAAAAAACTGTGTTGTCTTCTCGAGAACTGAATAGAAGCATTAGCTTATATTTGTTTTTTTCTTTTTTTTTCTTGGTTAAAAGTAAGAGGTTCTAAAGTGTCATGTTGAAATGATTGTTTAAGAAAACCTTTGTAATCTTTTTTAGCTCCTTGCTAGAGTTTTTATTTTTATTTTATATCAATTACCGGTTAAAAAAAGAAGCATTAGCTTATAGACCTTTTTAACACATAACACCTAAAATACATAGTTTGTGTCTTTTATGATTTGAACCACATGATACAAACTATGTGTAATGTAAACAAGATTCATAAACTTATGCAATTCATGAGCTATGTTGATATCAGTACAACCCAAAGTGATGCAGTTATCTGCAAACAAATGATTTTCACGTTGAGTGGATGCTTTTTAATTGGCAATCATATTCCATGCCACCTTCACCTCATGCTTCTGCCAGCCCACAACACATGGCCATTGGCCACTGGACCACTAGACATACAAAGACAATTTGAATTTCTAAAGTCCAACTCATGAATCTGTTTAACATAATATAATGCAGCTTAACTTCCCTAAATGCCCTTAATAAACATTTCATTACACCATAAGAATACCAAATCCTCAAAGCAATACTTAAGAAATTTAAGAGTATCACGTTTGACTTAAACGGTCAAAGTAAGGAAACACTAAATCATAATCAAACAGAAAGATCCAACTTGCGGAATCAGGGGCAAATTCCGCCAATATAACTATCAAATACCATAGGTTAGTTTAAGTTAAAACGGTTCAGATAAAATGTCGCAAGTCAACTGCAAGGCGTTTTACAAAATTGGATGATAAATATTCTACATGGATCCTTATTCTTATCTGCTGCTGCTTCTCCAACGTTTGCTATTATTATCATTGCCTGAACCACCATTTTTGTATTGCAGAGATGGGGCTGTTTAAAAATGGTGCATATTTATTGATGAGAGGATTAACCGTCACCCCAACTTTGACCCACACATTCTGATGGTAACCAGCAGTAACTGGTGCATGATACATAAGTTTCAAGAGCTGCACATAAACAGAGTTGCACAAACGGATTAGAATCACTTAATAGACGACTGAAAATGAGCTCATGTACAACAAAACAGATAATACAAAGAGTTCAATGTAATGAGCCTTATAGCATGAAAGGCTCCTTTTATTGGGAAATGTGTGAACCCAGAATTACTAATGCACCCATTCATGATCTTATAACATTGACTTTTTCTACATAAATCAAGTTACGTTGCTGTTATTAGAGGATAGTTAACTCTTAACATATATAAATTAACAACTGCTAAAAACTGTTCTGGTGACTCACTTTCCAAGTTATTTCAATTCAGCAAGTGAACTACAAAACATATATAACTAAATTCACATCAGCATGCCATTGTTTTGTTTTTGAACTGGAACAAAATCGATTTCATGTATATCTATCCAGTAACCCAATTGCAGTTTCTGGTTAACTAATCTTCTATTAATTTCATTAGACTATATTGAAGTTTGAATGTTTAACTTTCTCCACATGCTCTATATCACGAATAAATTAGACACTCAAGATTTAGAAGCATCAAACTAACCTGCCAGTACATGAAAGTTTGTATGATGTTACGCTGCCACCTGCATGAGCACATTAAAGATTTCAGATATAGTAGCTTACACAAAGACTTCTTGAACTAACATAAGAACATGCAATAGCTTGAAAAACAAAAGCAAACTGAGTGTAGACTGTAGATACTTACGATAAAAGAGATACGATCAAAAGGAATCCAATTCCGATCTCAGCTTGTGAAGACAGTATGCTAAGTGTAGTCGTGTTTGACTCCACCCAAACACAAGGCTCTTCTAAGTACTTCCTATTAAAAAGCCATGATTAAGTCACTAAATAATGATATATACTCTTAAGATCAAATACAATGAAAGGAAGATAATCGAGATACGGCTGCTGGGAGGTTTACCTGTACCAGGACGACTGACTGAAGTTACGTCTAACAAATTTTGCAGAATGTTCCAAGGTGCGACATAAGATTGGAAGCAAAGCAACTACAAAGACATTTAAAGTTGGAAAAATATTAGGTGCAAAATACAAAGAGATATAAAACATGAATCATCATGTACTACTTACATCTGAGTAGAAGATTTGAAGAGACAAACGTGATACAGTAAATGAAGTAGATAAAATCCTTTGTTGCGACTACTGACTGAAGCCACACTTGCAGTGCCTGCAAATTCCATGCCCTTGGTTTCTACAAACAATTAACAGTATCAGCATCGAGAAGTCAAAATCATAGAAAGTTCAATTAGAATGAAAATATTACCCCGTAGAGAGAGTAGAGGGAGTATAGTGAAGAGCATAGAGTGCCCATAAATGACAGCCGGTATGCCCTACTAGAAAGACTTTTAGGTAGGAGCGGGAACATAGCCAGCACAGCCACAACAAGGACCTACAGAAAGAAGCATGTTATAAAAGCTCAGGCAATATGCAGACTCTTCTCTCAACATTACACCCTTTTTCATTGGACAATTATGACGTGTCATTCATCGTATCTTCATCTCTATATCATTTACCATTTCACTTTCTGCAATTCTCAATGTCTGGTTAAATTTTGTGTCCAACCCATACATTTCCTACCTCTATGTCATTTGTCATTTAGCATAGCTTCAAACGGTTATTACATCCATGTGTTGATTCAGACGTAAATACTAAAACCATGATACATAAAAGTGGCAGAGTACGAAAAAGAAAATGGCAGCTTAGATATAAAATATGGGCTATCTGAATGAAAATTGTTAAGATTTTGTGTAATTCCAGTCTGTGGAATGGATTCATAATGGGATGCAGGCCTAGGATCTAAAACGTAGACATAAGATCGTGCCATAGGTGCTATATCTAAGAACTGTTTGAGCATTTAAAGTTCTGAAGTTGATAGCCAATACGTCTTTATCTCAAAATGTAAGTATATATTAAGTTCTGCAGATAACCAAATATGGAAGTAACTGAATATATCCGGTCAGGTTATGCATCCATAGTGACATACATGCATTATCATTGCCAATGAATGAAGAAAAGATTGAAAGAATACCCAAGCATTGACAGAAAATTGTATAGTTTGTCGATCCCAACGTAAAGGAGTTGAACTTGGAGTCGATGCAGTTGATGCCCCTGTTGCTCTTGTAGTTGATCCTACAAAGTTTAACCACATTAAATCACAAGGGAATGCAGAACTAACGATGCAGTTTACATCGAAACCTATAACGCAAGATCTTAATTTGTTTATAAAAAGCAAAGATACATACAGTAGATGATAACAAAAACATAATTACGGACCATCCCTGCCACAACACTAACCTCTCCAACTACCCAAAAAGACAAACAAAGAAATTAATGTGATGATATTTATCTACCTGAGTTGTTAGATGGCCTACGTTCAGTCGTAGACGATGATGATGGTGGTGGTGGTGGTGTTGATGACCTTGCAGACTGAGAGGTACTTTGTGCAGTCATTGGTTCCACAACAAAATCAGGGTCCTGACAAAGAATAACACAAAAGAATTAAAATGTGTTATATACATTGCAATCATAGACATAAATCAACTCCTGTTTAACTCCAACCCCCCTTCTTGTGTTTGTTCTATTTTTGTTTATTTATCCACCTTTCTAGTCTCTGTTCGATGTTACGAAACTAAATATGTTGGTGTTGACAAAACTAGTTCAAAATGCCAAATTTTGCTTAATAAAACTTACCTAACTATTGCTTTTTCAAACAGAGGCTAGTTTAGGGGCGGAGCTAAGAACTTTTGGAGGGTTTTGCATCATAAAGAATCTTTGGGCTAAACTAAAGTTGCACCATAAAGATAGAAAGTAACACACAAGTATCATCAGCGATTGCACATCCCAAAAACGACGCATTTCAGAAAAGATTTACACTCTGTGACCTATAATCGGGTGCCACACCCGGCACCCCAAGTGCCTCTGTCCATGGAGGCTACCATATACTATGTCGTAAACAGCATATATCATAATATGCAGCAAAGGCAAAAAAACTTATTTTTTCTAACAACTTTAACCTTTTAACGTTCTTATACGCCCCCAATTACCCCCTAATTTAGCCTTTTCACATATAAATGCTGTTTTTCCTTGTACATAAGCTGGTTGAAATACGTAACAATTCAAGTTTCTTACAAAGGGGGTGTATTGGATTGCTTAGTTTTTTGTTAATGCTTCTGCTTTTATTAAATCACTTACAAACACTTGAGTTTGGACATGGGATTGGCTTATTTTCTACTAACAGAATGAGGAATTTTAACATAATCCATTTATAATCGGTAGATACAATGGTAGATGATAAGCATTACTTACAAAAAACTTGCTACAAAATAAGCAGATTATCCAAACACTTATACTTTAAAACATAAGCAGAAAATAAAAGTAATCCCAAACACCCTTAAAGGCTACTTTATTATTATTATTATTATTACTAAAACGCAACAACAGTTTCAATAAGCAAAGTATTGGATAAATTAAAGCGATAGGTGAAGAGACATACAATGTAACGCTGGTAGAATTTGCGTTTGTAGTGATCAATAACATCGGATCTGGAGGACATCTGAGGAGGGATAAGAATGTTGGACCAGTAATCAGACCATCTACTGTCGTTTTCATAATCATATGATGCTGCTCCTATCTTCTTTAACTTTTGTGTTTCTTGTTCTTCACCCATTATGCCTTCTTTGATCGCTCTGATTATCTATCGTAATTCCCACTCGGCCGTCGTTACTAGTGTTTTGTGTGTGTGTGTGTGTTTTGGATAGCCTAACCCCCTACCAGTATCTATTTCCCGAGATGCCGTTCGTCTACCAAAATGAACCCCCTTTAGATTTTCATTATATATTATCTACCCCTATCTGATTAGAGAGTAGATTAGAGATGGTAATTCTTTGCATTTTCTTTGAAAAAAGTTTTAAAAATGTATAGCTCATGTTTTACCTCTTTTTTCAAATGTAACGCCGAGTAGCATTTTACTAGTATGTCGGTATATGTTTAGCAACTAGTTGGAAAACCGCGCATTGCCGTGGGGTATTTTCCGAATAGGGAAATTGTAATAACGGCCGGTAGCTACTTAACGTTAATTTAGTGACTAAGGACTAACTTTGCAATAGACGTATAACATGAAGAACCAATCATGTAAAATATGCGAGGACTAAATATGCAACGAACTTTTGAGATGAAGGACCAATTTGGTATGGATTTTTAAAGAAAATGTTAAAGATAACGGCCGTTAACTAACAGCCGTTAAATATCTAACGACCGTTAGTCCCGACCCGCCCAAACCCGACCCGGGCTAAATGGTTTCTACAGTGTTTTGCATGGGTGGGGTTGCCATAAAGGCTCCCAACAAATGTATATATGTATAATATAATAAAGAGGCTTTTGATTTTTTATACTAAATTAACAAATTCACTTAAAAATTAAAAAGCAGGTTACACGTCAACAAATTCGGTTTACAGCCTTAAAATTTTGATAAAAACAACACACGAGGACTAATAAAAAAAATAATTAAATGAAAAACTTGTGCATGAAACGATATCAAATTTCTTTTAATTTTATTGACGTCTAAAAGTTAAAGGATTATTTGCCTCCCCTTGACATCAAATACACAATGAGGTGAGATCCGCTACACACTCAAATTCTTTAAAGAACAACCCCGCTCATCCTGGCCATCCATTTCATCTTCATCCAACGGCTGATCAAATGCATCCAATTAAAACAGTAGGGGCTAAAATGTAAAAATACAAAAACATAAAATATCTTATCATGCCCTGTCATTTAAACACATAGTAGCAAACACACGTTCTCTCTCATCCATGTCGTATTCTCCAAAAAATTCCTGTTAACCGGAAAACATTCTAAAATCACCGGAAAAACTTCTGATTAACCAGAAAACATTCTATAATCACCGAAAAAACTTCTGATTAACCGTAAAACTTCCCGTCTAACAGTCAAGTCACGGTAAAACTTCTGTAGCCTAACTGTGATTCTTTAAAAATGGCTAAAAATTAAACATCAAAAACGTTGATTTTTATCTAATTTAAATCTATTTTTGATCAATTATAACATAAATAACAATCGATTTGTTAAAAAAATGGACGATTCTTAGTTAAACGAAGCAGATTTAGTTGTGGATGCTGAAAATCATGTGGTGAATTCTCAAATCCAAGTTACGGATGAAGTTGCTGATGATCCTGATGCACACCATATGTTTGATGAAATGCGTATGTGATAATCACATGTGATTCTGAAGCAAAATCACATGTGATTTTGTAACAGGTAGTAATTCATATGATAGGTAAGCACCCATCTTATTGGTCATTACCAATCACGCTGTGGTTGGTTGGTTGGATGTGATGTTGGCTACCTATTTACCTTGTATGTCGATTGTCAAACAGTTTGGTGTTTCTTAAAGTCGGACTCATGTTTGATACAAGGGGTAAAAAGGGTATTGAAAAATGTCATTTCACTTGCACGATTTCATCGATCTTAGTGACAATGGTTACTCTGTTGAGAGGACCTTATAATTCAACTCAAGGAATGTGAAAATGTAACAAAATAGATAATTAACTTGTAATTTTAAAAAGTGTATTAGCTGTCATCCTTTGTTAAAACAATCACATGTCATTTTGTGTATAAATCACATGTGATTTTCATATTAATCACATGTGATTCTATAATGAGTTTTTTTTTTTTTTTCTTTCTATAATAAGGTTCTGCACTTCTACGTTCTCTTGAAGACGGATCAGTGGAATGGAAGAATGGAAGAGAAATAGCACTTCAAGCTAGAGTTAAGCCTAGAAAGAAATGTGGATGCTACGGAGAGAAGACTAACGAGCACACAACAAGTCAACATGTCCATTAAATCCAAAATTTCATTTCAAAACAATTAAAAATGGCTAAACAAGTGGCTAATGCTTCTTGAATTTCATTTTTTTTTAATATTCGGGTTTTTTTATTTCATTTGAACTTCTGTAAAAGTGTGATATGGATTTTAATTCGAATATATGAAATTCTACTTGAATACTATTTTGTTTGATGTTCTACCAGATTTGGTATTACACTGAATAAAATCACTTGTGATTCAACTGAAAATCACATCTGATTCATGTCAAAATCACATGTGATTCATCTCAAAATCACATGTGATTCGTGTTAAAAACTCATACGATTTTCATTACAAAATCACATGTGATTCATGTGAAAATAACAATATGATTTTCTCATGAATCACATGTGATCTTGATGTATAACTTTCCCAGGCTATGACCATCTGTTATCATATTTACCAAAATTAAGAAGACATATATTAAAACTTTCAGCAAAAGACCGGTTAATAAACATATGAATTGTTCAAAGATCATTACATACTTCTAATAAGATCATTAAAACTTGTCTAAAATACGATAAACAAACTACGACAATAAACATCTACTATCTTATTTTTAGCCCTCTCTTCTTCGGATTCGCTCTCAGACTTAGAAACCTCTTTTTTCTTTCCATTCAAACTCATTCACTTCACAGGCCGATGTACTATCTTACATTCAAACTCATTGTAAGCTTTTTTTGGTAGTGAGATTATAAATAACCCCAGGCGGGATTGGGTTTGTTGTTGTTGTGAGATTATAAATAACAGTTTAAGCAGCTCAAGTTTTGGTTCACCATCAAATGATATTTCAAAGTTGTCGATTTGTTGGCTTGGAAATTCAGATTGACATAGTATTCTCCATAATGAAAGATGACTTCTACTGTGCCGAGATGAAAATATAGATGAACTCCATTCAAGTACCAACTCCATGTCTATATTCACAATATAAACTGATGTTCAACCATAAACTGGTATACCATAAACAATTACATTGTACTCCCCATATTGTGTTTCAAAAACAGTTTCACTATATGAAGAAAAAAAATGTGAATGCCTAAAGACTTCGCTTACATTAAGATATAATAGACAAAAGAATCACGTGTGATTTCAAAGCGAATCACATGTGATTCAAAGTGAATCACATGTGATTTCTAAAACTTATGCTTAGACCATACAACACTAGCCGAAGCCTTAGACCGTACAGTATCAGCCATCGCTTTATCCTTCACAACAATACCAGTTTGAATCTTGTAAGAGTTTCGTCTTGTAAAACAAATCGACACCCTTTTTCTGCTTACCCGCATCCTTCTGACAATTTTAGTTTATGGCAGATAAACCAAGAATCACTTTTTCAGCAACCACAGTTGTGTCACAGGGCAACATCTTTTGAATTTGTTCGAATAGAACGTTAACCCTCAACGGCTCCTTATGAGAACCTTTCAGTGGATGTCCTTCAGGAACAAAAATCCTGGAAGTTAACCTTTGCGTACCTGGTTGACCTGCATAAAGAATCACATTTTTAAGTAATCAATTATAGATATATGTTTAAGAATCACATGTGATTTTACAATCTAAAATATATACTCATATTTGCTAAATCATGTGTGATTATCACAAATGCATTTTATCAAACACATTGTGTGCATAAAAAAATCATAACAACAAACAACCACAACAACAATAATCTCAACACAACAATAACATATAAAAACTACTAATACAAAAAAAGAAGAAAAAAATCACCAAAATAAGTAACTAGCAATATCATCATCACCAAAACAAAAAACATTAAAAAATAACATGCAAATAACAACACATCAAAACAATTAAAAAAAAAAAAAAAAAAAAAAAAAAAAAGCTACATGAATCTACTGGTTATATTTTAAATAAAATAAGATGAACAAACAACTCACCAACATCGTCATTAGCGAGAGCCGATGAAGATGATTAGAGCAACGATTCACCTTTAGATAGTGCTATTTCATCTCATACCGTCATACGTCCATTGAAAAGCACTGATTTAGATCAACTTGAGATGAATTTGGGGTTTAGGGTTTGAGAGATAATTAAGGAATATTATTGAGAGAGAAATGGGGGAAACCGTTTGGTGAAAATGAATGAATGAGAGTAAAATGAGCGTGTATGAGTAAATAAGAGGGGTGTAGTTAATTTACAAAACTACCCCTCCACTTAATTTAAAATGATGGGATGATGAGATCTCTGCCGTCAAAGGATATAAGAATGAAGGGTTAAGATTTACTGCATTGATCTTTAGATAAATATTGTTCTATCGAACTTTTGTCAATACACAATTCCTTTTTTCCTCTATCATTGCATTGCAACATGTTAAAACTTGTAATGGTGGTGCCACATAAGCAGACCACGAGTAGTGGTGACCATTAGAACAACTCTAACTCACTACAAACTCACCAGTCACTTTAAAAGAGTGTTCCCTCATTTTGAAAATGTGACTTATAGTTTTTGTGACTAGTCTATGAAATTTGAGCTTAGATATCACCTAAATTTGTGACATGTTACGCCAAAGTCTGTAACATGTATAATTAGAGGCGGACATACCTAAGGCAGAGGGTATGCACGTGCACACTCTCCGAAAAACTTCCGTAGTGTAGATTTTGTTTTTCTTTAATGAATTTTTGATAGTTTAACATTAAATTCATACTTTTTTCAAAAAAATAAAAATAAAAGTGCACACCCTTAATCAAATGTCCAAACCATTAATTAGAAGAATAAGCTAAACATTTTTTTCAGATGGATATGTCACCCTTCTATCAGATAATCTTTATCATTTTACGATCAGCTGTGTAATGAGAAAGTATATTGCTCTACTGTGACAAAAAATAGCATATTACTATCTCTTTTAGTTATTTGCTTTTCAAGCAGTAAAATGCAAGTATGTCTTATACTCTTATATTGTAATGATGACTCGTATTCTTTATAAAATTATGTATCAAAGTGAGAAAAACACATGTAGAGGTCGTGGTTGTAGTTGTGTGTGTTGTGAAGTACTGGTGAAGGATGGAAGGGGCTGGACGCAGTGTCATGGTGGTTGCTAATAAAAACGCTAAATCGATAGATCACAAATACAAATCAAGAGAAGATGATTATCAGCAAAAGATTCTTACAATGTTAGAATATTTGACAACAAAATTTACATGGAAAACTTGGCACAAGATTTACCAAAAAGAATGACCAAGACGGCAACCCACCATGCTAAAAACCTCAATTTTTCTATACACCGACAACGTAAAGAATTCACACAAGCAGAGCTCCTAAATCACGACAACTGTCCCATGGCGTGTCATCTAGTGTGTAATCTTATTTATAAGGACAGTGCATAATAGAATATAATTTCGTTTGTTATGAAAACGTGTTTCATGTTTCTCGACTCTTCCAGCTGCTCTGAGTATTATTGTAGTATTCAGAACTGAAGTCTTGACTACCAAACGCCATCCTCTGAAACAATCTAATTTGTGCAGATTGTTCTCTTGAGTCGAAAATTTCACTCTGTCCTGGTTTCATCCCATTTGACAGATCTGTCGTGAACTCGACTATCGAGTCGAGAGCTCTCACCACCTGCACAGATCAGGTCAGTTTTTAATTGTCATTTCATGCTCAATTACTAGTCATGTCCCATGAAACATGAACGCGATAATTACCTGACTCATTTTTGGTCGCTTTGGGGCTAGATGGCGTATACAAGCTGCAGCTGCTTCGATCATCCGAAACATTTCTACCTGCACGTAGTTTTTTTCCAGCCTTGGATCTACCAATTCGTCAAAGTTCTGGTTTTCAAGTGCCTGGTTGAGCAAAGGTCGAGCCTGAAAGTATAGGATGAAGGTGAACTTTTAGAAGATTTTTTTTACTTCAATGTTACAGAAATTGAGTAGTTTGATGTTTGATATATGAAGACTAGTGAGTTAACTCCAGTAAAAACCTACCCATTCAACCAGGCTCTCGTCACCAAGAGGTTGAGACCCGTCCACAGGCTTACGCCCAGTGATCAGCTCCAAGAGTACTACCCCGAATGAGAAAACATCAGACTTTTCAGTCAACTTCCCGCTTGAAGCATACTCTGGAGCCATATAACTGAGACAATCATAAGAATTCATTCAGGTTTATAAAACGTTTAAAAAGTGACACATGGTCAAAACAAAGATGAGCCAGCTCTTATGTTTTTTTGGGAACTGTTATAACTCTGGCATGAGGCTTATTTGTAAATCTATTCTAATCAAGAATTTTTTTTATACCACTAAGCTCATACAAACAACCTTAGTGAGCCAGGCTAATATGCAAGTCTATACAAGTCCATATGAAGCAATCTTAGAGGAGCTGTATCAAGGCTCATGTAAATGCAATCCCATAAGAGCAGCATCAAGACTCATGCTACGAGCTCAAAGGAACTAAGCCTAGAGAAGTTAATCAATTAAGTCCCTAGCTTCTAAGGAACCCATCCTAGGACTAAGTTCCTAAAGCTTGGCAAGCCAAAAGCAGAGCCAAAGCCTAACTTCTTCATGTGACAACCAAGAATGAGATTAGATCAACTCATACAAAACCTAACAGCCAAAGCCCATACTCCATAAAGCACAGACATCCTAACATTGCAAATTAAGACTAATGTTCCCGTGGTAACCAGATCCAATTCCTTGGAAAGGAAAAGAGACATCAGCCCAAGAGATACTTACCCAAAGGTTCCCATGACACGAGTTGTCACATGTGTATTTGCATCCATTGCTAGTTTTGCTAGCCCAAAATCAGCTACCTGTTGATGACAAATATGCATTTGAAACGGGGTTATTAACTTCAGCTCGTTGTAGCAGAAATGCAAAGAGAGCACTTCTTTGGTAGAACAAGTGATTTCCACGTAAATTGTAGAAATCTTACATGTCATAAGCTTAGTGTTATCTCTTTTATATAAAATTTCACAAAAGCAAGAAGTTTCATTTGCAACAAAAAACCAAGTACTCATACGGTTAACCACTCAGTCTTAGTGAACTAAAAGACAGACTTAAATACAACTGCTGAATGAAGCATTAATTACCTGGGAATCAAAGTTTTCATCCAATAAAATGTTGGATGACTTAATGTCCCTGTGAATGATGCGTGGATGACCTGATACCCAATAAATATGTCAAAAGAAATATACTTGAACATAAGAAACAAAAAATATTAAGATTACGAGCTTACAATCTTCGTGCAGGTAAGCCAAACCGCGAGCTGCACCAGCTGCCACTTTAATTCTTGACGGCCAGTCCATAACCGGCCTGCCTTGGCCTACAAATCGGGAAAAAAAATCATGATATAACATAAAAAGCAATGAGCTTATAAGTAAGTTAGATAAGAAATAGAATCCAAAACTTACCATGAAGATGGTAATGAAGGGTATCATTTGCAACAAACTGATAAACGAGCAATCTTTGATGATCAGAGATGCAATAACCAACAAGGGAAACTAAATGGCGATGGTGAACTCGACTAATAATGTCAACTTCAGCTCTGAATTCTCGCTCTCCTTGTCCACCACCAATTTTCAACTGTTTAACTGCAACTTCTCTCCCATCTGGTAACAATCCCTTGTAAACACACCCAAACCCACCTTCACCTAAAAGATTGCTTCCTGAAAATCCATCTGTGGCGTCAGATAATTCCTCATAGGTGAACCATGCCCTGGTATTTGCTACACCACCATTCTCTGGGGAGTAGACGGAGTTGCTTACTGACGGGCTTCCGGCTAACTGATGTGTTGATTGTTGGGACCTTAGAAATAATGAGTCTGTAAAGTACATATAAGAATGGTCAATTTTGGGTACTTAAGGAATTTAGTGAGACATGCCAACTACCCGTAATAAAGACACACCAAACATTATATATAGTTGTACGATAATAATGAGGTAGTTTGGTATATCACCTGACTTTTGAGAGGACGCAGATGGTGATGGCATAATGTATACATGAGAATGTCTATGTCGTCTCTTATGTCTTCGTTTAAACCACACAGCCATTATCAAGAGACCAAGTGTGACAAACCCAACAACAAGCCCAATTGCCACCACACTTCCGTTATTTGATTTACCACCGGACCCACCTGGTGAACCGTTTACTCTACCAGTTGAGCTAGTATCTGTTGATCGTGCTGTAGGTTTCGCTGCGGGTCCAGGTGGCAACTGTGACGGGGTTCCAGGGGTGGATGAATTGGTTGGAGGTGCTAAAGGAGGAGGCGTTGATGTTGAAGGAGGGGAGATAGTGGTGTTTGACGGGGGAGGGGGTGGAGGGGGTGTTTGATGCTGACTTGGTGGAGATTTTTCGGGTGGGGTTGCACGTGGTGGAGGTGGAGAGTTGGAAGGTGGGGGAGATGGGACGTTTTCAGGAGGAGGTGGGGAAGGCGCAATTGGTGCAGGAGGAGGTGGAGAGGGGTCGGGTTGGGTTGGAGCAGGGGGAGAAGCGTTTTGGTCAGGTGGAGGAGGAGAAACATCTGGTGGTGGAGGTGGGGAAGAAACCGGAGGAGGTGGGGAGTTTACAGCTGGAGGAGGGGAAATGACAGGTGGCAAAGGCGGAGGACTAATATCCACAGGTGGTGGTGGAGCAGGTGTAGCAGGGGGAGGAGCATCAGGTACTGCAGGTGGAGGTGAGGACACATCGGGTGGAGGGGGCGATATTTCGTCTGGTGGAGGAGGGGAGGATACATCTGGTGGAGGCGAATTTGCACCAGGCAATGGAGGCAACTGCAAAGGCGGGGCAGCAGTCGCAGGAGTAGCAGGAGCTGGTGGTGATACATCAGCCTGCTCATTCGACGAAACAGGAGCAACCGCAGTGGGCGAAGAACCGGGTGAAGCCATCACAATCAGTTCAACACCAAAAAAAGTCTCACTTTAAATCTAAATTCCCATCATTAATGTCCCAATGTAGCATACATACATAAATCACCAATAACCCTATATATAACTCTTCAACAAAAAACCCCACTACTCAAGATCTAATCATAAAACAATGTAACAAAATCCCAAATCTCAAAATTCAAGGTTTTGACAAAAACAATAACTTAGATTCAAAATGCAGTACAAAATTTAACAAGTCCTAGAGTAGACTAAAAAACCCAAAAACAAAAACCAAAACTTATGATATAATAATTACCTAATCTTGTTGTAATGAACAACAGTCACAAAGATTGGAGATGTGAATTCAAGTGGGTATAGAGGAAAAGTGGTAGGGTTGGTGTAGGGGTAACGTGGGGGCGACTTTTTTGAACAAAATTCTATATAGACAATGAATTAGTGATCTTGTAAGTTAAGTCAAATAAAAAAACATGATGAGGAGCATGTTGTATGTCATGTCATTGTGGTTGTTTAATTGTGTCCACGATTTCCTTTCATTTATGTCTGATTGCTTGATGGAATTAAGTCACGGACTAAGGTAACATTTTACTAGGACAAATACGAGGTTTTTGGTTTATGTCATTACATTATTTTTTAGGGAAAAAAAATGTAGTAAGACTGCGTTTTCGAGTATTAATTAAGGAATGAAAGTAAAAAAAATAAAGTGAAACAAAAAAGATTTATGTTTTCGAGTATCATTAAAGAAGAGAAAAAAATGACTGATTTAAACTAAAATGTTTTCTTTCAATTTTAGACTGATAATATTTACTTTTGATATTTTTATTTTTACTTATTAAAAAATCTTGAGAACTTAGCATAAGTTCTTTTCATCCAAAACAATTCTTTTGAATATGAATGTCTCTATCATTCTACTTATGGGTCTACCGTTACATGTCAATTTTTTTAGCCGTGAATGGAAAAATGAGTCATTTTAATAGATGCTTCAGAAATGTTATATCAACATACTCATTATTCTACTTATTCACCTACTATCGCATAGACATTTTCTAATAAGTAGTGAAAAAAACAATAAAGTTAGAACTTACAAAATATAGACTTTCGTTTATTAAGACGTGTTAGAAATGTATAATTGTATATAATCTTGTTTGTCCGCTTATTTTCTATAGAAAATTTGTAAGTGAAACAAATTGTGTTTAATTAGGAAAATGATTGACATGCCTAAATGGCATGACTAATTTTATGCGTAATCCATTCAATGTATGACAAGTGGAGCATGATGTTTCTCGCTCTTCATGATATCCTTTGATTATTCCAAGTGTGATCATCTAATTGTTAGGCATGAAATTAGGCATGCCAATTAGGCATGCCAATCACTACTCGTTTAATTAATAACTTGGAGATACTTAAAAAAAATTGATACCCAATGACTAATATCTCTTAGAAAAAGATTCTCTCAAGTTATTTATAACTTGACTGATCAAGTTGACCAATTATCAACCATAATGGCTCAAAAAAAAAAAAAAAAAAAAAAAAAAAAACATGAGATGATTTGAACCATTAGATTTAATCCAATGGTTGATAATTGAAACTTGATCAATCAAGTTATAAATAACTTGAGATGATTCTCTCCTTTGTCAGACAACAATGTAGTATATGATTATAGATAACAATTGGTCTCAAATAATACTCATTCCGTCTCAAAATAATAATTCATATTTAATTTTTTGAATGTCTTAAATTAATTGTCAACTTTCTATTTTAAATAATAAAAAGGGAATTCAATTGAGGAATATTATATTTGAGTGGTTGAAAATTGTAATGATCTCACTTTCATTAAACTGTGTGATTTTTGTTTTCTGACAATAATGTTGAGACGTATTAAATATCTTATAGTGATTGTTATAAATGCATAATAGAATTGGGTTCATATGTTTTGCATTACCAAAGCTATTCTAGATTTAGAGTTAGCATGTTATTTGGGGAAAAAAAATTAAAAAAAAAATAATAAATAATAATAATAAAAAAAATAATTTATAACATAAATAACAAAATTATTTTATTACTCAAAGAGAATAGTATAAATGTTAAGTTAATATAACTAAGCATTATTGTTAGACGTTCACAGAGGAAGAAAAAAAAAAAGAAGAAAAAGAAAGGAAAAAAGGTAGTACAATACAATACATTAGGTTCCAAAGTCGACATAGGACAAAGTCTTGCTGAATAAGTGGACAAAGTACGTTCTCAAAATAAAAATATATATTGCCGTCTTTTTATTTGTTAACCACGTTCATATTGATATATTTATTCGTTAATATATATTCGCACTTAATCATCAGGTAAGAAAATTATTAAAAACCTTTTAATAGCCGAAGTGGTTCTCAATTTATTAGTATCAAATAGTGATTAAAATAGTAATAATATCAAATCACACGGGTCTATTCTACGGCACCCCTACGACGCGTTTCTAAACTAGTAATATGAATAAAGAATTTGAATAAGGGAATTGATTGACACACTCAACATATTGATTGGCACACTTCACAGTACAAGCAGATAAAACACAGTGTGAGTTTTGTACAACTAACTGAAGCATGTAAAAGAGTGTCCCAATAAATAATGAGAGTGTGCAAATCACTAGCCTTTGAATAAATACAATTTGACTTCATATTTAATCAAAACCATAGGTATGATGTTAGAGATTGAATAAATGAAGCATGTTAGTTGAGATCTCCAGCTATATAATTGGTTCCTCACACTCTTTCTTCTCCTCCTATATGTCTTTTTTCGTCATTTCATTTTCAATTGCTTTGCTAGAAATATATTAGTATACGCATGTTCTTACATGAAAAGGCAAATATACTCATATACATCCAAATGCCATAAAATGATAGGAACCTCGTGTATATAAGATTGTAATGGACACTATAAAGTCAGTACAAGCTCGATATGAAATAGTAGTGTTTATGCAATAATCATAAACAAAAGAATTACTTAAACAACCTAGTTACAAACTGCAACAAAAATTGCCTTTAAACAATATATATGAGACTTTTGGACACGAGGCTCGATCAATAAATTCCGTGTTGTCATTGAAAAAGATTAAAATCAGTTACATTATGAAAAATAATCTTTATAATCTTTTAAAAGCTGGTTTTGAAAACTTATTTTTTTGGGAACTTATTTTTCTAAAATAATTCACAATATTAGTTTGTCAAACAAAGATTAGTTTTTGACCAAAGCTTATTTTTCAAAAAAATAATTATGAAACCTTAATAGATATTGTATTGATGTAATTGTAATTGTATAATATGCATTAGACAGTGTATGTATATATACTAATACTATTGCTTGGAGACCAAGTAACTACCATCTATACAAATTGACCAACCCATGTAATCTAGTTTGGCCTAATACGCCCCCGCAAGCTAAGGGCGGACAACGACCTGTAGCTTGGATCTTAGAAAGAGGAATCTCGGAGTTGGTAGTGGCTTTGTAAAAATATCCGCAATCTGATCATGTGTATATATGTGTTGAACCCGAAGATCTCCTTGAGCAACCTTTTCCCGAACAAAGTGGTAGTCTATTTCTGCGTGCTTTGTACGCGCATGGAAGATAGGATTAGCTGACAAGTATGTTGCACCAAGATTGTCACACCATAGTATATGCGTTGAAGATGAACGTATGCCAAGCTCATGAAGAAGAGCTTGAAGCCATGTGAGCTCAACAACTGTGTCAGCAAGAGCTTTGTATTCAGCTTCTGTAGAGGAACATGAAACCGTATGTTGCTTAGGAGCGGTCCAAGATATAAGGTTGGAACCAAGATATATAGCAAATCCCCCCGTGGACCGTCGATCATCTGAATCCCCAGCCCAATCAGCATCTGAGAAAGCTTCAAGAGAAGTATCAGGACTGCCTTTCCATAGGACATCAGTAAAAGCTTGAAGGGTAGAATCAGAAGAACGACGTATGAGCATACCATATTCAACTGTGCCATGAAGATAACGTAAAATTCGTTTAACGGCATACCAATGATTCTCGGTCGGAGCATGCATGTATTGACATACCTTGTTAACATCAAAGGCTATGTCAGGCCGAGATAGGGTAACATATTGTAAAGCACCCACTACCTGCCGATATTTACTCGGATCAGAGAAAGTACCACTGTCATCTAGCCTTAGTGAGCTCGAGGCAACCATGGGAGAAGACATGGGATTGCAGCTAGAAAGACCAGCCTTTTGTAATAGCTCCAAAATATACTTCTTTTGAGAAAGCATAATACCAGACCCATGAGGAACAATTTCAATGCCCAAGAAGTAGTTAAGTGGCCCGAGATCTTTTAATGCAAAAGCTGATCTAAATTGGAAAATTATATTGTCGATAGTGCCCCTATCATTACCTGTAACGATGATATCATCCACATATACCAGAATGTACAAAAGTGTCTGCCCACACGAATAAATAAACAAAGATGGATCCGTTTTGGAGCCTTTAAATTCAAGATCAGAGAAAGCCTTGGAGAGTCGCTCAAACCAAGCACGCGGGGCCTGCTTTAAGCCATAAAGAGACTTATGAAGCAAACATACATGATTTGGTCGTTGTGGATCAATAAAACCTGGGGGTTGCTTCATATAAACCTTCTCCTTGAGATTGCCATGAAGAAATGCATTTTGAACATCTAATTGGCGTAGCGGCCAGTTGTTAGTAACCACAAGTGACAAAACAGCTCGGATAGTTGTCGACTTAACAACCGGGCTAAAGGTCTCATGAAAATCAATACCTGGTTGTTGCCGAAAACCTTTGGCAACGAATCTCGCTTTGTAGCGAGTGATAGCACCATTTTTGTCTCGTTTTAACCTGTAAACCCACTTGCCATCAACAACATTGGTGTTAGAAGCACAAGGTACTAAAGAAAACGTTTTGTTTTTTACTAGAGCATCATACACTTCTTTCATAGCTTGATGCCACTCTGGAGACTTGTTGGCAACGGTAAACGAGGTTGGTTCAGTGATGGTAGTGGGGAAGATGGTAGCATGGTTTGCGGAAGGATTGTAAGGAACCCGTTGTTTGGGATTTTGACGAAGATTAGAGGGACGTTGGCGAGGTATAGGAGGCGGTGGCGGTGGTGGGGGTGGTGGGGTTGGTATCGATGTAGCCGATACAGGAGATGGTTGGCCAGTAGAAGGCTCGGGAGAAGCTGGACTCAATTGTGAAATTGACGGAGATGATATTGGTGAACGTGGCGAATTTGGACTTGGATGGTCTGTAGTAGGAATTACATAAGGTGATTCTGAGGAATAATAGGGAGATGTTTTTGAAGGGGGTGGGGAAGTTGTTTTAGGGGTATTGAAAGGAAATTGTTCTTCATTAAAATGAACATGCCGAGCTATATAAAGACGCTCGGTTGAGATATCAAGACAACGATATCCATGATGGGAGGGACTGTAGCCAAGAAACACACACGGAGTTGAACGAAAATCCATTTTGTGATGATTGTATGGACGAAGATGGGGAAAACATAGGCACCCGAAGACTCGAAGAAAAGAGTAGTCGGGAGACCGGTTGAAGAGATGTTCAAAAGGTGACTTGTTTGTCGATGTGCGGGAGGGCATGCGATTGATTAGGTAAACGGCAGTATCAAAAGCATAATGCCAAAAACGTTGAGGAACAAACGATTGAGCTAGAAGAGTAAGACCAGTTTCCACAACGTGGCGATGACGACGTTTAACAAAGCCGTTTTGCTCACTTGTATGAGGACAAGATCGCCGATGAATAATTCCTAGCGAAGAGAAAAAAGGAGCTAAATTACGAAACTCACCACCCCAATCAGTTTGAACATTCTTTAATTTTGTAGTGAATTGACGTTCAACCATTTGCACAAATGATTTAAAGGTGGCATACACAACGGATTTTTGAGCTAAATGATAAATCCACATGTAACGAGAATGATGATCAACACACAACATAAAATATCTATGACCTTCAAAAGATAACATTGGTGCAGGACCCCAAACATCACAATAAACCAAGTCTAAAATATTATTACTTCGAAATTTGGATACAAATAAAGGTAGTTTGGAAGATTTTCCTAGTGGACAAGAATTACACAAACTTGGCAAAAATTTATTTGTAACTGGAAGAGAAAAACTAGAAAGCATATAATGTAAAAGACGCTGATGAGGATGTCCGAGCCGCCTATGCCAAATGGTTGGAGAAGCTTGTACAGCCGAAAAAGTGACTTTGTTGATTGACTTCAATTGAGGAAGATTGATGGGGTAGAGACTGTGTTTACTGGGGCCCGTGAGAAGGGTGGTGTGTGTAGACTCGTCCTTCACAACAAAATAAGAAGCGTGAAATTCAAAATAGACATCATTGTCATGACAAAATTTTTGAACAGAAAGGAGATTATTGGTGATTTCTGGCACATGAAGAATATTATTGAGAGAAAACGTTTTTTGTGGTGAGTAAACTTTAGATGAACCAATATGAACAATAGGAAGACCCTTACCGTTGCCAACATGAAGGGCGTCGTCACCATAATATGCCTATGTATTGTCCATCGCTGCCAAATCAGGGGTTACGTGGTTGTTTGTTCCGGTGTCTGAATGCCAATTAGCAGAGGCAGTAGAAGATTGAGCATGACTATTTGCAAAGTTAGCGGATGGCCAATTGCGAATAGTAGAAGGGTCACGATTAGGGCATTGTGATGGAATGTGACCAATACCACATCTATTGCAAGTTCCATACACTGTGTTCTGGGTGGATGCCCAATCAAATTGACGACCATTACCACGACCGCGGTTGTTGTTGTTACCACGAGAGTTATTGCGATTGCCATTATTGTTGTTGCTACGATTGTTATTGTTACCCCTGTTGTTGTTGTTGTTGTTGTTGTTTGATGAACGAGCACCATAAAAGGCTTGTGGACCCGATGGTGCAATGGGTGACACTTGGAATCCAAGAGCACTTAACTGGGCAGCCAACTCTGAAAGCTGAGCTTGACGAGGTTCTGGTATGCTTGATGAGCCCACTGCATAGTTTGCAGTAAAAGATGTAGTGATAGATGGAGCAGGTGAACGCGTTTTTCCAAGCATATAATCATGATCACTAAGGAGTGAATGAAGCTCGCTAAATGCAGTTGGACTTTGACGGGCAGTGATGCTGGTTTTAAGGTCATTATACTCTTCACGAAGACCAGAGACAACAAGCATAACAAGATCTTTATCTTTTACAGGTTCACCAATGGCGGCAAGTGCATCAGAATACTCTTGAGCACGATTTAGATAAGCATCGGGAGTTTCATCACCGTGCATCTCTATTCTCAGAAGTTGTGTCTTGAGAGTATATTCTCTGGATGTGGAATGAGGTGCATATGCCTTTTCAAGAGAAAGCCAAAGGTCACGAGAAGTTGTCCCTTGGACATGGCGAAAAGAAGCTTCTGATATTGTAGAGATAATTAGCATACGGACATTGGCATCGTTGGAGACCCAAATTGGATAATTCGGGTTTTCCTTTGAAACAGTGGCACCTTCGGTAACGGGGTAAGGTTTTTTATGGACATGGTATTGAACCATCCACATAACCCATCAAATTGTTTGTGATGAGGAATGGTTCAATCATATGTTTTCAGTAACCATAATTTGTGGGTGAAAGGGTAAAAGCGAACTTACGAGAGTTGTGAGCCGTTTTATCGGCTGTGGTGAATGGTGAAGTCATAGCCCCATATATATATATATATATATATATATATATATATATATATATATATATATATATATATATATATATATATATATATATATATATATATATATATATATATATATATATATTTTTAGGGTTTGACAGCAGCGGGTGCGGCGGCGGCGGTGACTGGAAGTGATCGGAAAATCAAAATTGATTGAGGGGTTTTGTTCGGATTTATATGAGGAGCATAATGGTGTTTTTGGTTTTTCTTAAATCGATGTGCTTTGGCCGGGAAAGGCAAAAAACGTGGCCGGATTTTGTAAAATCCGGTGGCTACAGTGGAGTACCGGAATTGTGCCGGAAGGAAAAAAAAAAAGAGGGTTAGTGTTTTGGCTCTGATACCATATGAAACCTTAATAGATATTGTATTGATGTAATTGTAATTGTATAATATACATTAGATAGTGTATGTATATATACTAATACTATTGCTTAGAGACCAAGTAATCTATACAAATTGACCAAGCCATGTAATCTAGTTTGGCCTAATAATAATCTTAAGCCTCCATAATCTCTTGTGCCAAACATGCTTTTAATTGGACCAAACTAGAAAAAAAAAAAAAAAAAAAATTTTTTTTTTTTTTTTTCCTCTAATCAAACCCGACCCAACTTTTTATTAGTTGTACTAAAAATGAAATTTTTTAACATGTTGGTTTAACATGTACTGGGCTATTTGTTGTTCCTTTCCTTGTCTTGTGTTTTTGTCGCTCCCAAAAATCAGTGGAGCAAATGAAGAAAACATGCGAGAAATTAAGTCAAAACAAAGACCGAATTAACAAAGGACTATCCATGTTCAACTTTTGAATAAAAACTACTCTAGCGAATAGAAATCCACATTACAGAAACTGCTAGCATAATTTTATTTAAATTAAAATAAAAAAGCACCCACGAGATACTCCACGTACACTTGTATATCGAAACTTGAACGCTTGAATCATCCTAATATTTCTTCTTCCAGGATAGAAATCACCATCACTCAAAAACAACACTCAAACGAGACATCATCGATATCATCACATTTCCACAAACTCAAGTTCATAATCTTCTTTCAGGATATTCTCCGAAGTATTCTTCTTCCTGGTAAAATTGAAAATCCATGCTGAGTAATTTTAATTTAAGCCAAATAAACAATGTTTTCGGAGGGTACCTACGACCTTTGGTGTAGACTTCATAAGATGTGCATACATACGGTCCAGATTATTAATCTTGAAACAACACTGGCTGTGGTCTTCAACTTATGATGGTTTGTTTTTTACAGAAAAAAACTCACCGTCTCCTCATTAAAAGCCTAGACCTCTTCTTCTTTTGTATGACGCTCCTCTCTGGGGAAAAAATACTAGTTAAATGGCTTTAACATTATAAAAAGATATGTGAAATTATACACTATGCGTGAATAAATAAATTCTGAAGAAAACATGAATATTTTACTTTGTTGTGCAAATGTGGACGATGATTCTGCAGCGCAAAGATCAAGTGAGAGATATATAAAGGTCAAGAACATATGTGTTTTAAGCACAAACAACAAAGCAAATGTAACATGGGTATCAAAGAAAGACTCATGAGACTCATGAGAGGGAATTAGGATGCTGAATTATTTTTATCAGCTACATTAATAGCTGTTACGGAGTATTGCTAAAGTATAGACCCAATGATAGATTTTAAAAATCAACAAAATTCAACTAGCTACATCAATCAAAACAAAACAGAAAAACAATAAGAAGAAGAAGAAGAAAAAGAAAAAGGTTAACCTGAGCAGCAATAGTGCCTGCAGTGACATCAGTAAGGTGCCGAGAAAAAGTTTCTTTAATAGTGGGATCAGAAACCTTATTGCAAATTTCTTTAAGCTCTTTCTCCACCTTTGATTTGGAATGCTCGATCATCCTAGACACGTCAAGGTGGAACCACTTGTCCTCCTCCTCATATCCGTAGATATTATCCAAATCCTGATAACCCTTAGAGATGTTATGGAAGGCGTCAAGGATGATTCTTTCTTCATCGATGGCTTCCATCGTGTTGATAAATCTTTCCATGAATCGCACTGTTCTGGAAAGTTGTTTAACTGCCGCTTGTTTTTCCAAGCAAACGTTTAGTTTCTTTTCATCATCTTTCTGCTGTTGCAGCTCGAGTTTGGTAAGTTGCAAAGCTTTTCCTTTCTTTTTACTTGTACCTCCTTTACCTGTGGTTTGAAAAGCAAAGAGACCATCCGTATAACTTTAGTATTCTTTTTTGGAAGCAAAACTGCAATACATATTATACAAAGCTGTACCTTCATCTATCTTGTTAGTTAACATAATCTACTGATACCACCAAAAAAAAAAAAAAAAAAAAAAGAATACAACAAGACAAGATAATTAATTAAGGTTGTTTATATAAATGAAATAATTACCAGTAGTGTCATTATCCGCATTCAAATGAGCCTGCATCAGCCACAGAAATAAATAAATATCAGGGAATCATATTATAGTATAAGTAGAAAACAGACAGAGAGAAAGGATACCTCCTGTATTTTAGATTTGAAGTGAACAAAGGCCTTGTTATGAGAAACACTATTATCACAAATGTATTGAAGCTGATTCACAACTTTTGATCTGCACTCCTTGATTATCAAAGACACGTCATCGTTCTGCTGTTGATGCTTGTCGACCGATTTCGATGAAATTGTATCTCTCAATTCTTTCATAACAGCTGTGATGTTATCCGACGCGACTTTGAGGACATCGTTGGGTTCAAATTCAAAAACAAATAGAGCAGCATCTAGACAAAGATCCATCTCCTTATCAAGCTTCTCACGCGCCGCCTTCGACCATGTCATTCTAGCCCCCATCGAATACTAGCTAGAGCTAGGGTTTCAATTCAATTATAATTGATATTGATTTGGGGATAGAATATATAACTAAATATGTATCTCTGTACTCTAAATCGTAGGCTCAAACTTGTTGAAGTGTAGTTTGAGGCTTGTACTTTCTTCCCCAAACATGGCCTATCTTCACAAGAGGCCCAATCCATAAAGATAGTAACCAATATGAAAATCATCATTTCATACACCAAACCCACCCATGTTTTCTAATACTTCGTCGCTTTGGATGACATGTAAAAACCAATATTGAAGGTTTGTTTTCGTTACCTCGGTTGCTATAAAAGAAGTCTAGTTTGGTTTTCGTTATTTGCCGGCCTAAAGCATCCAATCAGGAGGAGTGGGTTTAAGATATCCAACATGGGTAATCAATCATGCTTATAATATTGGGTACTTGACGATGAAAAGATAGTGGCAACTGAAACGAGTGTCTTGGCGCGAGACATGATCAATTGAAGAGTGAATTTGCAAGCTTTAAACTGATTATATCCTCAAAGAGCCTTTGCATCTTGTTTTTATAGCATATGTCAATTATATTTAACTAGAACCAATGTGTCACGCCCTTTTGAAACATGTTTGCTGGTGCATGGATACGTGATTTAAGTTCCCCTAGACTCATGCAAAAGTCACTGAAGACGTCTTTTTCTGAATGAGCAAGTTTTCCATCCAATAATGTGATATACTTATAATGAAGACCCTAAAAGATTTAGATTATGTAGTCGTTCGGCGTTGTCTTCTTCATCGATCCATCTTCTGCTAAGATCTTCTCCGTCTTGCTTTGTTCTTAAGAGTGATCTTTTTGACAATCCATTGGTTTGCCTACTTTTGCGTGATGTACATGAGTTGCGGCTTCAAAGGTTTGAAATGAGGGGACTAAGGAGGATTTTGATCAGATGATTGCACTTCTGGAGGTACTATTGATGAATGGTGGTCTTTGCAAAGTGTAGATTCATGGGGACAGTCAAGTGTACATTACATATGTGATTGTCAACCAAATTTGAAATAATATCTACTATGCTAAACGACTTTTCTACTTTACTCTTGTGACTGTTGGACCATAATTGATAAAGTCTTGTTGGACAAGGATACATTTGTAACAAACGAAAGAAGAAGGACTGAATACGTTAGTTAGATAGTTTGTAACCATATAGCGGTTACAGAAGTTAGTTATTTCGGTTGTACCTATTCATGAAAGGTCACAACGTTTGGAAATCTATAAATAGTCTAGAACATGTAGATAGAAACGTGTGTAAAATATCTCAGATAGAGATAGTGTCTTTTATACATCATAACCCACTGTTATGTTATTAATAAAATGAATCACTTCTTGTCAATCTTATGCAAATATAATCCTGGGAATATCAAAATTATGGAACCTGTGAAAAACCCAATATGGCATCAGAGACAAAGGTTTTGCAAGGTTACAAGATATGATTCAAGTCTTTTGATCAAGAAGAACTAGAGACCGAGAAAGAAAGACACCAAAGGATGTTGGGGAAGATAGTGCACAATCATAACCAACGGATATGGACACCAAACGAATTGGTGGAGTTTTGTTTTGATCATTCGCGACAACAAAACAAGAAGGAAACTTTTGTGGAAGTGGCAAGTTTTGATAACCGACAAAAGGAAGCGAACATGGACACCAAACAGATTGGTGGAAGAAAACTTATGAGGAACAATTTTTACAACTCTTGACGTTGAAAGATACGTAGAAGCAAGAGTGGGAGGCTTTGTAAAAACCGGTTTGAGGAAAAAAATACAAAGCAAGATGAAAGACGCAAGACCAAAGTGCAAGATGTAAGACGCGGGTCTGGAGCGCAAGGGACGTTGTTGTGAGGATAAAACGTATACGTAGAACGAGGAGTACTCAAGGTTTGTGTCGTAGGAACACAAGCAACAAGGATTGTGTCGTAGGAACACAAGGACAACAACAACGTAGAGAGAAACAAGACGAAGGACTGATTTTGTTTCGTTGGAACGAACCGAGGAGCGCAGCAAACATTTTTTGTTTTGGGTTCGGTGTTGTTACCAAGGTGTGGTAACACAAGGTTGTGTGTAGGAGACTGCGTGATCTCAAAGATACCGAGATCAAATTATAACACACAAAAGGCATAAGAAAAACAACGTGTAGTATGGTACAAGGAAGATTTTGTTTTTTGTTAGTGTCGAATACAAATAAAAATTCGATAACACAACAAGAACAAAATAAAGAGGCCGTGATTTTTTTGGTTGAAGATTCAAGGGAAGAATTCGAGACAACAAAGCAAGGAGGCTGTGGAACTTTTTGTTTAGACTCGTAGGCAAGAAAAATTCGACAAGGAAAAGAGAAGGAACCATGGTGTTTTGTTTTGTTTTTGGTTCGAAACAGAAACAAGGCAACAAATTTGAAAGGTTTATTGAAGATAGAAGTCGAATTAGAAAGAAAACCCATTGTCATCAGTTAACGTGGCAATTTGGAAGAGAACAATGTCAAGAACAAAGAGACCCACCGCTGAAAACTAGTAACACAACACGTAGGAAGTAAAAGGAAGTTGCTTGAGGATTGGTTGAAAGATACCAAGAAGAAAACAATCTAGGATTGTTTTGTTGAAAGAAAACGTTAGCAATACAAGAACAACAACAACAACGAACAAGAAAACAAACAGACCATTTGTTTTGAAGGAATACCGACGGGTATTGAAGAGTTGTTGAAGATACGGTGTGAAATTGAAGAAACACAAAGAGGAGTATTGTGGTACGCGTTTTGGAAAGAGGACAAGCAACAGCAACGACAAAACAAGATTCTCAATTGATTGGTCGTGGAGATTAATACTGTGGGTATTAGTGAAGAAAGGAAAGCAAACGGAATTGCTTTGGAACATACCGAGAGGTATTTATGAGATGAAGAACTTGTGAAGAACTTGGAGCAAAACAACAACAAACAACAAAGTTTGGTTGTGGACAAGAACACGATGGATGTTTGGAAAAAGAAGCCGAGACAAAAGGTCTAGGACATGCTGGAAACCAAGTTGGACGCACAAGAAAAAGTAAGACAACGTGACAAGAAATAAACAACGAAAAACGACAACACGTTGATAAGACAAGAAGAAGGAAAGGAAAAGACACGGAGAAGAGCACGAAGACTCGAAGAACAAGACTTAAACAATTAGGGGGGAATTGTTGGACCATAATTGATAATGTCTTGTTGGACAAGGATACATTTGTAACAGACGAAAGAAGAAGGACTGAATACGTTAGTTAGATAGTTTGTAACCATATAGCGGTTACAGAAGTTAGTTATTTCGGTTGTACCTATTCATGAAGGGAGATGATATGTACACCACTAAAAGTGGTGTGCACACCACTAATTCTGCATTTGTATGTTGTACTGTGTACATCATTAGTGTAATTTAGTGGTGTGCACAACATTTTTAGTGGTGTACAAATCATCCCACATTCATGAAAGGTGACAACGTTTGGAAATCTATAAATAGTCTAGAACATGTAGATAGAAACGTGTGTAAAATATCTCAGATAGAGATAGTGTCTTTTATACATCATAACCCACTGTTATGTTATTAATAAAATGAATCACTTCTTGTCAATCTTATGCAAATATAATCCTGGGAATATCAAAATTATGGAACGTGTGAAAAACCCAATAGTGACATAATTTATTTGTTGTTACAAGTATGAGACAGTTGGAACATACATACAGCCACCTATAGCAAATCTGTATGCAAGGTACGGATGCAACTCCCAAAGAGTAGCAAAATAAATGGCTAAATGCACTAGAATAAGCAGGAGTACAGTCCGGCCTGCATGTCCGAACATAAACAAAACTACTGACCCGTGATTGTATCAGGAACAAAACAAGACCTTTCATAGGAAACAAAAAAAATAGTAGAACAGTTTTTTCCACAAAAGCAAAGTGTAATACAAATACATCACAATCTCCCATAACAGAAAGAACGGTCAAGATGGGTCTTTGGCTATGCTTACTGTCGATTTTTCGAACGCCTTTAACTTGGTTGATAGGACTGCTCTCCTGTATGAGGTGAGGAAATGGTGTCCATCCATTTCTACGTGGGTCGATTTTTTATATGGTCAACCGGCTAGATTATATGTGGGTGATGATTATATTTGGTCTTTCACTGGCGTTCAGCAGGGGGACCCCTTGGGGCCCCTCCTTTTTGCCCTTGTTCTACACCCCCTGGTTCACCGTATTAGAGATCGATGCAAACTTTTATTCCACGCCTGATACCTAGATGACGGGACGATTATTGGAGATGCCACCCAAGTGGCCAATGCTTTAGATATCATTCGAGCTGAGGGTCCTTCCTTAGGCCTTCAACTTAACATAAAAAAAACTGAAGTTTTCTGGCCAACGTGCAATGGTGTGAAGGTACGGGAGGGCCTATTCCCTCGGGGGATTAGGAGGCCGGTGATGGGTGTGAAACTCCTGGGGGGTGCTGTTAGTCGAGATGCGGAGTTTATTAGTAGTATGGCTCTTAAAAGAGCAACCTGTGCAGTCAAGTTGATGAGTTGCCTTAAACGCTTGCGGGACCCTCAGAGCGAGCTCCTCTTGCTTCGTTCCTGTATGGGTGTTGCTAAATTACTGTTTGGTCTCCGAACGTGTCAACCTTCTTTGGTCGGGGAAGCTGTCTCTCTTTTTGACAAGGGGCTACGGGGAGCATTAGAGGATATTGTTGTGTGGGGGGGCGCCTTTTTTGGGGATTTACAGTGGAGGTTGGCTTCACTTCCGACCCGGTTTGGAGGCTTAGGGATTTGTACGGCCGAGGATGCCTCTTCGTATGCTTTCGTGGCTTCAAGGGCCCAATCTTGGAGTTTGCAAGACCAATCTTGGACTTTATACCTAATGGGGCCATTCACATACTTTTATTTAGCCACCTAATATGACCATAACAATGACTTTATACCTGTTAAGGATAAGTGATGAGATAAGTTGTGGTCATACTTATCCTATAGTTAGTTCCGATATATCTGTAAATAATGTATATCTTATAATTTGAAATTGTAACCTCATGGCTATAAATAAGAGCCATTGTACGTGAATACAATCAATTCATTCTCCATAAACTTTGTGCCATTATATGGTATCAGAGAAACATAGCTCCAACGAGCACGATCCTTTTTTATTCCATCTCATTTTTTAACCTTCATTCCCTTCATCCTATAGTTCATCCATGGCAGAAAACTCTATTATCCAATTAAATGCACCAACACACTTCCCCATCAAACTCACTGCCACAAATTTTCCCGTTTGGAGGAAACAAATCCAATCCACCCTAATTGGTTTGGATCTTATAAAATACATTGATGGATCTCTGACTCCGCCTCCTCAATTTCTTGATACTGAAAACAAGAGGCCCAATCCTGCTTATTCGATCTGGTACAGGCAAGACCAGACACTCGTAAGTGCCATCCTCGGAAGTTGTTCCGACACTATTCAACCTATCATCTCATCGGCTGACACTTCACATGAAGCCTGGAAACGTCTCAACGATAGTTATGCCAGTTCTTCACGTTCCAGGGTTATATCTCTTAAGTCAAAGTTAACAAAAAATCCAAAAGGCACTAGATCAGTAGCCGAGTTTCTACACGAGATGCGTTCCATTGCAGATGAGTTGGCCCTTGCTCAAAGCCCAATTCAAGATGAAGATTTGATTGTTCATATCCTTAGTCAGTTGGGAGATGAATTTAACAACGTTGTTGCAGCAATCAAGATTCGGGAGCCTCCTATTTCATACCCGGAATTGTTTGATAAGCTCACTGACTTCGAGCGGATGCTAAAGGATAATGAGTCTTCACTATCTCCAATAATTGCTACAGCTAATTATACTCAAAAACAAAATGCCAAGTTTAGACAACAATCATCACAGAAACCTTTTCAAGGTAATCAAAGTTCTAACCAGGGAAATTCTTCCCATAATGGAAACAACAACCGTTCTCAGTGGCAACATCAAAATGGTAATCGGGGTTACCGTCAAGATTCTTACTGTGGCTTTTGCGAGATCAATGGACATGAAACGCAAGAATGTCGCAAACTTGCTCGGTTTCTCCGCGAAAATAACATCACCATCACTGGTCCAACTCATTATAATGCAAAGTCAAGTCCGGTAGCTAATGTTACCACTTCAAGAACACCCGTGGCTCAACAACCTTGGTTATTTGATAGTGGTGCATCTCATCACGTAACATCTGATCCATCAACATTGCAATCATATTCTGACTATGGGGGTCCAGACGAGATCTTCTTGGGTGATGGTAAAAGCCTTTCCATATCACACACTGGTCACACCACTTTAACTACATCACATCGTTCTCTATATTTGCCTGATGTTTTGTGTGTTCCCAACTTACGTAGAAACTTAATTTCTGTTGCAAAACTATGCAAATCTAACCATGTTTCTGTTGAATTTTTTCCCTCTCATTTTCTTGTGAAGGATCTTCGCACGGGGGCGCCTCTAATGCGGGGAGAGAACGACAATGATGTTTATTGTGCAGCCTTACCATATCTTCCTCAAGTCAATGTCACGATTAAAGCTTCTCTACTTGATTGGCATCACAAGCTTGGTCACCCCTCCAATAAAGTTCTTCAATCTGTTGTCAAGTGTTTAGGTCTGGACTCAAGTTCCAAGTCTAGTTTTGATTTTCATTGTGATTCATGTTCGATTAATAAAAGTCATAAATTACCTTTTTATCAGAATACTCTTGTGAGTACAAAACCATTGCAACTTGTGTACACTGATGTTTGGGGTCCTACTCAAAAATCGATCGACGGCTTTCAATACTATGTCATTTTTGTTGACTTTTATACCAAGTACATTTGGCTATATCCGATGAAAAAGAAATCAGATGTCTATGTTCTCTTCCCTCAGTTCAAAAATCTAGTGGAAAAGTATTTTCAAACTCCACTTATATCTATTTTTTCAGACAATGGAGGAGAATATCAAAAACTAATTCCAATTTTCCAATCTTGTGGCATTTCTCATTTTACAACACCCCCACACACACCAGAACACAATGGCACCGCAGAAAGGCGTCATCGTCATGTTGTGGAAACCGGTCTCACCTTACTCCATTTTTCCGGCCTTTCAATGAACTATTGGTCTCATGCATTTCAGACGGCCGTCTATCTAATCAATCGACTTCCTACACCTGTACTAAACTCACAAACACCATTTCAGATGCTTCATCACAGTTCTCCAAACTATAGTAAACTTAAACCATTTGGTTGTTTGTGCTATCCCTGGCTTCGTCCATACTCGACATCCAAAGTCCAACCAAAATCCACACATTGTATTTTTCTTGGGTATTCTACCTCAAAGTCAGCGTACAAGTGTCTAGACCCAACCACAAATCGTCTTTACTATTCACGTCATGTCAAGTTTGAAGAGAATATATTTCCTCTTCGGTTGCACAATAAAGATCACAAGTTCACTTCCCTTGTTAGAGACATGTCTTATCCAAGACCTTCACAAGAATCAGATAGAGATCAAGTTCATAATGAAACTTATAATTCACAGCCTACTTCATCTGCATCCTCCAGTTCCATTCCCGTTAACATAATTCAATCAGACCCCATCCCTACAGAACCAATTACACTCGCTTTTCAACCCCATCAACCTTCTCATCTCCAACAAGATTCTCCACCAACTAGAATAGAACCTACCTCACCTACTTCCCCTTCAGAAGACACTTCCCAAACACCCTTGACATCTAGACCATCCAATCATGTTTCACCTCCACACTCAATTACAAACAGTGCCCATGACTACTCTTCTTCACAGATTCCTACCTCATCATCTAACCATTCCACCCACGTTCACCCATCCCGTGCTCGAAAACGTAACCCAAAATATTACAACGAGAAATTTGTTAACATTACTACAGCTCATCCGTTGCCCACTACCCTTGAACCATCTACTGTTACCCAAGCTTTAAAAGATCCCCTATGGAGGAAAGCTATGGATGATGAATTTAATGCACTTTTACATAATGGTACGTGGGAGCTTATTCCGAAATCGACACATGTTCCAATTGGTTGCAAATGGGTTTTTCGCATTAAGCGAAAACCTGATGGCTCAATAGATAAATATAAGGCTCGCCTTGTGGCGAAGGGGTTTCTTCAACAAGCTGGTAAAGATTACTTTGAAACATTTAGTCCAGTTACTAAGCCTGCAACTATACGTATTGTTCTATCCCTTGCATTGTCGCAAAATTGGCCTTTACGACAATTGGATGTCAATAATGCGTTTCTTCATGGCACATTATATGAGGATGTCTACATGATACAACCTCCTGGATATATTAACCAACAGTATCCCAATCATATTTGTAAGCTTCGAAAGGCATTATATGGACTCAAGCAAGCACCTCGCGCTTGGTACATGGAATTGAAACAATTTTTACTTGATTTTGGGTTTCGGAAGTCTTTTGCTGATGCTTCTTTGTTTGTCTATAATCATCATGGCATCATGATTTACTTTATGGTGTATGTTGATGATATTGTTCTCACCGGTAACAATAACGACTTTTTGGATCATTTTGTTGATAAGTTAGCAAGTCGTTTTTCCATTAAAGATTTGGGTACTCTGCATCATTTTCTGGGCGTTGAAGTTATCTCTACTTCACAAGGACTTTTTCTGTCCCAGCATCGTCATATTAATGATCTACTTACCCAATTTCACATGGATGGTGCGAAAGAAGTTGTCACACCTCTAAATTCGGTTGACAAGCTCTCTCTAGTTGACGGTTCACCACCAGTTGATCCGACCACTTATCGTCGACTAGTTGGTTCTCTCCAATATCTAGCAATCACTCGCCCAGATGTTTCATTTGCTGTCAATAAGTTGTCCCAGTTTATGCATGCTCCGACTCAACTGCATTTTCAATCTCTAAAGCGAGTACTCCGTTACTTAAAAGGTACAATTCATTATGGCTTGTTTCTTAAAAGAGGTTCTCCACTTACTCTCACAGCTTTTTCGGATTCTGACTGGGGTGGTATCAATGATGGTGGTCGTTCGACTACCGCATATATTTTATATCTTGGTTCAAATATTATTTCATGGCGGTCTGCTCGACAAAAGTCTGTTTCACGATCGTCTACTGAGGCGGAATACAAAGCATTGGCAAATGCTGCTGCTGAGATCTCATGGGTCAAACATTTATTACATGAACTAGGCA
Organism: Artemisia argyi; assembly: GCA_030686995.1. NCBI lineage: Eukaryota > Viridiplantae > Streptophyta > Magnoliopsida > Asterales > Asteraceae > Artemisia > Artemisia argyi. Next base: position 141,993,574 of record CM060706.1, read on the forward strand.
TCAATCTACTTCAGCCTCCTCAGTTGTTTTGTGACAATACCGGTGCCACGTATGTATGTGCAAATCCAGTTTATCATTCTCGCATGAAACATTTGGCTCTTGATTACCACTTTGTTCGCGAACAGGTATCTGATGGATCTCTCCGTGTGTTTCATATAAACACCAAAGATCAAATTGCGGATGTCCTCACAAAGCCACTGGGTCGCAGCCTGTTTCTCAAATTCCGGTCCAAGATTGGAGTATCAGATGGATCCTCCATCTTGCGGGGGCGTGTTAAGGATAAGTGATGAGATAAGTTGTGGTCATACTTATCCTATAGTTAGTTCCGATATATCTGTAAATAATGTATATCTTATAATTTGAAATTGTAACCTCATGGCTATAAATAAGAGCCATTGTACGTGAATACAATCAATTCATTCTCCATAAACTTTGTGCCATTATAATACCCACTAATCCATTATTAACGCAGGCTGAAATCATTCTAATTGCAGCTACTGAAATTTCACACTAAACCAAAAATGGTTGAACTTGTTCTTGCTGCCTTGCTCCCAGTCGTTTTTGAGAAGCTAACATCTGTAGCCATGAACAAGATTACTCGCTCCAAAGGAATTCATTCCGAGCTGAAGAAATGGGAGAGGTCGTTATCCCATATCCGATCTTTGCTTAATGATGCTTCTCAAAAGGAGGTAACAGATGAATCTGTTAAACAGTGGCTGAATGGTCTCCAACATTTTGGCTTATGACATAGATGATATTCTTGATGCTTTGGCAACAGACGCTATGCATCACGAGTTTACCAACGAGTCTGAAGGAATCAGTAGCAAGGTAAGAAAGCTCATTCCAACTTGTTGCACAAATTTCTCACTAAGTACTAGGATGGACGGCAAGTTAAATAGTATTACCACCAGGTTACAAGAACTTATAGATGAAAAAAATAATCTTGGTTTGATTGTGAAAGATGGCGGGCAAAAAGGCAAGAATAGAAATTACCAGACCTCTTTGGTAGATGCACCTAGTATTGTTGGGCGTGAAGGTGATAAGAAGGAATTACTCCAGAAGCTGTTGGGTGATGAACCATGTAGTCAAAACTTTAGCATCGTGCCCATTGTTGGTATGGGTGGCATAGGAAAAACGACTTTAGCTAGACTTTTGTATGACGATCAGCAAGTGAAGGATCGCTTTGAGCTCAAGGCATGGGTTTGTGTCTCTGATGACTTTGACAGCTTCAATATAATTAAAGTCATCTTTCAATCTATAAGTGGGGAAAATAAGGAATTTGCAGATCTAAATTTGCTTCAAGCAGCTCTTAAAAATTGACTTACAGGGAAACGATTTCTCCTTGTTTTGGATGATATATGGAGCGAAAAGCTGGAAGACTGGGAAACATTAGCGGCCCCATTCTTTGAAGTGGCTCATGGAAGCAAAATAATCATCACAACTCGAAAGCAACATTTGCTTAATAAGTTGAGCTACGATCATCCATACGATCTGAAGAAGCTGTCACATGATGATGCTTTATCATTATTTGCTCAATATGCTTTGGGTGTAAAGAACTTTGATTTACATCCGGTGCTGAGACCACATGGTGAAGGCATCGTGAAAAAATGTGATGGCTTGCCTTTGGCTTTAAAAGCACTTGGAAGTTTAGTCAGAACAAAAACAGATGAAGAAGATTGGAAGCAGCTGTTGAATAATGAGATATGGATGTTAAAAGACGGAGGCGGTATTGTTCCGGCGCTTAGACTAAACTACCATGATCTTTCTGCACGTCTGAAGCAATTGTTTGCATACTGTAGCTTGATCCCCAAGGACTACGTGTTTGAGAAAGATGACTTGATTTTGTTGTGGATGGCAGAAGGGTTTTTGCACAACTCAGCAACAAATAAATCAATGGAACGCTTGGGTGAGGAATGTTTTCAAGAGCTATTGTCAAGGTCTTTTTTTCAGCATGTGCCTCATGAAGAATCGTTGTTTGTGATGCATGACCTCATGAATGATTTAGCCACATTTGTTGCAGGAGAATTTTTTGTGAGGTTAGACTTAGATGTGAAGAAGGATGTTAGAAAGACAGATTTCAAAAAGTTCCGTCATATGTCATTTGTTTGTGAGACATTTAACACTTACAACAAGTTTAAGGCATTCGAGAAAGCTAATAGTTTGAGAACGTTTTTATCTATGCCCAATGTGGTGAGAGATGCTAGCTGGCAGGCATTCTACTTATCGAGTAAGATTCTGGTTGACACACTTCCCCAGTTACCATTGTTAAGGGTTCTAAGTTTGAGTAGATTGAAGATAGAGGAGGTACCAGAGTGTGTCGGCAATATGAAGCACTTGCGGTATCTTAACTTATCTCGAACTAGCATTACAAATTTGCCAGAAAATGTATGCAATCTTTATAACTTACATACATTGATTGTGTCCGGCTGTGGTAAGTTGACTAAGTTGCCCGAAAACCTCTTAAAGCTTCAAAATTTGCGGCATTTTGATATTCGGGATACACTGCTTTGGAATATGATGCCGCTAGGGATTAGCGAGATGAAAAGCCTACAAATTCTTTCCAACAAAGTAGTCGTTGTTGAAAATAACGCCTTCTTTATATCTTGGCTTAGGAACTTAAAGAATCTCCAAGCAACAACAACAACAACAACATACCCAATCCCGCGAAGGCGAGGTATGGGGGAGGTAGAAATGTAGACAGGTCCTACCCCTACCCCAGGTAAAACCTGGGAGTAGAGAGACTGCTTCCAGGGAGACCTCCGTTAAAGAATCTCCAAGCGAAGATTTATATTGATGGGCTGCAGAAACTGCAAAGTGCAAGGGATATACTGGAAGTGAACTTATCAGGAAAGAGATTTAGTGAGTTACACATGGGATGGAGTGATGTGTTTGATGATTCTCGAAATGAAAAACTTGAAAAGGAAGTCCTCGATGCACTCAAGCCTCATAGTGACAACTTGAAAGATCTAAATATTGTGTCATACGGAGGTAAAGTATTTCCAAAGTGGATTGGGGATCCCTCATTTCATCAGTTGACTAGCGTTTCAATTGAGGGTGGTAGAAATTGTATGTTTCTACCACCACTTGGGCAACTACCATCACTTAAGAAGTTGGTTATTCAAAATATGGCTGAGGTGAAAATTGTGGGCTCGGAGTTTCTTGGGACAGGTATTGCATTTCCTACACTTGAAAGTTTAACGTTTCAAGATATGAGTGGGTGGGAGGTATGGTCAACAAAGAGTGGTGTTGTAGGTGCAGTAGTGTTTCCATGCCTTAAAGAGCTTTTTATAAATGAGTGTCCTAATTTGGTTGAAGTCTCACTAGAAGCACTACCTTCGCTGAGGTTTTTACATATCAGTATTTGTGGTGATGGGGTATTGAGAAGTCTGGTTCATGTAGCTTCAACAGTAACCAAGTTAAGTATTTCGAGGATTTCAGGACTTAGTGATGAGGTGTGGAGATGTGTTATGGACTATCTTGGGGCAGTTGAAGAAGTAAGAATAGAAAGATGTAATGAAATAAGATACTTGTGGGAATCAGAAGCCGTGGCAAGTAAGGTTCTTGTGAATTTGAGCAAGTTGGAAGTATGGTATTGTTCAAAATTGGTGAGTTTAGGAGAGAAAGAAGATGGATGCAACCAACTAACATCTCTTAGGATTTTGGAATTAGGGAGATGTGAGAATCTTGAGCATTGCAATTTGCCAAACAACATTCAAGAATTGAGTATTAGTTTTTGTCGTATGATTGCATCTGTCTCTTTCCCAACAGGAGGGCACAAGCTCAAGTCACTCAAAATTGACGGATGTCAGCAACTGCCGGATACAGAGCTTCTCAACACAAGCATGCCACCGATGCTCGAGGTTGTAGATATATATAGTTGGAAAAATCTAAAATCAATCAATGAATTGACTTGTTTCATTCACATCAAAGAATTGGAAATAATTAAATGTTCGAGTATAGTCATTTCCTGCTGTCGACTTGCTGAATCTCACCTCGTTAAAACATCTAACTATAAGAGATTGTAAAAGTATGGATGTCGATTCCTCTGGGGTTTGGCCTCCTAAGTTGGGTTTCTTAACAATAGGGGGTTTGAAAAAGTCCATATCAAAGTTTGGCCAACAAAACTTCCCATCTTCTCTTGTTGACCTAACGCTATGGGGTGGATCGGCAGAAGAAGAAGATGATGTGACTGGCGGAAGTGAATTGTCGCATGTGCTTCCTTCATCTCTTACTTTTCTTAAGTTATGGCATTTTGAGAAATTGGAAACAGTTTCAAAGGGACTCCAACACCTGACCTCCCTCCAACATCTCTCCATTGTCAGATGCCCAAAGATGAAAGATCTACCAGAAATGTTGTTGCCTTCACTTTGGAGTTTGAGAATATGGCAATGCCCAGATGAACTGAAGGAAAAGACAAGTAGGAGAGGCTCATATTGGCCCCTTATCTCCTATATCCCAAATGTCAACATACGGTAAAGGTATGTCCCACACTCTCTCTTTTACCTTATGACTTTTTACACATACTTCTGCCTGTATTTGAAAGGGTGTTTGAAATTGCATTTTGAAGTTGGTTATCTCATTTAATCAAGTTTTAAGGCCACTCGTAATCAATTGCAGCAAAACTTATTACTTGTAGTTAATTACTTTTTCTGGTCATTTACTCATTTTTAATGGAACTCATGACAATAATAGTTCTACACATATCAAGTTTAATGTACATCATTATTCAAGGTAAAAAAAGTGTTTTAGCTGACTTGCTTTCTTTAGTACTAACACCATGTTTGAAGGTGAGTTAAGTTCATTAAAACCTTAGCTGACCAACTTATTATAAATTGGCAGTTGGTAAAGATCATTCAATACTCCTTTGTTGATACTTTTTCTGTGTATATTTTAAATATTATGTAGAATATAGAATTGTCATATGGGTTTGGAGTATTTTTGTAATTTTTGTGCTTACTGCACCCGAAGTAGGCACTGTGAATCTTTATAAAAATGTATTTCTTTTTGTGATTGTGGATGGTACTGTGATTCTTGAAAATCGTTGAAATTGTGACTTTATTTATCAGTTACATTTTCAGTTCTCGATCAAAAATTAAATATTTTTTATTTTGCAGGCCCTCCTGGATCTGGAAAGGGCACCCAGTCACCAATTATCAAAGATGTGTACTGTTTGTGCCACTTGGCTACTGGTGACATGCTAAGAGCTGCTAAAATCCCTCTTGGAATCAAAGCAAAAGAGGCCATGGACAATGTATGTGTTTGCTGTATACATGCATATAGTTTATAGAAAGACACATATGTGCAGTGTTCGTACTTACTTTCGACTCTCTGTTGTTCCTTAGGGACAACTTGTTTCTGATGACTTAGTTGTGGGGATTATTGATGAAGCGCTCAAGAAGCCTTCATGTCAAAAAGGTTTCATTCTTGACGGATTCCCTAAGACGGTGGTCCAGGCACAAAAGGTATCTCCTTTTCAAGATCAAGATGCTAATATACTTGAGTTTCTTCAAATTCTTTCATTTCACATTTGAATTTGAATGTGATTATAATTCTTTATCATGCAGCTTGATGAGATGCTTGAAAAGAGAGGTGTCAAAGTTGACAAGGTGCTTAACTTTGCAATAGATGATACAATCTTGGAGGAAAGGATTACTGGTCATTGGATCCATCCTTCTAGTGGTTGGAGTTACCACTTAAAATTTGCACCTCCTAAAGTTCATGGCATAGATGATGTAAAATTTTCATGTTTTTTAATTTGTTAGAAACTTAGAATGAAGAAACCATTTATGCGAAATGCATCTAGGAAGGGTGTTAGCTGATGGAATTTGTGGGACTATTTTGGTTGCTGTGTATAATTTTGAGGATAACGAGATTATTAAGTTGTTGAACCCAAATAACCAAATAAAAAAAGGAAAAAAGAATCTGAAATCTAATACATCTTAGTTATAATATTACTTATAGCTGCTTTTCCAAAAAAAAATATTACTTATAGCTGATGTTTGATATGGTGTCAAATTACACCATTTAACAACATTTGTTATTCAACCGTCCCTTTATAGTTGTTAAGACGGTCCACTAAAGTTATGTCTTATGGTCTAATGATTTCTCAACTTGTTGAAGGTCACCGAAGAACCTTTGATTCAACGTAAAGATGACACTGCACCTGTTCTGAAGTGGAGATCGACTGGAAGCATTCCATAAGCAAACTGAGCCGGTAAGTTCTCTAAACTTTTGGAATCTTCAATATATAATCTCAGTCCTAAAATAGTGGGTATACTTTTGGCTTGTAAGTGCAGTACAAGACTACAAGTTACATAGCTTCGAAATTGATTTAGGTTAAAAAATTTGATCCATGTAAACTTCATAGCAATAAATTATATATGGAAAATTGTTAGTTATAGAGTTTGTAACTGAACTTCAGCCTTCTCAAGTTACTTGGTTAGTTGGTTTTATACCAAAACACAAAGAATCTATTTTTCTTCCAATATAAGTACTGTAGCATAGTATTATAAAACTTGCAAGATGGCTATTGACGTGGTTTACACATATGATAGAGTCGTATACTCATGGCTGCGTAGTTGTAGATGGTTATTTTCATGTGCAATGTGAGATCTTTTGAGCTGGCAAATTCGACCCAGATTACTTATACGGGGTCAAATGAATTAATCTATTTGAGTTATAAACCTTTCTTAAAAGAAAGAACATGTCAAATGGGTTTGACTGGGTCAAATGCTTACAAACCTTTCAAATTCATTCAGTATTAAGTTCTACTGTCATTTCATTTTTTCTTATCTTAAATAACTAAATATCTTTAAAACTAAAAAAATTGGAAAAAGAAGTATCAATGGGTCAAGCCAACCTGACATGTCTCCCAAACCTCTCAGTCTTACCAATTTCTCAACCCTTTTATTATTCCTTTAACCAAACATTTCATGGTATATATAGCTTCTTGACGTGCAATGCTTTCTTTGTTTGGAATTGCAGGTTATTGATTACTACAGCCATAAGAAAATCGTTGCAAATCTTCATGCAGACAAATGATACGTTTGAAATGTTGTTAGCACGCGAGGTGCACGTTGTGAGGGTTTATACCAACACACGTGAGATCTCCACAACATACTTAACATCTTTTGGCGCCATTTCATTCCTTTTATATATTTGTTATCACTTCCAGTTTTAGTTATGATTTTGTAAACCAAATTCTCTCCTTTTGTAATCCATAACTACTTGTCACAAATTCAGTTACTTTCGTAATTCAGTTTCGAATACATTCTTCTTCATTGTATTCCTGATTGTTTTGCTAAACATTTTCTCTTTATATCCGTTGTTATATTTTTCCATAAGAAGCACAAAACATATATTATCTATACATTCTTTCTTTAGTCTGATGGGTCGATTTTACCCCAAGTAGATTCATTGAGTTGATTTGCACACATACGATACAAGTAAGAGAAGTTATGAAACAATTGCAACATACAGCCACCTATAGCAAATCCATTATATGCAAGGTACGGATGCAACTCCCAAAGAGAAGCAAAACAAATGGCTAAATGCACTAGAATAAGCAGGACTGTCCGGGCTGCATGTCGGAACATAAACCAAACTACTGACCCGTGAGCATATCAAGAACAACAACAACAACAATAAAAAATAAATAAATAAATAAATAAATAAATAAATAATAAAAAAAAAAAAAAAAAAAAAAAAAAAAAAAAAAAAAAAAAGAAGCAGCAGTAGTAAAACACTTTTTTCCCACAAAAGTGAAGTGGAATACAGGACGTAATCCTGGACGTGAAGAATAATTTTTTTGTTTTTATTGCTTGATTTTATAATTTTTTTTAAGCTATTCCACGCATTTAACAAGGAAAAAATAAAAAGGGGTTTGCAAAATTTGAAAGAAAAAATGGAAACTCATCAACGGAAACGGAAAGAGAGGGATTCAAACCCTCGGTACGAATAACTCGTACAACGGATTAGCAATCCGCCGCTTTCGTCATACATCACAATTGTCCCTCACACACCCAAGACTTGAACCCACGGCCACAATCCACAACCTTTGGTTGTAGACTTGTGGAACATCTCAGACCCGTCACATGATACCGCTAGGCTACAAGCCTTTCAGTCTACAGCAAAACACTTTAGCACAGCACTAAATCAAAGCAACTGCTAAAACATAATAAATACAAAACCTTGACTCCAAATGCTTGATTGAAACACCAACTGATGCCATCTATACTCGATACCACAAGAAAACTTTTGGTAAGTAGGTTAATGCCCTGCATTTAATGGTAAACCAAAAAGAATCGTCGTATATGTTGGTAAAATGGTATTATAACATTTTTCAATGAACAAGCAATAGACATTCATATAAGGATATGAAATGTCATAAATTTATATATAAGATTGTAATGGACTATATGTAGACAATACGAAACTCGTATGAAACAGTCTTTATGCAATAACTGTAACAAAATACTACTACAAAGAAATCATTCAAACAACCTCTTTATCGATGCAACAAGAACAATTCATAGACAGTGATGTCCAGGACTGTGCGCGCTATGCTCAATCATTCAGTGACAATAATGACCAAACCAACAGTGTCTACCACCTCCATCTTCACAATCGCCCCTGCTAAAGTTCCACCACAACAAGTTACTTAGTGAATTCCCATCGTCATGTCCACTTAAACTCCTAATATTTTGAAGAGCAGCCTCATTATCATAAACACCTTCTAATGCATACACAAACCCTTTCCATCCTTCACCAACACCGCCTTCTCTATTGAAGGCAGGCAATGTCCACTCCACGAGCTGCCTCACAAACCTGACATCAGGAAACAACACCTCTGTGATTGGTAACAATGGCAAAACTTGAATTCCTGTTCTACACTCTCTCCATTCGGGTGGAGCAAACCACAACCCACTGTCTCGTTTATTTGCCCACAACACTCCCACTACTCGGTTTTCGCTAGTGAAATCTTTAGCATAGATTGTGTCATCTTCTTTCACATGCCACCATGTTTGAGAAGCATGAATCTCCATTGCTGTAAGCAACGACCCGATTGTAACTAAATGTGTATCTCCATAAGCTAACCCCATTAGTGCAGCTGAGTAATACGCGTTAACAGCCTCACTGGTACTTTCTTGATTCCTTCCGTCTGCGAATTCAGTCAATCCTGAAGCCCAAGAATGCAACTTCCATAAATCAAAGCATCTCAGACGGGTATACTTCAAGTTTGAACCTTTACCCAATGTCATAAAATCCGACATCAAAGAGTACGCTTGAGGCCTATACTTTCTTCCCCAAACAGGATCTATCTTCGCAAGAACCGCTATTCCATAGAGAAAGTACCCTATATGAAAATGATGATCATTATACACACCAAAACCAAAATCACCACCACTATCAGTAGACCCTTGTTTGGTTATAAGCCCACCCCATGTTTGATCATACAGAAACCCGTTACTACCAAACGTCCCATTTAACCATGGCTCAATAGTCTCCTTCAAATACTTCTTAATTTTCGGGATCACATCAAGAAAACAAACTTCTTCAGCAATCAAAGCTAACCTCGCCGCCCTAGCAACCAATTTCCCAAAAAAATACGACGAAGTAGTCTCAATAGTAGTTGCATCCAAACCCTCAACATCTTTCACAAGTGCATCTATAATTTGAGCATATGACTCTTCCTTAACACCTTTAATAGAATGCCAAGTTATAGACACCGGATCAGTTCTCAACACCCACGAATCACCAACGACGCCTACTAACTCACCATCAAGACTATCATACTTAAAGCCGTCAACTTTACTAACCAAACACTCATCTATAAGCTTAATATGCAAAGGGTTCGCTAACATTAACAAATCGCCCCAACCCTTTTTCTCCCACTTATATTCAACACAAAACGGCCCACTAAACACAGCATATCCCGAAACCGGATAACAAGTACTAAACCGATCCAAAACCGACTCAAACTCACACCCCGAACCAGAACCCAACACAGCAATCCTAATCACACCACAAAACTCACCACTAACAATCCTATTCACATCACAACAACTCAAATCAATAGCAGAACTAGCATACAAAACCCAAGTTTGGCCATTATTCAAACTAATCTTAAACTTAGTTTTCGCGCTATTCGGAACAAAACCAACAATAGCATGAATAGTGGAAATAGACAACCCAACCTTATTCAAAACCTCACATGTCAAAAAAGGACTACCTCTGACAAGAAAAAACCTTAAACAACCTTGTATATCCAATGTAACACTAAGATCATTATAAGAAGATATGACATGGGCTTGGTTACTTAAGTTGTTTAAAACTGAAATGGTGAGATCAGGGTTGAAAATTTGGTAAGTGAAAGCAGTGTTGGAGAATAAAGAAGGGTATGAGATGGAAAGTGATGAGTTTTGAGATTTGATGAGATAAGGGTGTATGTATTCAGGTTGATCACCTTTTTTAAGGACAAAGTTTTGGAAGAAAGAGTTGGTGGGGAGTGGTGGTTGGAGGCTATGGGAGAAGAAGGCGTGTGGGTCTGGGAGGACTGTGGAGGTGGTGGTTGGGAAGGTGAATGGGCGATGGTGAGTCATGGTGGTTTTGTTGTGAGGGTGGTAATGGTGTGGGGTTTATCGGGGTGTGTTTGACTTTTCTGTTAAGTTTTGATGATGGTTCGTTTGTTTTTCCTTTTTGGGTTCCGTTTCTGATGATGTGGAGTATTTGACTGACTATTTGAGGGTTAAACCAAGTAACAGTACTTCGGCACTTCCTTTTGTATCAAGGCAAATGCAAAAGAATCAAGCAAAGCAATGACATTCATAATTATTTTTGGGGGCTTTTACATATATATTTCTGCAAATTTTAAAAATTACATATATATATATATATATATATATATATATATATATATTTTTGATGCATTAAAAACATTGTACTTTATGCATCAAAAACTTGTAAAAAGAATATATATGTAATTATTCATCCAGGGAAGGATATACATGTAATTATTCCTTATTTCAAATATTTGGTCGGAGATTTTCGTAAGGGGTTTCGTGAGGTCCTGTGCATTGTGGGTTTGTACAATGTGCATCGCGGTATGTATATTTTGATCAAAACCCTTTATTGTCATATTATAGGAGGGTTTTAATAACATAACCCTTCTAACAATTAGAGCCTTAGGTGTGGTGACGAGGTAAAACTCTTTTTATGGGATGTCACATCACTTTAACAAACCTCCTCTTAGACTATGTTTATTGGTAAAGGTCACCAATCGGTTGGAGTACAAAATCAAATAAATACTTAATATAATATTAAATTTGTACAAAATTGAAAAGAGAATGCAACAATCTAGTCACCAACCTGGTCACTTGCTGACTTTCATTTTTTTATCCAATCTGCCAAATGTTATAACATGAATGATTTTGCATATTTTCTTTGTAATTAAATTAAATATAAAAGAATTAATATTATATGTTAAGTTGTGTTGTTGATAAATAGTAAAAAGTTGAAATTAGTTGTATGTGTTGGTTGTATAGGTGGAAAAGAAAGAAAATAACATTTTAATGAGAGATTGGGTTGTGATAGATTGTTGATAAACATAGTCTTACAACCCATCTCACTCACAACTAACTTTAACCTACTCATTCGGGCCCTATCACTTCCAACTTTATTTTTTTATTCAAATTATCAAATAAACTAAATTATTTCATTAAAAATAAAAGTACAATACAACGTACTAATATTACACACAACTAAAAATAATGTAACGAAAAAAAAAATGATACGGGAAAAAAATACAACACATATTAATATTATGAAACTTAAACATTTTACTCCTCGTCATCGTCATCGGCATTTTGAAATTTCTTCATTATTTTTGCTTGTCTCTTTCGGATGATATCGGCTTTTACCGGGTCAGTAATCATGTCGGGATCTAGCAGGAGAAACTTCATCTCCTTTATCTCTAACGTCTTCACTTCCTTCTCCCTCCTCGCCTCGTATGCGGCCATTTGAACGTCAGCTTTTTGCGAATACTTTTCGGATAATTGACCCAAAAAAGAACTCGTTTGACTCCCTCCGGAGCTCGACGTTGAAGTCTGACTTTTGTTTCTTTGCAGCTCGGCTCTTTTTGGCGCCGTCGGGACAAGGTCGCTTGTCAAAGCCGAATATATCCTAGAAACAAGTAATGTCAATTGGCTCCTTGGCATCCCATTTAGGGTAGTGTCTCAAAATCTCCCAAACGTGAACATACATGAAGCTTTTATTTCCAAAGCGGTTTTCAAAGTTGGTCTTCGCATTTTCGAGTTGATCATGGTCACTTTCACCGCTTCTACGCTGCAAATGTTTGTAAACAACGTTGAATTTTTTACAATCACCATTAATCCTTGTCCATTTACCCATGAGCATATTTTTTCTACGAGGCTCACGATCAGAACGAAGGTTGAACATCTCCAAAATCTGGTTCCAAAAGTGCTCCTCAGAAGGGTCATTTCCAATATCTTTATCTTGAGAAACCTCTACCCAAATTTTCGCAAGAAGCCTTTCTTCTTCCTTGCTACACTTCCTAACCACACGCATACCTAGCTCCTCAAAGTCATTTTCATCGTCGGCGTCCAAATCCATGGTATTTTTTGTTTTTTTTTTTTTTTTTGCCATAGATTTCTTTCCTTTACCTTTGCCCGGTTCACGTGCTTGTGGTCCTTTGAATTGTGAACCCGACGGTTGTGATTCAACGTGTTGTTGTGGTTGAGATTGAGGCCACTTTAAAGGTTGTGACGGGTTATAGAACTGTGGTTCCGGAAAGTGTTGTTGGGGATGATTTGTGAATCCATGTTGAAACGCGTATTGTTGATTACGGTAAATTGTCTCGGGATTGAATTGTTGTGTACCATATTGAGGTATTTGTGGTGACATCGAGTTAGAATTTTGTGACGAGGAGGTAGACGGGTTTGACAAACCCCCGTATTGTTGTGGGTTTGAGGTGAGGAGGTTCGTGAAATACCCGCCTTTGTTAGGATTTTGAGACATTTTTTTTTTCTTGATTTGGATATATAGAGTAAAGTGTATTGGATTGTATGTGAAAAATAATGTGTATTGAATTGGTATTTTATAGAGTGAAAGTGTGTTAAGTTAAAAGTTAAACGGTAATATTACCGTTTTTATTAATTGGGCCCCAATACAAACGGTTCTTTTGTCAAAAAAATTTGCTCGCTATGCAGGTGAGGAGGAGCGTTTTGGCAAAGGATGAGGAAGACACACGCTGTGGTGGCAAGGGATGAGGAGCCAGCCACACTGGCACGGCGAGGGATGAGAAGATCACACCGGACGCTCTTATATATGCAAACTAATAAAGAGTGTCTTTTGTTAATCATTTTCGTGAGACCCACGTATCTTGTTACTTTCACCACAAAAATAATGAAGTTTGAGCACTTGGATGGACTCTACTAAATGTAATAACATGCTTTAATTGCTTACATGTTATGGGTGCAAATCAAAAACACAAGTGTACAAATCACCTCTCTTATATATACTTTCCACCCATATTTGAACACTTTTTACAAGACTACTCGCAATGATATATCTATGAAATATCTTTCACTTATTCAACTCACTTATCATTCGAGAATCATCACCTTACACTCCACTGTTTTCTTTTTAAAGGTTAGGTTGGTCGCCTCTAATAACACGCTATAAAACAATATGAATTAGCGTTAAATGAATCAAAGATGCTAAATGAACATGATTCTGCATGAAAATGAACGTTTGATTAGTATCTTGGATCTAAATAAGAAAACTGATTTAGAAGTCTAAATGTTTTTATAAATTAAGATTAAATGTACTATTTCGATTTATAAATATCTGGAGTTACACCAATTCTAAATTGTGAGATGATATAAATAAATGGTTGATGCAAAAAATGCATTCTTTTGTATACTCCGAAAAATTAATAATTATAACGTATGTAAATTTAGAGGAAAATAATGCATAGAAAAATATTAGTGCGTGTAAGTTGAAAGCAGAGGGGTCTCGGAAGGATATGTAATAAGTGTCGTCGCTCATAGCCTCCACTTAAAAGGGGTCACATTTTTATTAATTTTGCATATAAATGTGTATGCTATTAAATATATATAAGTCATATAATTCAAGTTTATATGCAATTTCTCTTTAGTTTACAAGTGCAATAATGCCTTTTTGTTATTATTATTTAAGGTCACCGAAATTCACGAGACGATGCCAGTTGATAGCTAGAATCAAAGATGAGCAACAAAAGGAATTGTTAAAGAATAAATAAAAAGATAAGAAGTAAAGTGTGACGTGTTTATGATGAATAAATTGGCAAAGCCACATCTCGTTACATGACCCATTCAATGCAAAATTGAACCATTTAGTTACCAAACAATAACTCTTCTAACCAACTAAGGAGGGAGTGCTGGGCCATTCCATTCAATTGCTATCAAATACCCCCTCATTCAACGCAAAACTGAACCATCTAACGCCACAATTTTTCTTACCAAACAATAACTCCTCTGACCAACTAAGGACAGTGTGAGTGCTGGGCCATTCCATTCAATTGCTATCGAACACGGAACACCCCCTCATATGCATAAACAATATCTTCACATGTGCTTCTCAACTATAAGGCCGATCACCTTTTACAACAAAACACAACCCCTCACCTCATCCCACCCCGTAGACCGTAGTGATCTCACATCTTTCTCAGTTCTCACCCATGTTACATTATTACAGTTATACCCAACCTAAAGTTGTCGGCTAACGATGTTATTACATGAATATATATGAGTTATATTCTCTTATACCTTTCCAAGAATATAAAATATATATCATATAAGTTCTACTGAACTTTTTTATGTTCAAATGCAATGCATGCAATCGTATACTTTTGCATAGTTGGAGTAATATTTCAATGCATGACGAATTGAAGACGGTTCAGTTCTACATATGTAGTATGCTTTTAAAAAGATTCATGTATTTTTTGTTTGACCAACAAAACTTTCTATTCATACCAACTGGACAATTAAGTAAACATAACAAAGCATTATCTATTAATGTTTGGTTGTGAGTTGTGACTTAGGTGCACCTACACCACTAAATGAAAAGCGTCATCTGATCTTAACAGCAAGGTAACATTGTGATTAAAAGTGTTAATTATATGAAACGAGCGGGGTAACCCGCGCGTTGCTGCGGAGATGCTATGATTAAGACATCTTGTGAAGCCCGTTTGTATTAAACAAAGGATTTAGAAAGACATTATCATAAGTTGTTCTATTATAAACATTAGTAATTTCTATACGTTCAAAATTATTGAACCTAAACGTAACAGAGCAAGTTTTCTGAATTACATTGTCCGGTAATCTTCTTGGATATACGACCGCTGCAACCAATCTCGATGAGCAACAATGGCAATCACCGCATCATAAATTTAAATTTTGGAATCTAAAACCATAAAGAGTCACAAAATAACTAATAATTCAAAGATCAAGAATATGATCTAAATACAAAATAATGACTTGTTTCTATCCAAACTCGTTGCACACGTGTATTTGTGTACCAGTTACCAACAGATGTTATAAAAACTAAAAAGATGAAAAGAATTGAACTTGAAACGTACAGAGATTATGCCAAGGGAAGGCTGGTACATATATTACATATTCAAGCAACCAAAGCAAATCCAAATACTATCTCGTGAGACAAAAGAGAAGGTAGAATTAGATAACTTACGGTTGAGTTAAGAAAGACGACGTCGATAAGTTGCACCTTCTAACACCTGCAATGCTCGGTTTTTCTTTTGTGCTAATAGAATGTGTTGGTCATGTGTAATTATAAATTTTCAAAAAAGCTAGACGTGAAAACTTGTTTGGCCATAATCTTCTTTTCATCATTCAATTATTTTGAAGTTGATCATAAATTGAGTTCCTCTATTTATTCCAATATATAAACATGATACAGTTACACATTATCCTATTAAGCTTAATTGGTATTCAGCTCCTAACTTCACTAAACGTACAGGTTCTTACTTTCGACTTTAGATACATTAGTATTACATATACTTGAACCAAAATGCAATCTTTGCCTTGTGAAAAATGTACATTACTTGTAACAAATATGATCAAAATCAAAAAAGGACATTTACCGCGTAGCTTTAAACTAATGTAACTTTTCAATACAAAGAATTAAACCGTACCAGAAATTTGCCAAACAGGAACCATGTTCACACACGAATTGTGTACAATTTGATTAGTGCCTTACCATGTTCTCTCGATAGTTGCTTGAAGAGGCTGCAAGACTCAGTTACACACTGCCTCTGAGGTTTCACATTTTCCATCAATAAGCAGTACATAATCTTCCTATATCAACCAAGAAAGATAATAGTAATGGTATTAGGAAAAACAAACGACTGGCTGTATACTAAAAAACAAACGACTGGATGTATACTAATAGACCTCATAAAGTTTGCCAATAAACAGTTTTAAGCAGCTTATAATCAAGCTTACTCAGATTGTTAACTCAAATTAATTCCAGATGGACCTGTGTATGCTGTACACTTTGATTGCACACATATTCCTACTGGAATAAATAGGTATCGAATGTAATATGCGAAGAGGCGACTAACCATGGTGTCTTTGATGGTGACTGCCAGCATTTCTACCCGGACCACTGGAAGTACCTTTGCCCATGTTAACTGTATCTGGAATAAATAGACCATGTCACAAATCAAACTTAATTAATTATACACGGGAATGCTATTTTAAAGATTTCACCATCTGGTGTTTGTGACCAACCAAGTGATAAATGATGGGCAGTGCCAAGGCCTAAACTAAGGGTAAATATACAAATTCAAGACAAATGTTTATTAGACTAATAGTGAAAATAATCAGACCCAGAATAAAAAAAAACCACCAAAAACCCAACAACAAACAACAACAAATGAAATATGAAGCAAAGACTCATTTTTTGTATAACAATTATATAACTTTAAGCTCATATAAAGAAAACCCATTGGGAATTTACATAAGAACACAAATAATCAATAAGCATCAAATTAACAAATACCTTGTTTATGTTACAGATTTGTTAAAATGGCTTATCCAAAAAACATGATTATCTTCACCACAGGTTTACAACCTAAAATCAAAAAAAAAAAAAAAAAAAGTGAATATATTGTAACAGCAATTAAAGCTATTCCAATATTCAGATAAGCACAAATAATAAGCTATTCCAAACACACCAACTATTTTGTGATTAAAGTTAAGAACCAGGGGGAAAAAATAAACCAAAAACTTACCACAACCCTTCAATCCTTGTTATCAAGATTCAATTCATCCATACATCTCCAACCTCCAAACCACCTAAAAACAACAACAAAAACAAACGAAAATAAAAAGTAAATAAAGTACTCGAATGAATGAAGGTCGATACTTACAAATCAGAACTCGACACATGCAATTTCAACCGTACGACTTCTTATTTTTGTTTGGTCGGCGATGATAATGGTGGATAAAATCATGGTTTAGGGTTTTTGGTCTTAGCTTTTTCGGTTTGTGTTTGATCGGATATGATAATTTGTGTGGGTTTTTTTTGTGAAGAAATTTTTGTTAGGGGATTTATCAGAAATCAGAGAAGCTTCAAGAGAGGGATATACTGGGAGTAGTATTAAGAATGGGAGGGAGCTGGAAGGTTCAGGGAATTTGTGGAATGGAATAAACAAACAGTGTCCAAAGTACATATAACAGTGCACGATTTTAAACAGAAAACGGGGTGCACTGTTGCTAAGTCACTGTAGCACCCCGAAGTCATTAACAAACTGACCATTCATGCGCTGCCACGTACCACATTAAACTCCAACATCCAATAAAACAACAGATTACATTGATAATTACCCCGTAATACAACAAACTTGGACCCGTTAAAAAACGGCTATTAGTATTTTTTTTAACGGTTACGTTCTTTCAAGGGAAATCCATGTCCAATTTGAAACCCGATGGGGGGAAAACCTTCAACTTAAGCCGCCCGAAGGCACGACACTTAATTGAAGTAAACCCTGCCTTCTCCAGATTCGAAGGACTTTGAAATCGTACCGACAGGGCAGTGGTCCACAAGGGAGGACTTCCCGGTTTGGTCACCCAAACCGGTATTACTTTCCACTAGGCACGCTTAACTGAATAAGACATGCCCAGTGGATCACAAGATCATTGGTCGGCTATTAGTATATATAATTAAAAAACGGCTATTAGTATATATAATAATAAAATTGGTGGAAAAAAACTATTAACGAAAACCATAGAGATTAAAGCTTCAGATTAACAAACTAGTGATGAGAAAAAAAAAAAAAATATATATATATATATATATATATATATATATATATATATATATATATATATATATATATATATATATATATATTGAAACATTACTTTTAACCAAAAATTATTAAGAGGTTTGGGAAATGATCCACTAAGAAGAAAAATAAAAATAAAAAGAACTGAGTAATGTTCAAATAAGAAATAAAAGTAAAATGAGAAAGATGAGAAATAACCACAGCCGCACTTATAAACATAGATGCATCTCCCATGAAATTCTCCTTTTATATTTGAAATGTGTGGCTGAAAACATTTCTCATTCTTTTTATTTTTATTTTTCTTCTTAATGGATCATTTCCCTAAAATTTATATCATATTCTGATGTACGCTTGTTTATAATACTAGATAAGTACCAGTGCATAGCAACGAGATTTTATAGCAGCATTTAGTTATAATAATATATTGGTTAAGTGGTTTGTGTAACATTTTGTGTAACCCAAATATCACTATAACTATCTGCCGCTATAGAATTCCGTTTCTATGTACGGGTACTCGTCTAGTATTTAAAAGTTTGTTTTTATACACGTGTGTATTCATTGTTAAGTTGACAAAACAATGTTACATTTCCCATGTTTTCATTTAAGCTTGGACTAAGCTTTAAATTAGAGGTATTAAGGAGTGGTAAATGCATTAATTAAGGGTAATTTAGGCAAAACATTAATTTAAGTTTTTCATTTTTTACTTCTTGACTTTTTGCTCATTTTCTCTTTATAGATAGTATAGATTAACATTTATAAAAGTTTTAGCACATTGTGATGATATTTAAAACGATACATTTCTAATTAATTTAAATAAATATAAAAAGACGACAAATTAAGCTTGCATCACTTTGAAATACATTAACTTGGATCTTGCATCACTATTAAAAATAGTTAATGTACTTGGATCTTGCTAAACTTCCTACGACAACGGATGGTAAGACTAATGTATATATATACTCGTATTAGAAAGAGAAATATACAATTATATGAAATTTTGTAAGGTTAAAAAGGCCATTTATATATAACTAATATTTTATATAATCTTTTATTATTACTTAGCTATAATTTTACAAAAGAAACAGTAACTAATTTGTAAGGAAAACGCATTGAAGGATTATTCATCTGTCAATGTGAATAGCATTCGTGAAGTCGTAATTGTTCTAGTTTGTTCAAGCGCGTTAAGTAGACATTACTACTTTTCAATGAACATGTAGTCATGTAGAATAGAAAGTTAGCAAACTTTATGACTTTATGTTAAGAGTTGTTGATAGATAAAGATACGTGTATTTAAGCTATGGTTTACGTCTTTACGAATTCATGTTTAATAATTATTTTATGAAAAATAATTATTTAAAATGCGACAACTCACAATAAGTTTTTATTATTTTGATCTTTAAAATTTAGTTAAAGATATCAGAAACATCTAATATAAACAAAAAGATTTATTATAATCAAAGCAAGTTACGCCATTGCTCATGCAATTTAGGATCGGATCCTCATTTTGGTCAACCGGCTGTAGAAGCTTTTACTCGAGGGATGCTCTTGGGCCAGTGAGTGTGGTTTAACAAAAATTCATTTTTTTAACTGCCATGATTGATCTTTAATTTAAATTCTTGTAACATTGTTGATCCTTATCAATAACCCGTTAACTTATTCTATTAAACCTATGTGTGTGACATGCACATGAGAGAATAATTGTCATTTTCGCATCTTTTAGTTAACTTAACATGAGAAACTTTTTTGACTCGATGATATTAACTTTTAGAATGCAAAACCAATAAATTTAGAGATATCATTGTCTAATCGGGCATAGAGGTGTGACGAGTAAGAATGAAGTATAAAAGGTACATTTTAGGGGTGTTTAGGGAGGGTTTTTTTTTTTTTTTTTTTTTTTTTTTTTTTTTTTTTTTTTACATGAAAATTGAGAGAGCAGTCTATCGAGCACTTATTTTAGAGGTGTTGTATGATGGTGTACATTTCACTAAAACTCCTTTTTTATTTCATATTGGTTAAGATAGGATGAAAATGTGTTTTGGGGTAAAAAATTACTTGTAAAGATAACGATATCTATTTTTTATTTTATTTTTTAATGACAACATTTTAAAATTTTATACCACTTATTTCACCCATAATACCTCACAATGTCTCCAATGATACCAATAACCTCTAAAACTCTAGGTAGACAAATCGGTCCAGAGATGGCTCAAGGGTAAAACAACTAAAGTTACAGTTTTAAGCTCTCAATTTTCAAAGTCCCTCAACTTTTTAGGACCTTGTATATACATTGAGTCGATCACATGTTTTTTCACCTTCATTTTTATATATTTGATTATGTAAGGCCCCTTTTAAACCTCTTTTGTTTTTGCTTTATATTCATTGAATATAAAGTTTGCACCGAACCTAAAGCAAGATGTGATTAAAAGACTCTAGCTACACATGAGCTATGTGATTTTAAGATTTTGTTAGAAATGGTTATTTGGTGTGACTTGTTGTTTGCAATCAATCTTGTTAGAAAAACTTTACAATCAACAGATATTTGTATTATTGATGACACTAAACAATTAAAATGTCTTGTTTTTTAAGCTTGAAATGGTGAGCTTTATTAATTAAGAATCAAGAAATTAAATGGAAATTCAAAACAGCCTATATGAACATGCTCATATAGCTGATACAACATAACAAACTGACCAACTTTAATACAATTCAGGACATAAAACTAATTCAAAGCTCACCATTCTTCTAGACATAAAAGCCATATGCCATCATCTAGGCCATCATGGATAAATATTCTTCTCTTAACTACATTTCCACTGAACAAACACCCTAACTAATCTCATTTATAGCCCATACAATGAAACCAGAGACTCTTATCCAGGGTATCATCAAGAAAAGAATCAAAACTCCTATTCCATTGGGTCTCATATGCAAAGAGCTAGATTTCCTTAATCAGGCATCATTCAACATGCATAGAATTGCCCAAGGATACATCCCACTTTGATTACATTTCCCATCCCTGCTTTTCCACAACTCAAACACCATGAAAAGAACAGAGAATGGGCATCATCATGTTGGCACTCCACCAAAATTCTGGAAACCTACTTTATGTGACTGGCTACTAAGCTGAATTGGACAGAGCAAAACACTCACCATTAGTTGCCACTCCAGGCACCCCTAATAAGAATGATTTAGATATCCAACCACCGTTTCATCAGCCACAAGATATAAGGCCCTCAGTCACTCCATTCAAGGAAATAATTCTTTGCAAAACTGTCTTATTTCCTTGACCTAAACACCCCTTTAGGGCACTGTCACATTTGACTGCAACTTATTCTTTGCATACTTGAAGCGTGGGAATTGCACTAGGCTTTACCTCTTGAGGGATCTCGAGAAGCTTACAACCCCCACCAGGCAGTGTACCTGATCGATGTAGTATAGTATAATGACAAGTACCGGGGGATTGATCGTTCAGCTAGGAATAGTGTCGCTAGGATTAGAAAACCTAAAAACTAGGTCTAGAGACGAGGGATGATTCTTTTTGTATTTTTTTATATTTTTAGGAAAGCAAGTTAAAATCTCGGGTTTGAAGGATTTGGGCGGAATTAGTTGCTAGTCAACTAACCCAATACTAAAGATGCAATCAAAATAAAATACTAAAATGAAAATAAAACTATTTTAAACTAAAGTTGTGAGCAATATGTGGGAAAAATGTGTTTACTTAGATTTCACTACTCCCTAGATATCTTTTACACGTTAATTACTTGTTATAGTTGCGTGGATGACGGATTGTATTCCTTAATACCATTCATGGGGTGGCGTACTTACTTCCCCAATCCTATGAGTGCCTACTTCACTCCTATGTCGATCCGGCTAAGAAGCTCCTAACATGGGATCTTTAGAATTTACTCATGTATTAAATACAACCAATAAAACCTAGTACACATCGGTTCATGTTTCCTAAGACGTTCAAACATGTTACAAATTGGAGATCTGCCAGTTTTCTTAAGCCTAACATTGAAATCATTCATCCAATACAACCATAAACAAGTAATCAACACATAATTAACATCTAGGTTTCATTAGATCCAAGCAAACACAAGATAGATCTAGCCTAACATGGTGGAATTAAGACAAGCACAATATATAGACAACCAACACATAGACATATTGATTGAATTAAGAGAAGACTTATCTCAATTACACATATAAGGGTTCAAGGGTTGAAAACCCTTGAAAAACTGTAAAATTCGTACAATGTTCGGCCCTAGGGTTTCTCTACACAAGTTCTTCTTTAATAAATGAAAATTAGAAAACTATATATAGATTTTAGGAGGTGATGACGTCAAGAACAAATGTCTGACGCCGTCATCTCGCCGCCCAATAATTCCTCGGACTGCCTTGATCTACATCTGACGCCGTCATGTAGTCCCCTTTTGTAGGCCGTCACACAATTTACTCTTGACGCTCTACTTGTGACGCCTTCATGTTTCTTCTGGGTCGTCATGGTTTTTACTCTTGACGCCGTCAGCAATGTCTTCTTGACGCCGTCATACACTGTTCCCAGCATGGAAAATAAAGTCTTTGGCGTTTTCTTCACTTTTATGCTCCAAAAACGTCCGAATTGCTTCCTTTTCCAGATTTCACTCCCAAAGTACCTAAAATCACAAAAGGAGCGATTTAGGGTAATATTTGATCAAATAAATTCAATTTCGGGCTTAAATGACCCCCTAAAAGTGGTTCATTTTTCGCCTCATCATATACCCTTACACTTGAGATTTGCTTGTCCTCAAGCAAATGCGCTTTTATTCTAATCAAAATACAAGTTAGGGGTCATTTAACACTAATATAAAAGTAATTACAACAAATAATCGTTCCACTTAAGACCAAAGACAAGCACGGAGGTCATATACTAGCACCTCACAAATAGTGTTTAGATACTCACATCTCTCGGGTGTAATAAATTATAAATTACAATATGGAAACGGAAGATATCTCTCACCACCTGTCATAGCAAAATAGATTATCATAGGCTTGGGAAAGGATCAAACCTCCACCACATGGCGTAAGCACCTAGGATAAACTATCAAAGAGGTCTTTTAAAGGGTTGTAACGTTAGGTGTAGGGATATGAAATACACGGTTTTGTTGGATATAGGCAGTCTTTACTGGTGGCGAGTTAACAATCTTGGTTAATTACATGTACAATATGGCGTTGCTAAGCCAAGACTAGACTCGACTTAAGCTAATAAATAAAAAATAACAAAAACATAAAATGAACATAGAATGAAACGGGATGGTAGTCCATATGTTTTTTTCTCCTTTCTCTTTTTCTATTTTTTTTTTTTTTTTTTTTTTTTTTTTTGCATGCACTCTTACCCTACCATCCAAAATAATACATCATAGGGAATGAAAATTCCCTTTACACTTGAATTTTTACATATTTTACAATAAACTAATCTAATGACTCGAATTAAGAAAATCAAAACACTTGGAGTACTTTTAAGATTATCGTACATATGGAGGTAATAAATGATGTTCTTCCCCATTACTCCATAAAATAAGTACTTTACCCATGAGTCCCAATCGTCCCAAAACAATATGTACAAAGATATGACTCGACTTAGCAACCATGTAATCAATTAGATAGTTAACTTAGGGTTTAACAAATAACAATAATGCACTAAAGATGAGTGCATACACGGAAGGCTAAGGCGATTTGGGTGTACATTTAAGTGGGGTGTAACAAATTCTTCCTTTAAGTAAGATGCTTAAAGTTAGAAACGAAAAGATAGGCTCGGAGGGGTGTACTAGGGGTTTCGTGTACTAAAAATGAGTACAACGCTAAGGGTGTGGGAAAAATTAGTTGACTTAACTAGCCAAGTAATATGACTTAAATGGTCAAGTAATTATGATACGGGTTTAACACAAGGGTGATCCTAATGCCTTTTATCATGTAGTAAATCCTACTACACGAATGTAGTCTCACTAGCGGTCTCGGGATGCATCACTAACGCAAGTTCTAGAATCTAAATGCTACCGGTACACTCATAAGCACTAATAGTGAATGCTTTTCCTATCAAATCTAAAGGCGAACCTCACATATTTGGGTGGAAAATTTTTCTGAATGATACGGTTTTGTGCTAGTCATACAATCTCCTATCCATGAGACGCTTGCTATGGCTAAAGTTTCACTCCTAAATGTTGTAAAAAATTTTAAATTTGGTGCTAAAATTGCACTAACAAGTATTTCTCATAGTTTTATTACACATCTACCATAAAACAAACAAACTCAAGCGAAAGTGTATCTGTAAGGTATCATCATTTTACCCTCCCCTTACACTTAGGATGAACATTGTCCCAAATGTTCAAATAAAGAATGTAAAAGTGAAATAAGTAAAAAGAATGAAATCAAATACTCCCCTGATTCGCTCGGTATGGATAATAAGGTGGCCAGGTTAGATCTTCCTCCAAGAAAATGAACAATCAAAGTTTCCCTTCCAGAAAAATAAATCATCTTCTTGTCATACATAACCTGTAAATCCTGAGAAAACAGACAAGGCAACCTCGCATAAAATCGGTGGCAATCTATATATGTTACTAAATCCTAGAAAACAAAATAAGATATAATGCTTGTGGAATGAAGTTTACAGATTTTTTGGAGATTATAAAACAAAATAATTCAACAAAAACCTTAAAACTCCCTTAGAAAAACAAAACTGGTAAAATTTCCAGATTTTTACACGTGACGCCGTCAAGAGTAAACTCATGACGCCGTCAGAAGTGACCTGCAGAAATTCTTGTGTTAAGTTTCCGAAAAATTTCTGGAAAAACTTGGTCCTACTTCCTGGAAAATCCTGCAATACTTCATTATGACTCGATACAAGCATTTGACTCTAACAAATACGAATATACATGTTCACTTAACATTGTGGAGAATCATGATCGGTTTGTTTCTTAAAAATATATTTGGGGTTTCCCCTTACACTTATCTTTTGCAAAAATACCTTTAGGTGAAGTTAAGACTAGGCCAAACAACAAAGTAAAGTATTTCCACTATTTAGTTTAGAAACATGATCTACCAACAATAAAAATAAAGCATGCATACGGAAGCAAATAACAAACAAACAAAATAAAAATCACACAAAGCATGGGTTGCCTCCCAAAAAGCGCTTTTCTTTATTTACGAGTCTTGTAGCTAGACTCAAGGTCATGGGTTACTACGTGACTTCATCGTTGGTTTCACTCTCTAGGTCGTCTTCTAAGCCAGTTTTGTATTCCGGACCTAGTTGCAAACATTCTTTGTAGAAACCAAGCATCCTATTCTTCACATACTCTACTCCTCTACGTCTATCCTCATCATTCCTATAATAAGCCGCTTGCTTGTGTTCCTTTTCTAGATTAGAGAGAAGGCGGTATTGCTCAATTTTGTAGGGCATTTGGTAGGCAATCTCATCATTCTCTTCCTTGAATCTAACTATCCCTAAAGTCGGATCATAACTCATCCTAGTAGCCTCAACAAATTGTTTTCCGAATATTATTTGGCTTAGGCAATCATCTATCACCGGACGAGTGTCTTCTACTATCATAAAATCGATCTCATAAGTGAAATTACCTATAATCACATGCAATCCCTTCACTCTTCCCACAAAATTACTTATCAAATTCTTATTGGGCATCATCCTAAAATCAAGTTGTTTCTTCATCACCCAATTGTAATAAGTCCTAGTCATGATGTTTATAGGAGATCTAGGATCGATATAAGCTTTCCATATATGCATATGCCCTATGTTGCATGGTATGTTGATGTTAGAGGGGTCTCCCATTTTGATAAGGGGTGTGCCAAGGATATATGGTCTCTCGGGACTATCGAATAAATCCTTATGGTATTCTCGTTTTTCCTTGGTGGGCAACTTATCAAAGTGCTTTTCTATAGTTTCTACTTCCTCTAACTCCTCTCCCTTATTAACCTCAACTTCCCTATTTTCATCCCTAGTCTCGGTTCCTACTCCAACTTCATCCTTGTTACTTTCTTCTATCTCCTTATCTATTGGCTTAATGGTGACAACATTGACAAAGTGGACATGTTTGGATGATGAGGGGTCCTTAATTTGGATTCCGTTATTGGTGTCTCTAGTGTCCTTCCTAGGTGTAGTTAACGCCTGGTTGTTGAGGGCTTTCAACAAGTTGTCTATCTTGTTGGTTATCTCCGTTTGTTGTTGGTTGAATTCGGTTTCGAACCTAGCTATGCGAGCTTCTTGAGATGCCATGAACTTAGACATCAATCCTTCAAGATTGTTGGTACTACCATAGTTGTTAGAAGGATTGTTGTTGAAAGTACGGTTGGAGGGTGGACCGTTTGGTTGGTAACGATTAGGCGGATTGGAAGAATTGGCTTGATTTTGTTTCCACCTAAGGTTTGGGTGATTTTTCCAAGAGGGGTTGTAGGAATCACCGTAAGGGTTTGGCTCGGGTTTGAAAGTGTACCACTTATCTCCCGCTTCGTCGGTACACGAGGATGTGTAGTCCGCAAAAGCTGTTCCGGGGAGTTCTACACGATCACGAGTGTCATGGGGACCACTACATAATTCGCATGAAGAAGTGATTTTATTCACTTGGCTTGAAGGCTTAGGAGCTTTGTAAGATTCCATGAGAAACTTGACTTGGTCCTCAAGTTCCATGATCCTACGGTCGGGAGTGCTAGAGTTGTTCGAAGGCAAAGATATTGCCTTGACCGTTTTGTTCAAATCACGGGGATCATTCCAACTTTTGTTATCATAGAGAGCAAGATCTTCTATGAGTTCCCATGATTTTTCCGCACTTAGATCACGTAGCTTACCACCGGACGATTGTTCAATGGCTCGCCTCGTGGAGAGATCGATATGGTCATAAAAGATTTGGACTTGGAGCCAAAGATCTATGCCATGATGAGGGACTTTTTGGAGTAAGTCCTTGAAACGAGTCCATGCTTCATAGAGAGATTCATTTTGACGTTGTTGGAACATCAAGATGTCATTTCTAAGCTTGGTAGTTCTCCCCGGTGGGAAAAATTGAGCAAGGAAACGAGTGGTGAGATCATCCCATGTGGTGATGGATCCCGCGGGTAAACGCTCAAGCCATTGACTAGCTTGATCACGTAGAGAGAATTGGAATAGGCGTAATCGGGTTGTCTCTCTAATTGCAACATCTAGGTCTATGGAATCTACGATTTTAAGGAAGTCCTTGAGATGTTGATTTGGATCTTCGGAACGAAGTCCATGGAATGCACATCCGCTTTGCACCAACCGGATGGTGTCGGATCGCAAGGGGGTCACATTGGCTCCGGTGAGCTCAATGGTGTTTCGATAGTCTTGGTGGCTAGGTCGGGAATACTCTCCTAAGGTTCGGGGCCTAAGAGGTTCTGGTGGGTTTTATTGTGGTGGGATGACGGGTTCAAAGATGTTCCCATCGTCCATGATGTCGGGTGGTGAAGAGTTACGAACAAAAACACAAAAAAATAAGATAGACTAAAGAGAACCTAAAAATAAAAATAAAATCTTACTAGAAAGGAATCTAGCAAGTAGACTGTAGACCTAATAAAAAGAGATTCTAACCTAGACAATAACTATTCCCCAGGTTGTGGCGCCAAAAACGTGATGCGTGGGAATTGCACCAGGCTTTACCTCTCGAGGGATCTCGAGAAGCTTACAACCCCCACCAGGCAGTGTACCTGATCGATGTAGTATAGTATAATGACAAGTATCGGGGGATTGATCATTCAGCTAGGAATAGTGTCGCTAGGATTAGAAAACCTAAAAACTAGGTCTAGAGACGAGGGATGATTCTTTTTGTATTTTTTTATATTTTTAGGAAAGCAAGTTAAAATCTCGGGTTTGAAGGATTTGGGCGGAATTAGTTGCTAGTCAACTAACCCAATACTAAAGATGCAAGCAAAATAAAATACTAAATGAAAATAAAACTATTTTAAACTAAAATTGTGAGCAATATGTGGGAAAAATGTGTTTACTTAGATTTCACTACTCCCTAGATATCTTTTACACGTTAATTACTTGTTATAGTTGCGTGGATGACGGATTGTATTCCTTAATACCATTCATGGGGTGGCGTACTTACTTTCCCAATCCTATGAGTGCCTACTTCACTCCTATGTCGAGCCGGCTAAGAAGCTCCTAACATGGGATCATTAGAATTTACTCATGCATTAAATACAACCAATAAAACCTAGTACACATCGGTTCATGTTTCCTAAGACGTTCAAGCATGTTACTAATTGGAGATCTGCCAGTTTTCTTAAGCCTAACATTGAAATCATTCATCCAATACAACCATAAACAAGTAATCAACACATAATTAACATCTAGGTTTCATTAGATACAAGCAAACACAAGATAGATCTAGCCTAACATGATGGAATTAAGACAAGCACAAGATATAGACAACCAACACATAGACATATTGATTGAATTAAGAGAAGACTTATCTCAATTACACATGTAAGGGTTCAAGGGTTGAAAACCCTTGAAAAACTGTAAAATTTGTACAAGGTTCGGCCCTAGGGTTTCTCCACACAAGTTCTTCTTTAATGAATGAAAATTAGAAAACTATATATAGATTTTAGGAGGTGACGGCGTCAAGAACAAATGTCTGACGCCGTCATCTCGCCGCCCAATAATTCCTCGGACTGCCTTGATCTACATCTGACGCCGTCATGTAGTCCCCTTTTGTAGGCCGTCATACAATTTACTCTTGACGCTCTACTTGTGACGCCTTCATGTTTCTTCTGGGTCGTCATGGTTTTTACTCTTGACGTCGTCAGAAATGTCTTCTTGACGCCGTCATACACTGTTCCCAGTGTGGAAAATTAAGTCTTTGGCGTTTTCTTCACTTTTATGCTCCAAAAATGCCCGAATTGCTTCCTTTTCCAGATTTCACTCCCAAAGTACCTAAAATCACAAAAGGAACGATTTAGGGTAATATTTGATCAAATAAATTCAATTCCGGGCTTAAATGACCCTCTAAAAGTGATTCATTTTTCGCCTCATCAATACTTCATCACCACATTCCATCTTTGTGTAATCCATATAACTTGAACCGACTTTTTGACATTTAAACATATCAACTGCAGTTTAATGTTACCTTCAATGATCTTCATTAGGCTTGTCTTATCTATCTATTCACCAGTGAACAGTCTTGCATTTCTTCCTTCCAAATGTGGTAGACACTAGTAGCCAAACCAATTCTTTTTAGCACACTGCCAATAGAATTGTTACAAGTATCATTTGCATACTGCTCTATTAGAGTACCCCATGAGTTTGACATCCATTCATTCTCTATTTTGACTTTTAGCTCTTCCCATATTGTCTTAGAATAGTCACGTTCAAAGAATAAGTGACTAAGAATCATTCACCTTTTTGCATAGCGGGCATTTCATATTAGGGTCATTATTCCACTTCATTATCCTATCTTGTGTTTGGAGTCTTCCTTTAAAATGTCTTGTTTATTTGTTTAAAAAAATATAGAGATAATAAATTTAATGCTTTAATTTTTGGCAAAAAAATTGCTAAAAGAAATGAATGTATAACCAAAATTTGAAGAAAATAGACTATTTGTAGAAATAAAAAAATATGATAATAATGTTGTCATTAAAACTATAAAACCTTCGAAGAAATTTGTTGTACTGACTTTTTAATTTCTTAGACACTATAAAACCAACTATGTCATCAATTAAAAGTATATTTGACCAATTTGAAGTGTATCAATGAATATTTAGTTTTCTATTTAAGAATGATATTTAAAGTTACCTGATGATAACAAGCCAAAAAAATGGTTGTCTTAACTTTAAAATTTCTTTAACCATAACAATTGTTCGAAAATTAATGCCATGAATTAATTTTCGTAACTAATAGTTTTGAGAGAAATTATATATGTAAAAGTTGATACCCGATTGATTTACTTAACTATTTTAGAAATTGAAATTCTTTTACATAATGCTTATATTGTGAATAGAATAATGTTAACCCTTTCGTTGACTCTTGCTTCGACAAATAAAAGTTTTCAAAACTAAAATTAGTTAAATATTATTTAATATTGAAAAGGTTACAAGACATATTCACTTTTGGATTGAAAACAAAATATCATACCATATTAATTCTAAAAACTTAATCAAAATTCTCGCATACGAAAAGATAGAAAGGTAAATTTCATACAAATGATTTTTTGTCAAATAAATTTGATGATAAAACCTCATGTTAAACGCTCGGTTTGAGTGGCTCATTTAAGGTGGTGTTTACTTTGTGGGTTTTGATTCTACAGAATATTATGTGACTGAAAAAATTTGTTTGTTATGATACCATAGATGTAACTTTGAAACCCTTAAAATATATACTTACTTCGTAGTTCGTACTATACACAAACCCCACACTCATACATAGGGGCGGCAATTTCTGATCCGACACGAAACCCGACCTGAAACCGACACGAAAATTAACAGGTTCGGGTTGAGCTAAATAGATTGTGGGTCAGGTTTGGGTCAACATATCTAACCCGTTTATTAAACAGGTCAGGTTCGGATTGAGAATAAAATAAACGGGTCGACCCGCCAATCCGTTTAAGTTCTTTTTCTTAATTAAAAATTATTTATATTTAATTATACGAGTTAAATGGGTTAAACGGGTCGACCCACTAACCCGTTTAACCCATTTAACTCGTGTAATGTGCTAACTTTTATATATAAAACGGATTAAATGAGTCAACTCGAAACCTGTTTAACATATTCAACCCATTTAACCTATTTAACCTGTCAACCTAAGTATATATACGGGTTAAATGGGTCAGGTTCGGGTTACGTGTAAACAGGTTAGGGTTGACATAGCTGACCCGATGGTTTAAATGGGTCAGGTTCAGGTTGGGGTTTTCTGACCCGCCAACCTGACAACCCGGACCTGCCAACCCGAACCCAACCCGAATTGCCACCCCTACTGATACATATATTTTCTAACACAGGTTACAAAAACGTGAGCCACATCTAATCACATTATATTATCTTAACCACAATATATAATTAATTTAATATTAAATCTATATATAACTTTATAAAATACTCCGTACATATAAATTTTATTTATCTCTCTTATATTAAATATAAATTCAAATTCAAACTTAAATCTTAATTCAAATCCTAAACCCTCTAGAAACCAAACAAGCCCCCACTCTTTTAAGTTTTACCAAGTCAACAGGCGAGAATAGATATTATCGTAATTTCTAAAGCTTTACCAAGTCAATTTGCCATTTCTAACGAATCCTTTTCAAATTTTCAGATCATGAAACCATAGAAAAGCTTTCAACTTGTCTATAGATAACCAACTTGTCCTAAAATATAAGGGTTTTTCTAACTTGTGCCCTGGGGGCACAAGTTAAGCACACCAAAAGGACAGTGGGTCCCACAAAAAAAGTACAAGAAAGTACAAGAAAGTACAACAAAATTCTTGGGTCCCTCAGTACTTTCTTGTACTTTTTTGTGGGACCCACTGTCCTTTTGGTGTGCTTAACTTGTGCCCCCAGGGCACAAGTTAGAAAAACCCAAAATATAATGACTTTTCTCGATAAATGCATAAAAGAAAATGATAAAATAAATAAGAACGTGGGAAGAGCTCCAACACGAATACGGACACACTTTTACCTACTACGTTAGCCATACAGCTAAGGTGTAAACGAAACAAGACAACTCGTAAACTACTCGAAATCGTCTCGATATAAATGAGTCGAGCTCGAGTTCGAGCTAGTCGAGTATATTTTCGAGTCGAGTTCGAGCTCGAAAATACTCTACTCATGAAGCTCGCGAGCCTTAACGAGCTTCAACTAAATTACACTTTTACCATTTTATATACATATATTTACTTAATTTTCATACAAATCGAGTCGAGTTTAGAGCTTGAGTTGTAGTATTCGAGTCGAGTTCGAGCTTGAAAATACTTTGCTCGTGAAGCTCACGAGCCTTAACGAGTTTCACCTAAATTACACTTTTACCTTTTTATATACATATATTTACTTAATTTTCATACAAATCGAGTCGAGTTTAGAGCTTGAGTTTTAGTATTCGAGTCGAGCTCAAGCTTGGCAGTACTCGGCTCGACTCGACTCGTTTACACCCCTACATAACACTGCAATTCACGTATTCCATATCTTGAAGCTCAATGTCGCGAGAAACCATTTACAAATCAATTCTACGTTGGCAATGCATTACCATAATAGTAATCGTTTTGATACCAGAAACCATC
Organism: Artemisia argyi; assembly: GCA_030686995.1. Taxonomy (NCBI): domain Eukaryota; kingdom Viridiplantae; phylum Streptophyta; class Magnoliopsida; order Asterales; family Asteraceae; genus Artemisia; species Artemisia argyi. The sequence continues at coordinate 142,026,213 of CM060706.1, forward strand.
ACGAGCCACAACCATCCATACACCTTCCCAACAACCAACTCCACAGTCCTCCCTTCCCCATACACCTTCTTCTCCCCTAAACTCACACCACCTCTCCCCACCAACTCTTTCTTCCTAAACTTTGTCCTTAAAAGAGGTGACAAACCTGAACACATACACCCTTATCTTATCAAATCACACAACTCATCACTTTCCATCTCATACCCTTCTTTATTCTCCAACTCTTCTATCATTTACCAAAGATTTAAACGTGATCTCACCATTTCAGTTTTAAATAACTCGAAGAAACATGCCCATGTCATTTCTTCTTATGATGATCTTAGTGTTACGTTGGATATACAAGGTAGTTTAAGGTTTTTTCTTGTTAGAGGTAGTCCTTTTTTGACGTGTGAGGTTTTGAATAAGGTTGGGTTATCTATTTCCACTATTCGTGAAATTGTTGGTTTTGTTCCGAATAGCGCGAAAACTAAGTATAAGATTAGTTTGAATAATGGACAAACTTGGGTTTTATATGCACCTCAAGTGGGTCGCAGTGACTTGGAGAAGAGGAGTTTCTGGGACTCCCTCGACGCGCTCGTGAGGGAGTGCCCTGCAGACCAGCGACTGATTATAGGTGGTGACTTGAACGGTCACATAGGAGCTACAACGGATGGATACGAGGGGGTTCACGGAGGTTTCGGCTATGGAGTTAGGAATGAGGAAGGTTGCTCGATACTAGAATTTGCTACCGCTCACAACTTGGTGGTGGCGAACTCTTTCTTCAAGAAGAGAGACGTCCACTTAATTACCTTCCATAGTAGGGGTCACAACACCCAGATTGACTACCTGCTGGTGCGCAGAGATGACCTTAGAGCATGTAAGGACTGTAGGGTTTTCCCTGGAGAGGCATGCTCATCCCAACACAGATTGGTGGCATTGGACGCACTTTTTCAGGGGCGACGACACAGGAGAGAGGCGATAGGGATGCCTAGGATCTTGTGGAAGAATCTGAACGGAGATGCTGAGGAGTCGTTTAGAGCGAAAGTCTTTGAGGGTCTCTCTGCTCGGGCGGAGGACTTGACTTCTACGGACGCGGACCAGTTGTGGAACACCCTTGCGTGTACCATCAGAGAAGCGGCAAAGGATTCCTTGGGAGTGACTAGTGGGTCAGCGAGAACCCAGTCAACCCGCAGGGAATCGTGGTGGTTCAGTGAGGAGGTGCAAATCAAAGTAGCAGAGAAACAAGCTCGGTTCAAAGAGCTTCTTTTGAACAGAGAGAGCCATCAAGCGGATAGGACTGCTGCCGAAGAGAGGTACAAAGTGGCTAAAAGAGAAGCAAAGAAGGCGGTAGCTGTAGCGAAGGACAAGGCGTATGAAGACTTGTATAAGAAATTGGACTCCAAAGAGGGAGCAAATGATATCTTCAGAATAGCTAAAGCCCGTGAGAGAAGAAGAAGGGATTTAGGTAACATAAAGTACATCAAAGATGAAGGAGGACGCACCATCGTGATCGAGGAAGATATTAGGAAAAGATGGGGAGAGTATTTCTCCTCTCTCTTTAACGAGGGGAGCACCGACGGTAGTGGGGAAGGAGAGAACCCAAGCGAACAGTTGTTACCAGAATGCTACTACTCGGGGATCAGCCAAGGAGAAGTGAATGTTGCTTTACAAAAGATGGGAAGAAACAAAGCAGTAGGCCCGGATCAAATTCCCATAGAAGCTTGGAAGAGCCTAGGAGAGGAGGGGGTTAAATGGTTGACCTGTCTCTTCAACAAGATTTTCTCCGGTGCTAAGATGCCAGAAGAATGGAGACTTAGCGAAGTCATCCCCATCTTTAAGAACAAGGGTGACGCTCAAGTGTGTAGCAACTATAGAGGTATTAAGCTACTTGGTCACACAATGAAGCTCTGGGAGAGAGTTATTGAGAGGAGGTTAAGAAGGGAGACCAGGGTGTCAGAGAACCAATTTGGTTTTATGCCAGGGAGGTGCTCAGTAGAGGCTATCCACCTCCTTAGAAGTCTCATGGAGAAGTTTAGAGAAAGACAAAAAGATTTGTATATAGCTTTCCTTGATCTAGAAAAGGCATATGATAGTGTCCCACGGGAGTTGATTTGGAGGACTCTAATAGATAAAGGGACCCCAAGGAGATACCTAAGAGTCATTAGGGATATGTACGAGGGGGCGAAGACCCGTGTATGGTCCACGGTGGGGACCACTGAGTTTTTCCCGGTGGAAGTTGGACTTCACCAAGGATCATCTGTAACACCCCCAAAATACCGCAGCGGAAGACTGTGTCATAGGGGTGCTACTTCATAATACAAAGTACAAGTTATAGAAAATGAACTCTAAATGAGACGTTTTGAAAAGTTTCCATTCGATTAAAGAATTCAAAGTTACAAACATGAGATTCCAAAGTATGATACATAAATGTATACAAAATGTTTTGAATGGTAAATGATAAAAGCGTGAGTCTTCAGAATATGCAGCTTGACTCTAAGTTCCACGCACTAGCTATCGTCTTACTAACCTGAGATAAACATGCTAAAGTGTCAACACAATGGTTGGTGAGTTCATAGAGTTTGTCTTAAAATAGTTGAAAAAGTCTTAAAAGAATGTTCACACAGCAAAGGCATTGAGAATCCACTCAGTTACAAGTCCCGCCATAAGAGACTTGTAACCTGTGTGTTCACAACCCACTGCCAACATATAGTATAATAAAGACATGTATAAGTTCATCAAGACAATTAAGCAATTAGTAGTGAGTCTCTACTTCATCTCCGAAGACCTCACTTTTATGATGTATCCAACATTCGCAAATGTTAGGATGTATCAAAGCCAACTGGGAGCCACTTCCCAAAGAAAACTGGGAGCCACTTCCCAAAGATATAAGTTTACTGGGAGCCACTTCCCAAAGATAAAAGACAGTCATGTATGTATGAAATCAAATATAATGCCATCAAGTATAAGACAATCAAGTATAAATGTTTAAGAGTATTTGTACAAGTAAGCAAGTAGTTGAGCATGTATCCCCCCCAAGAGTTAAAACAAGTACGAAAAGAGTAGGGGCTATGACTCACCTTAAGTCTATGTAATGAGAAATGAAAGTGGTAGTCGAATCTCGAAAGTCTCTAAGAGCAGCCTATAATAGAACGTTGCGACTTAGGTTTGGAGTAACGTCTAAGAATACGAAGACTTGCCAATATATGTCTTGCATAATGTTCATGATGTAGTACTTAGTATATAGTGTAAGTCTTTGAATATAAATGGTTTATGAAACATGTATAGGTTGTACATCTCTTACTACCGTTCGGGCCGACATAATTCAGAAGTCATGGAGTAAACGTTCGAGGAGCCAGGACACTTTAACTCGTAAATCCACAACTCGTCTCGACGGCTTACTTAATGAACTCCTCACATGAGGCTCCCTACTATTGTAGTATTCGATAACATATATATAAGTTTTGATCCGAAAGTTACATGAAGATTGTTATTAGGGTAAGTTTATATGGTCTTTGGTCATAGCTTCGCCGTGACCTTGGTCATTGTACCATGGTCTTGAGACTCAACCTTGGCTTTAGCCATGGTTGTGGTCTTGGCTTTAGGTCATTAGACCTCTTGGTCTTAGTAAATCATGACTATAATATAGTGACTTTGGTCTAAAATGGGCTGTTAAGAATTTGAAGAAAATTATCACTCGGAAAGTGTTTTCAGGGTTCGAGCTTCTTTGTTCCTGAACGAAAACGTCGTTCCGGACAACTTTTGTGTTTTAACTTTTTGATGAATCGGACCAGAAGTGGGACTTTCAAAACCAAAATTTGATCAGAATGCTATTTAGGCAGTTTTGCCGTTTTGGTTTCGCTAACTTCAAATGGTCATAACTTTTGACTCGTATACTCGTTTTGGGTGATTCAAATTGCTATGTTTTCCTTGTTAAGTCCTCTTTAACAGTAAGTAAGTGTCAAATATCAAAGTTATACTATTGTGGTCGTGGTTTTCCATAAAAATCACTAGTTTGCTTGTTTGCTTGTCATAAGTTAACATATGTATACCAATACTCGTTTTATCCATTTTTAAACATCATGAACACAATAAAAAGAACATATATAGCATGAAAAGAACACAAAGAGCATGAAAATGATATTGAGCAAGAAAGTGTATAAGGGTTTCTTACAACTTTTGGCTTTCACTTAAGAAAGGAAGTCAAGTATAGAACTTGGACACTAATCCTAATCTTGTAAACCCTTCACCACAACTCTTGTAAACCCTTGCTAATCTTTATATAACCCTTGTGAAAACCATCTTAGCTCAGACCTAGTACCCTTGTGTAGCTCCTAATTCAATCATGGAATCACCAAATAAACACTAGTTTCGTGTAGAGAATAACTAGGCCTTTAACTATGGTATGTAATTTGTAACTTGAAGATCAAAGATGATGAAGCTATGGAATTATGTTGGGAAGTTTTAAATGGTGATGAAAAGAATGAAGAGATGAGTTTCCTTTTATAGTGCAAGTGAGGAGGTTAGCTAGTACTTACTTGTGGTTAAAATTGGAACACATGAAGTATAATGAACTAATGGTTAAAAACTAAACACATCTATGCATACTTGGTTGTTCTTTAGACCATATACTTTCCTAGGCTCATTATCAAGCCACCAAGGCCACCATATACACGTTCATGGACAAGGGGAAGGGACTAGGTGGATGAATCTTGGCCTTATATAAGTTACGTAGTGAGTTTTTGGTCCCGTTAATTGCTAACCGTAAATGATTAAGCCTCAAAACGTAAAACCGGGTATCGTAAAAATATGAAACTTGAAAGTATTGTTAAACATGTCAATATAGTCCATAATAAAATATAAAATGAGTGGTAGGATCTATCGGGTGCTAAAACCCTGCTAAAAACTGGAAACACGGGTCTAAAACGCGCAATTCGCGTAAAACGCTGAACTGAAAAACGTAAAATTCCGAAACTTTTGGAATTGTCATAAAATGATAGAAAATCATATTTCTATTGTTTATAATGTTTTATGGATATATCGGGATGCTGGAAGGACGTTTAAACCTAAAAGTAAATCTCGGACACGGCTTTGTGATTTTTGCAGAAATGATCCGACGAGCGTCAAACTCTCGGATTATCGTTAAAATAGTTTAACTTACGAGAATATGAAATAAAAATTTCTGAGATGAATAGTGAAAAGTGAATAGTAAAAAGTGAATAGTGAAATTTTCGGGAATAAAAGTTAACCTGAAATTGCGAATTGTTACATCAGCCATTAGCCCTTACCTCTTTGCCTTGATTCTAGATGAGATATCTCGAGGGATTCAAGAGAACATTCCTTGGAGCATGATTTTCGCAGACGATATTGTGTTGGTTGCAGAATCGGCGGAAGGGCTAAATTACAGACTGGAGCACTGGAGAGAAGCACTGGAAGACAATGGCCTCCGGGTTAGCAGAGAGAAGACTGAATACATGAGATGTGATTTCGGTAGCAACGAGATCGGCCTCAACGAGGAGATGGAAGTTCGGGTCGGCGACCAGATTCTCCAACCAAAGGAGTCTTTTAGATATTTGGGCTCGGTGATTCACAAGTCAGGGAGGATAGATGATGATGTTACCCACCGTATTAGAGCAGGTTGGGCGAAATGGAGGGCGTCGTCAGGAGTACTCTGTGATAAGAAAGTTCCCTTTAAGTTAAAGGGAAAATTCTATAAGGTGGCGATTAGACCAGCTATCTTGTACGGGTCAGAGTGTTGGCCTATCACGAAAGCTCAAGCTAACAGAGTGGAAGTGACAGAACTGAGAATGCTAAGGTGGATTTGTGGTAAGACCAGGCTTGACATGATTCCGAACGGAGTTTTTAGAGCAGAACTCGAAGTTGAAACTATTATCTCGAAGATGCGAGAAGGAAGGTTGAGGTGGTTCGGTCATGTCAGGAGGAGGCCACAAACAGCGCCAGTAAGGAGAGTAGAAGCGCTAATGGTCAACGGTTTACGAAGGAGGGGTAGGCCTAAACTTAGGTGGGAGGATAGACTTAGACAAGACATGAAGGAGCTTCTCTTGTCCGAGGACATGATCTCAGATAGGAAAGTTTGGAGAGCCAGGATTAGAGTTTGCGACTAGTTTTGGGCTAGGTGGTAGTTGTAGGCCCTTTGAGTTTGCCTTAGCTGTAGGCCACTTGCGTTTGCCTTGCCTTTGTTTAGGTCTCTTCCCCTTAGTTGTAGGCCCTTTGCGTTTGCCTTAGCTGTAGGCCCCGTGCGTTTGCCTTGCCTTCGTTTAGGGCTCTTTCCCTTAGTTGTAGGCCCTTTTGCCCGCTTGCTTGTCCATTGCGCTTTTTTTTTTTTTTTTTTTTTTTTTTTTTTTTTTTTTTTTTTTTGCCTCTTGTCGTTTGTGTGGTGTGCTGCTTTGCTTTGTCTTCTTTTTGTTCCTTGTTTGTTGGCTCATGCGTTTTTGCTTTGTTTGCAGGTCTCTCTTTTTCTATCACTCGCACCTTTGCACTTGCCGGAGGTCTCCTGGAAGCAGTCTCTCTACTCCCAGTTTTGCTGGGGTAGGGGTAGGATCTGCCTACATTCTACCTCCCCCATACCTCGCTTCCGCGGGATTGAGTATTGTTGTTGTTGTTCTGCTATTGATTTGAGTCATGATGTGAATAGGATTGTAAGTGATGAGTTTCGTGGTGTGATTAGGATTGCTGTGTTGGGTTCGGGTTTGGGGCTTGAGTCGGTTTTGGATCGGTTTAGTACTTGTTATCCAGTTTCGGGTCTAGCTGTGGTTAGTGGGCCGTTTCATGTTAAATATAAGTGGGAGAAAAAGGGATGGGGGGATTTGTTGATGTTAGCAAACCCTTTGCATATTAAGCTTATTGATGACGGTTTGGTTAGTAAAGTTGTTGGCTTTAAGTATGATAGTATTGATGGTGAGTTAGTTGGTGTTGTTGGTGATTCATGGGTACTGAAAACCGATCCGGTTCCTATAACTTGGCATTCTATTAAGGGTGTTAAGGAAGAGTCATATGCTCAAATTATAGATGCACTTGTGCAAGATGTTAAGGGTTTGAATGCACGTACTATTGAGACTAATTCGTCATATTTTTTTGGGAAATTGGTTGCTAGGGCAGCTAGGTTAGCGTTGATAGCTGAAGAAGTTGGTTACCCTGATGTTATCCCAAAAATTAAGAAGTATTTGAGGGAGACGATTGAGCCATGGTTAGATGGGACGTTTGGTAGTAACGGGTTTTTCTATGAAGAAACATGGGGTGGACTTGTAACCAAACAAGGGTCTAATAGTAGTACTCTTGATTTTGGTTTTGGTGTTTATAATGATCATCATTTTCATATTGGGTACTTTCTTTATGGGATCGCGGTTCTTACAAAGATAGATCCTGTATGGGGAAGAAAGTACAGGCCTCAAGCGTATTCTTTGATGTCCGATTTTATGACATTGGGCAAAGGCTCAAACTTGAAATATACCCGTTTGAGATGCTTTGACTTATGGAAGTTGCATTCTTGGGCTTCAGGATTGACTGAATTCCCAAACGGTAGGAATCAAGAAAGTACCAGCGAGGCTGTTAACGCGTATTACTCAGTTGCATTAATGGGATTAGCTTATCGAGATAAACATTTAGTTACACTCGGGTCATTGCTTACAGCAATGGAAATTCATGCTTCTCAAACATGGTGGCATGTAAAAGAAGATGACACAAAATATGGTAAAGATTTCACTAGGGAAAACCGAGTAGTGGGAATTTTGTGGGCTATTAAACGAGACAGTGCATTGTGGTTTGCTCCACCCGAATGAAGAGAGTGTAGAACAGGAATTCAAGTGCTGCCATTGTTACCAATCACTGAGGTATTGTTTTCTGATGTTAGGTATGCGAGGCAGCTTGTGTAGTGGACGTTGCCTGTCTTTAAAAGAAAAGGTGGTGTTGCTGAAGGGTGGAAAGGGTTTGTGTATGCATTGCAAGGTATTTATGACAATACGGCTGCTCTTCAAAAGATTAGGAGTTTAACTGGACATGACGATGGGAATTCGCTAAGTAACTTGTTGTGGTGGACCTTTAGCAAGAGTTAAGGCATCATTGTCACAGTGTGTATGAGATGTTTTAATGCGGAGAAATTGTGTGTTATAATCTGAAATAGAAATTATGAATCGTAGCTTATTACATTAAACATACATTTCCTTTTTGTAGCAAAGTGCAAGTTCATCATTTATATCTATGTAAGTTCTTTGATAATAGATTAATAGCAGATGATGTAATAATCATTATACAATATATACGTTAATTATTTTAGTTTATGTAGGTGACTCACTGTGGAGAGTCGTTTTTCATTAATATATGTACGTACATACCAATTACGACTAGTTAACACGGAGTGCTTAAAAGACTACTGCATTTTTTATATCATGGAAAAAGTGAAGGGTGTGTCGAGTGTGACAGGGGCCAATGGGTTAATGGTATCTGGCAGTGGTTTTAGGATTGGAATAGACTACCGACTACCGAGAGAGGTACAGGAGACCTCTTAACAAATGTGAATTTGTCTCCAAATTTCAAAGACACTTGGCTTTGGAATCTTAGTGAAGATGGCGTGTTTACGGTTAAAGAACTCATATCAATAGCCGAAGATCAGCTTATTAATGGAAGCAACGTGCAACAGGATTCAGCTTGGCACATATTGGTGCCTATATAGATCAACGTTTTCAAATGGAGAGCACTAAAAGGAAGGCTACTGGATCGAGTGGAATTAAAAATCGGGGTATTGATAAACATACAAAACTTTGTCCTCATTGCTATAATAAGATAGAGAGAGTGGATCATGTTCTGCTTTATGTAATGAATTTGTGGGAGAAAGTTTTACACTGGATGGGTTTACTTTTCATTTTTATACAGGAATCAATGTAAATTATTGTCAAAAGTTCAGATTTGTTTTAAGTGGACCACGTTTTAATATTTTGTAGAGGAAATTCTCCCAAAACTTTTCGCTTATTTCAAGACTTGGTCACAAGACCCCTTTTCTCATTTTGGACTGCTCGACTCTACCCAAATTTTGACACGTGTTATAAAAATCGAACAACAAAAGCCCCATGATATTGATCACCCCTAGTAAAACTTGTATGAGTGTTTTGGGCTGGTTAACGGATTGCTAAACATAATAATCCATAGTATATAATTGAACTGAGCAAAAAAAATGGGGCTTAACTTGGGCTTAAAATTAAGATCTTTATGCATGAGCTGAAGCCCAGCCCGCTATACCACTAGAGTTTGTGATCGATGTTTAGTTGGAAAGTATGGTGGGATCTAGTGATCTACAGCAAAATATTTGGAAACCCGGGTGGAACCTGGAACTCTTATGATCTCCGGATGCCGGTTTTGAGAAGGAAAAAAGAAAAAAAAAAAAAAAAAAAAAAAAAAAAAAAAGCGGTTGAACCGCTATTGAGACCAGCTGAACCGGAAATCCAGAGCTCGGTTGGGTGGATTAAAAGGCCATATCTAAACTTCTGATTCATTAATCTACAGGTATTATACATGGCAATTCAATATACAAGCACTTCATGATCTTTGTAAAAATGAAATTCATAATGAATTATAATATGAAACGCACAATCTTTGGTAGGCGTGTTCATCGGTTCGGTTATCAAGTTATTCGGTTTATTCGGTTAATTTTTTTTCTGGGTTAAACCGAAAACAGAACCGAACCGAATTCAAATTTGATTCAACCGAACCGAATAACCGAAAACCGAACCGAATAACCCGAATTACATAATTTTAATTATTTTTTCATTTAATTATATATATTTTTATACTAAAAAAGATTTTTAATGATTATTTTTATATATAAATACATCAAAAAATTTATATATTTATATATTTTTGGTTTTCGGTTTTCATTGCCAAACTCATATCCAAACCGATAACAGAATATTTAGTTCGGTTCGGTTTGGTTTTGAATAATTCAGTTCGGTTATTTTCGGTTCGGTTTCAAGTTTCGGTTTTCGGTTATTGTGGATATTACCTGATCCGTGAACACCCATAATCTTTGGACTAGGCTGAGCCCATTAGGCCCAGATCCATGCACTACAAAGTAGCCAACACAACATTAGGGCCGTCCCCTTCATTCTATGCTGACCCTGGCTCGGGCTGGCTTTTTGGGAAGCCCGTCCCCACCGTGCTCACGGCCCGGCTGGCCTGCCAGCCGTAGTGGGAATTATCCCGTTCCCTGGTCAAAGACTTGGTTGGATGCGGGATCTACTCCACGAGGAGCGGTACGGACGTAGATGATATCATCACGACCTCTCTTTTCGTACCGCTAGGGATGCTTAACGCCACTTCGCCAACTGGCGTTACCTGCGCTTTCGTGTCTCTCAGTGTGGTCAAACACATTTACAGGATTTTCTTTTAGAACTAGGCTTCATTCCAACATTACATTAAAGAAAAAGAAAAGAAAAGAAAAAAAAAAAAAAAAAAAAAAAAAAAATCGTTGTTAGTGTGGTTGTTTTATAATATTCCGTTGAACATTATCTCATAACCGACACCTTTATGATTCTTCTTAGATCATTTTACCTGTTTTCTTTTTGCAAAAGAATCATTGTCGTAATGGTAGGTCCAGCCGTTCACATAACAGCTCATTCATAAACTACAAACTGTGTGGAAGTCCAAAGTATGTGCTACTACTATTATATTTCTTGTAAATTACATGAGGGGAATATCATGGGCCATTGCATGATTATTGGATTTTATTCCTTTTACACAAATTAAAAGCCAAACCTTTATACATTTATTGCTAGTATACTTGTATACTTATAATTTTACAATCACTCTTGAAACCTTTCTAAAACATTTATGGACTAGTTACATACAAATTCATCTAATATACTCTAATTACAGTTTTGAAACAGAACTTCGAAGTTGATCATCTGAGGTTAAGTCTTGTGATGTTTCTTTGAGGTGTTTTATCGATAAAACCGTCTCCTTCCATCTTCAACATCTCAAGCAAAAACTCATTCCATGTATCGACAGGGCCAGGCATGCACCAATGAACACAATCCGGGTAACTTTTGTTGTCGCTAGCCGGATGTCCATAATGGTTTGGATGTCCATCTGGTCTCAATATCATCGCGTCACTAGTGTCCAATAACCTAAGTTTTAACCCCTTGTTTTCACCTTCCTTTTGGGCTGCTTTAAACTCGTTCACTTGAGTTAAATACATTTGTAGCTTATACCCATCTAACCTCATTTCTAGACTAGTAAAAGGTCTCGTTCTAACACAATTTCCGCCGTTATTATACTCCCCGTTCTCAAAATGTTGCGGTGAAAATGTTCTTAAAAATGCTAATCCTGTATAATTGTGAAGGTTTAGGAGTGTGGTGAAGGTTGTTTTGTATGCCATTTGGTACGCATAGTATACGGAAACATCTGTGATGTTTTCTTGATTGCAGAATCGGCAGCCTATAATTTCGCCTTTTTCATAGTAGACAAATGGTCGAAAAAACCATTGTCCAGATGAAAATATGACAATGTCTAAGTTTTGTAGCTGAGATGTCCACACGTCGTCTGCTTCGTCTAAATAAAGGTTCATTATGCTGTTTCGGGTGAAGTTGTCGGGACTAGGATCTCGAGTTTTGACCAATAAAGGAGACCATATTGCGACTAGCGTGAAATTGTAGGTAGGAAAGATCCATTGCCCGAGTCTTGTATCGTTTGGGTATACAGTGATGGGATAAGCTTCCTGATAATCAAATTAACATTGTAGCTGAATGAAATTCACAAAAAAATCTATCTCATAGATATTTAAAATCGTACCATCTTCGTTCTAATAGATATTTAGAATGAAAGTAACATGCAATTTTAAGAAAAGTCATAAATCATAATCCATCAATCAAATGTCACATTTACTTTTTAGTATTTTATTTGTATGTTTCGTTTATTTCTGTCGGCCCCGTTCACTTTTAATTATTGTATTTAATTGGGATGACTTGTATTGTATTTTGATTTCATTTTGGGTACTTAATAATATGTCGTCTTTTAAAAAAAAAAATCATATATACCCAACTAAAAAATTATAATGACATATTTAACCAAAACATGTTTTAACTACATTATAAATCATGTATTGAAAACATGTATTTTGAGTATATATATCATTTTCATGTTTAGATTGGATATATTTATATATATGAAATTATACCTACTTTTTACATACTCCCTACTTTCATATTTAAAAATTATGATATTTGTAATAAAGATTTGGGTAAACAAATTGTTAATTTTACCCATTTTTTTTAACAAAATTTTTACCCATATATTAAATAGTAACATGAACACTTAAAATAAGACGGAAGAAATTTATATATATATATATATATATATATATATATATATATATATATATATATATATATATATATATATATATATATATACTTTCTTACGAGAACCATCTTATCTGCGAAAAATGAGAGAACCACCAAAAACATACATGCACGTCTTTTAAAATAAAATAAAAATACATGCAAATCATCAAAAATCGTAAGTATCCACCTATGTTCTTCAATATCATCATGAATTCATCCTCTTTTTTCACAAAAACCTAACACACGACCGCAATATTGTCGTTGCACGCCTTATAAGAACATACATGCACACCTTCAAAGAAAAATTTTGTTTTTCCGATTTCTTATCAAATTCTTTGAAACAACTATTTTTTTTAAACATATATGTTGTTTTTAGAACATATGTGCAAAACTACGATTATTGAAGGCGTGCATGTATATTTTTTGTGGTTCTCTCAGTTCTCGCAGATAAGATGGTTCTCGCAAGAAAGTCTCACTATATATATATATATATATATATATATATATATATATATATATATATATATATATATATATATATATATATAAGAAGAAAAGTTAAAATGGAAAAGATAAGAAGAAACAACAACCACATACTTTAGATGCACTTATAAAATTAGATGCATCTCCCCTTAATTTTCTTCATCCTATTTAAAATGTATGGCTAGAAATACTTCTTATTCTTCTCATTTTAGTTTTCTTCTTATTATATCCCTTCCATATATATATATATATATATATATATATATATATATATATATATATATATATATCGATAATGAACACTTATTGTAATTAAAAAAAAAAAAAATAGTAATAATTGTGTTCAACTTTCGTCTCATTTTCATTTTGAGTTGCTGCTTTCTAAAATGTTTTGGGCTATGACGCTATGTTATACAAACCCTCATTATATTGTCACATCAGAATGTTTAGTCAAACCATACAACCTGCAATGCACACGGTAAAACCCGGTGATACTTCAAATGATTGAATACCCTCCTGTAGGGTGGGGTAACTCGCCCAAAATGTTTTAGCTGCTAACTTTAAATAACTATTTGCCACGCCCACAGATTAGTTGCTTTTTGGGGTTAAAAAGAAAGTGTTTACTTTAAATAACTAAAGCTAGTTGCTTTTTTGAGGTAGAAAGAAAGTGCTTACTTTAAGTGACTACTTGCTAAAGTTTAGTTACTTTAGATTTGCTACGCAACAAAAGTTGGTAACTCGAAATAACCCTTTCATTTATTTTCGATTGTATCATAACTTTTAGAAATATTTCTCATAACCTAATTCATTTTTATTTTTGTAATATCTTTCTGTTTTTAATTACCTAAAAGTTAAAACAAAAGACGTTATTCTGCCGTACTTTAACAAAGAGTCAAAAACTTCACTTTATCTTGTCATTTTCTTTTTGCATCAATACTATTTCTTCTGTTTTTTTCTTCTCAGGCTTATTACATTAGAGCATCAAACTTTACAATAATCTTTTTTACTAAAAAAAAAAATTCTACTCTACCCCATCTATTATTTGGACTAACGACCCTTTCAAATATCATAACGGATACTTAATCTTTCCAGCTATTGAAACCTACATTACACCAAATATAATTTTGGCCGTTTTGTATAATTACAAATTATTTATCAACAAAATAATTGTCGAATTGATATAATACCGTTTGTTGTCATTGAACTTTCTATATCTGTTGATACGTCTCTCTCTTATCAATGTCGGATAGTTCGATACGTCTCTCTTATACTAGTATGTGGTAGGCTCTACATGTATAGTACATAAATAATAGGATTATGATTATTCATATCGATAAAAACATGTTAAGAAAGACGACACACCACAATCTTATGCATACACAACATATCATGTGTTACATACTTACATGCAACACATACTAGTGCTCCTATCTTAATGTTTATGAATGAAAAAATGCGTGTGAAAATCGTCTCTCTTTTGTGTATAGTATGTGTTACATGCAACTTATAATGCGTGCAGAGGCGGAGACAGGAGGGAGGTATGGTGGGCACGTGCCCTCTTAATGAAAAAAATTGTAGTGTAATTTGACTACTTTTATAATTTGTCCTCCTAACGAACTAATTTGTAATGTAGCTTGTAAAGAATATCAAAGTTGCCCCTTTGATCGTAACTTTCCGGCTCCGCCTCTAATTACGTGTACCTTATTGTATATGAGTAAAAACGATCGTGTGAAAATCACCTCATTTTTTTTTATCCTTATACAAAGATTTCTTCTAGAACTATTTTTCGTGTGAGTTATCTCTATATGCATATATTTTTATTTTTGTTGTGGATGAAATAACTCAAGCCTCAAAATGTTGGACCATCAATTATCAAAGGGGTATGGTCTTGATACGCTTATTTCATAGACAAAATGCTAGATGACAAGAAAATTACTTATCAATGACTCACTGTATAGTACCACCACTTGCTTTTGTTATCTAAGTTAAATAATTCTGACCCACCACTACAACTGTACCAAAGTATACATATTTGTCAAGGGCCCGTTTGTTTTGTTGCTAGGAATGACAATAGATATCAGATTTGGTATGAGGTAGAATGACAATGGATATGAAAAAATGTATCATTACGATTGTTTATGTTTGGATGACAAAATATGGAATGAAAAAGTGTAGAGTTTTGTAGTGTAAAAGATATGAGCCCACGGGAATGGATTTCATATACATCAAATTGATGGGTAATCAATCTATGGCAATGATATACTCAATTTATTACCGGGCCCACAAAATAAACACATTCAATGACTTTCAAAGTCATATACTCATTCCCATTAACCCAACCAAACGGGCCTTATATATCATGTATACGTGGAATACGTATTTATCTATTACCAATATCTTGTATATATAGTATTAATTAAACCGCCATTTTTTAACAATAAACTAGTAATCATGTAATGGTGATTTTATAAACATGGTTATAAACAGGGACTGAGTCAAGGGGGTGCCCGCAGGTGCACTTGCACCCTATGGATTTTTTCAATATAGTATTAATTTTTAAAAAAATTGTCGATTTTTCTTAAATGTATCTTAAATGCACCCGGTGCATTAAAATGTGTCTATAGTATTATTTAGTTCATATACTTACAAATAAAAAATAAATATAAAATTTTGTAAAAGCCCAAAGATGAAACAAGTTTAATAATTAAAGCACAAAAGCCCATGAAATAGGTTTTTTAATGGAACAAGTTTATTCATCATCCTAACAATTTACAAAATCTAAAATTGAACCAACACCACAAAAATGCAGTATTTGTTTATTATGTCTTTTTAAAGTTTTCATATTTTGATTGGTTGTATGAAATCTTGACTAATTTGTTGGTTCCGTATAGTCTATCATCATCAATAAGGGCTTAGGGTAATAAGAATAAGCGAATAACTATGCAATTTCTATTAAGACGAATATGGATAAAAAGTTTAATTGATAGTCAACAGTATATTAGAATATGAATAGTACCCCAATTATGTTGTCATGGGGCATTTTTATTGTTGTCATATTTACAATATATATGAAAAATAGTGCTTAAATGAAGTTGGTTTTAGTCTTGCTTGTTGCTACCGCTACGGTTGAAAGATGTTTTTCTAAAATGAAGCTCATTAAAACTGATTTTAGTCTTGCCTGTTGCTACCGCTACGGTTGAAAGATGTTTTTCTAAAATGAAGCTCATTAAAACTTATTTGCGTAATCGGATGAGTGATGATTATTTTAATGACGCTTTAACTTGTGCTATAGAGAAAGAATAACTTATTAATATTAAAAATGAGGGTGCACATAAGTGTTTTTTTTTTTTTTTTTTGCTATGGGAAATCGTAGAATCACTAATTAGAAGGTAATATGTTCATTTATTTATCGCTTTAATGAAATCTTCATTTTAATCCACTTTTTAACTCTATTATATTACGGTTAAAAAAAAATTGTGCACCCGATCATATTTTTTTCTGGCTCTGTCCCTGGTTATAAGGAAGAGGTTTATATATAGAAAAATATATATAACTACACTCATCTATTGATGTATATATAATTTCAATAGATATGAAGAGGCTTATAATTTATTTAACGAATTTAATGAACGTGAGTTATTATGTGATATATTTATGAAGTTTATGCATGATTGAGATAAGTTGTTACATCAAGAAAGTTAATTTAGTGGTTTATGATGTGTAAAATAATTATATAACTTTATAAAAGTATATCATAAAGATGCCCTACATATGTTATGCATGGTGATAGATAGGACTTTCTATGAATCAAAGTTTAGGTCGAAAACTTACACTAGCTAACATGCAAACCAATGATTGCATTTGGTTTCTTCCAACCGAGTCTCCAATAAACCCCAAGGTTTTCCCTCTAACAATTTCCAAGAACTCGACCGCGTCAAATTCGGGCAAATCACACTCATTAGGCTGCCATCTCCACTTCATGAAGTCGGTATCGGGCCTTCCATACTTCATACAATTTTGTCTATCATCAATTACGCATTTTGTTTCATTTGTATAATATGTTTCCCTTTCATCATCAAACACCCAAGTGCCTTGGAACACATTACACCTGTGATCATCGGTCGAGTTTACCGCGCCTTGGCCCGGGCTTATGAACCGAAGCTCTGAAAAGTTTCCAATGTATAGATGGATTGTGATTAAAAGTGCTAAGGTTATTATTGGTAGGATGAAATGTTTGGAGTTGATGATGAGTGGTTTAGTGTTACCATTTGTGGTGGTGTGAAGCTCAATTGGATTGGGCTTCATTGGTTGAAATAGGGTCAGGATTGAGTTTCAAGTGCTTTATATAAACACACACACTCACTTCTTAATGATGGTGACAAGTATATATTAGCAAATCATTGCCCTTTAATTAGAATAGTTAAAATATATAAAATAAATATTGAAAATGAGCTGGCTAGAAAATCATTATCCTTTTAGGACAAACTTGAAGAATAATCTTATTTCCAATTTTCCCCACCACAACATGATATATAAATCATATAAGAAAAAGTGGATTATGTTCTTGAAGCAAGGGTGATATGGTAATATCACACAATGAGTATATTTTAACTTTTTAAGTGTGTGTGTTGGACGACACAAATCCAAAGCAGACATAGCATATGTAAAAGACCAACTTCTGTATGATTAGTATTACCAACTACAAAACCTCACATGGTAAGACAGTTTGTACCTCGACATATGTTCTTTGCCAGAATTAAAATGCTTGTTTTATTGTGGCTACTATCACTTTGTGACATCGAGGTCTCGTCGTAAGGGTCATGTACCTTTTTAAGTATTAAATAACAAATATAAAAAGTTGTTTCATTTTTTTATTAGAGTAAACCTTAGTGTGTAACTGTGTATGTATATAATATGCAGCAAATTTAGTTTACCACACTCGTGTTACAGCTTTTATAAAATATAATCTTACATGGTCTGACAGGGAAGAGAGTTATGGAGATATGAATAGAAAAAACGAGCGGGTTAACCCGCGCGATGCTGCGGGAGCGCTATGATAATGTTTTTTTAGATGTCATTGTTCGAGCTTGCGTTCTCGTTAAAGAGTAAGTATGTAAAGGGATTAGAAATAATAATTCCATGAGATTTGTAAAAAGTAAAAACAATACCATATCATTATTCAAAAATGACCACGCATCATATTTATATTGAAGGTTTACACAGCAAACACCCGAAGAAGAAAAATAAATAAATACATTTTTTGTAACTATTATAATTATGTTCATTTGTGGAGGAAGCAATTATTTTATTTTATATATTTTTTGTAACTATTATTACAAAGGTGAGCGATGCCAGACGCGTTGTGGCGTAGCGCTGTTTCATTTTGTTGATCATTGCACGGGATTTTATTTTAAGTAGAAAGTGGAGCTTTATTTGCGCCTTGCAAGCCCGTTAGTGTTCGGGTTAACGGAAGTATTAAGCATATAAATCTGTATACGGTTTAATCCGCGAAAGCAAAATTTTTAAATTTTAGTGTCCATGTATTCAAAGATCGATATATCATTGACAATGACATGTTTGTGGTATAATGACAACCATCGAAAGCTTTGACAACTTAGATGAAAGGTATATATTATCTTATAAAGAAACGTTTAGCAACTATTATAGCTTCTTGGTAGCAGGTCTCTAACTTGATAGCACAACGTCCAATGGCTCAAACAACCTTTCTGGCAAAATCAACATCAACATCGGTACCATACTATTTAAACTGTAACAAAAACTGGGGTCAAAGAGTATTACCAAAATGAATCACAGGTATCCATCATTGGCCTTTAGAATACTTTAATTACCTGATCAATATTTCTTTCTGAAGCAAAAGTTTATCATGATGTCCAAGTTTCCATCTAAGCTGTATATTGAATTATTCTGCTTCAAAAAAACACCTGCAAAGAAAAAAAAAGGCTCATAACTCATTTATATACATATAATCCGTTTAAGATCCTCGAAAATTCTGAATAAAACACAATTGTCTTCCTTATTACGATATGCATTTATTGTCACTGGATCCCAGCTCTTTAGCGAGCCTCTATCAGTTCCACTATCAAATCATGCAACCTGAAATCATAGAAATGTTCATAATATATCACAGGCTGCGATATAGAAGAGATTTTGAAAAAAAATCAGCTATTTAGAAGAGATTATTGAGATATAAACACATAAAGATAGTCCTTATTGTGAATTCGAATGGCAGATACACCTAAGTCTTTATGTTATTCGGTGTTAACTCTTCATGTATATCCTAATTGGCGGCACCCTAATAATCCTCTTTCTGTATTTTTCGAATGCCAAAAATGTAAACGCAAAAATTTTCTAACTTAAGAATTTAACTAAAAACATTGGATCGTGAATTATGTGAATCGAAAATGGGGTTTTCAGCATTGAGTTTTAACTACAAATATAAAACTAACTGAATTTACTGATTAAAAACATCCCTTGCAGTTCTAAATGACGAAATATAGGTACCCGTTTCACCTATTCCAAACATCCTATACACCAAATTTAAAGCTTATGTCCGGATCTAGGACCAGGAACTCTAAAGCTTACTAATGCTTTTACGTGCGGCATTTACTTTAACAAAACTCAATCATCTCAACACCTGAAGGGGAAAAAAACGTATCCTAACAAAACATCTAGTTTTAAGTTTTATGAGCAAACGGCTTAAAAATATTACCATGGCAGCCATTCGACCTACTGCCACACCAACAATCAACCACTTGTTATAATGGGTTGTTGCCCCGGAATAAACTCACTGTTCAATCTAAAAAACTCATTACTCAACATGGTGCGATAAAACATAAGTTACTAAAAGCAAGCCTAATGCTTACCTTTTTTACTGCAAGAGACTGAGTCATTTGGTTTCTATCCTCGTCCCTTTGCTCTCAATCTGTTTTCGCTACAGCTGCTGTTGCACCAACAACAGAAAACGCAACACATTTCCTAATACATATCTGCTGTATGAAAACACAATAAGTAGGTAAGCAGCGTTAATAAGAAACCCCAAACACCCTATATCCATACATAATATTACTAACGAAATGAATAACGTGTGCACCTTTAGAAGCCGGCAACAAAAACCCGCTCCTTGCACCACCCATTCTGGAACTCATGTCCTGGCCTACTACCCATTATCTTTATAAGGTCATTTTTTCTCAATGATTGTGAAAGGGTTGAAATCGCCTCCACGCTACAAAAAACCCAAAAAACAAAAAATAACCATAATCAAAAACACATTTATTTAAAAAAATAGCACAAAACCACTACCAATTCATATAAAAGACAAACTGCAAACGACACATAGTGAGTTGCATAACATCAGCAAGATCTTCAACACCTCAAAGCATCATGGCCCTGGCTTCAACTCCAAATCTAATATCTTTCGCTGCATAGTTTCGCCTCCTACCTGACCTACTGCTTATCTTTAACAAAAAATCACCAGTTGCAATTAACTAATCATACAACACAATGAATCCTAAACAAATATTACTATATTATTATAAATAATACATACTTGTTGACAATTTTTCCTAATTAGCCTGCAAAAACTAAAATAATGATTTAAAGAAAGTTAGCATAAGTGTGACACTTTATAGAAAAAAAAAAAAAAAAAAACTCACCGTGATTTCATGTTTTCCGACCTTGTTTCCGATAAGCATCAACCGAACCACCACCTTCGATCAAGTAACACTCATAACAAGCCTTCTGCAATTAACTAACCGAAAAAAAAAAAAAAAAAAAAAAAAAAAAAAAAAAAAAAAAAAAAACTTTCTTTTAAATGCAGTAACTTTACAATTAAACCCCATAAATTTTTATAAACATACCTCCACCGCCAACTTCGCCGCCTCTTCTTCTCATTAAAACACAAAATTTTTTATATGATTCGATCAACCCTCCACTCACCTCACTTCTCCCTTCTTTTTTATATCAATTTTTGTGTGGTTGATCGAATCATATATTCATTTTTTTTTCAAACAAAAGATATCAAAAAGGTGGAGTTTTGGCAAAAGTGTGTGTTTTTAACTTTTTATAGTACTTTGGTAAAGAAGATTCAGGAATAAACTGGAAGGGGGTGGGTTTATTAGAGGTGAGAAGATTCGAGAGTGGGGAGTTGGGATTTTTAGACAATAAATATTTGTTTGAGAGAAATGTCTAGAAGTGATTTGCAGTATTGTGTTGTATAGTAATTAGCCTTTCAACCAATGACAAAATCACACACGACCCACTAACATACTTTTGGCTCTGAAATGATCTTTTACTGTTTGTACAACTCCTTTGAAGCATGGTTACTGTGCGAAACACTGTTTAGTACAATTTTTTGAAGCATGCAAAATTCTGCCTTTTAGTATATATATATAATTAGTGAAGGAATCTTTAAGTTTCAAGATTGCATGTGTTGAGGGAAATTTTATATTGTTGAAAAAAGTCCATATGGGTCAATCATGATATTTGGTTGCCGTATTTGTTGAGGTAACTTGGGTGCCCAACTGCCCATGTTCTCTTTTGGAAAAACAATTCCATACATTATTATCATAGATGTCAAAAATCTTCACAATGTTTGAAAGATTTGAGCCACCTTCCTGTATAGTACCATATACTTAGTTGGTTAAGTCTTCAAAATGTTAAAATCGGCGAAGAAATTCTGACTCCATGCATCAATTTTTGGTGCAGACTGACCCTTCTTCAAATATCTAGCCTAATGCAGTGAACATCTTTTCTAGCGAACTTTGATTAAATTTTAGATATAGTACGACTAATTCCATTTATCTAATTAACTCTGTATTTATGTGTCATAATGTTTCTGATTATTATGTTATTGAGGGTTTTTTTTTTCAAAGAATCTAGTGTGAACTTGTTAGTATGAATTTATTAAACCGAACCAAATGACCAAAGATGGATTTCATTATGCTCCTCGAGACCTCGACATATGTTGATGATCTTCTCGTGGATTTACGTATGATCTTTGTGTTTTCGTGTAATTTGCTATTTGTTTCACGTTTGTATACTACGTTTAGCCTAACAATTTTAAATGTGGATTATCAAATACAGTAATAAATAAGAGACCCGTATAGCTTCGTTATTTTTTATCTAATAAAACTCACAATGAAACGAAATTGTCGACCAAGTTTTTCCAAGCTCATGGGCCAAGACAACATTTTACCTACTTTAACGGTATTGTTTGTTAATTAATGACCACTTTTTCTTGTTGAACATTTGAAATCACCACTATTTGTAGTTTTGCACATGTAATTTAGGTTACTTTTAAGTTTTAACTAGTTAACTTTGCTTAGATTGGAGACAGAGAAAGCTATGTATAAATCCTCTGTTGTAAAAATCGGTTCAGGAGGCCGATTAATCCCCGCATAATCGCTGATCGCTCACTAAGCGCCTTGATTTATCATAATCGGCCTATTTAATCGTTTTGGTCAAAGATCGCTTAAAAATTGGTCAAAAAACCAATTAATCGGACAAAATCGATCTAATATGACAAAATTGCTTAAAAACCGGTCAACAAAATCACTTAAAATTAGTCAAAATCGCTTAAAAATCAGTCCACAAACCGATTAATCGGACAAAATCAGTTAAAGATCACTTAAAAATAGTCAACAAATTGAGAAATATCTATTTTTGACTTTAAACTTTGAAGAATTATGTATTATGTTTATATTTGAACACTTGAAATATTTGAACTTTGATGCATTATGCTTATCGCATACATATAATTTAATATAATATCTAAAATTATAATTTTGTGCATAAAAATTCCTATCCGATTAATCCCCGATTAATCCCCGCCTAACCGATTAATCACTAGGCCCTACCCAACCGCCTCACTAGCGCCTAGCGACTTTTACAACCTTGTATAAATCTATTTCACACATTTTTCCTTGTAAAATTTTCATACATTTTTCCGACAATCTTTTTCATCAGTTTTGCCTAATCAAATATTTCTGCGAAGCTGAAAATTTTATTAGTATCCTCACTTGATATACTCATATTTGCATGTATAACATACGTAAGTAAGATGCCTTAAGTGCAAATTATAACCTTAGAGAAAGTTCATATCGATACTTTATATTCTGCTTTGATAATCGTGTGAATCACAGCTTAATTCCATAAGGGCTTAAAGCACTTGAGACGAGTCCTCTTTTTACATAGTTCAGAGTATTTTTGGTAAACATAGTTGAAGCTATATGTTGTATCTGCGAGCTTTCATCATTGGGATGTAACAAGCAGCTAATACCCAAGACCATGTTTGAAAAAATCTGGGACAAATAGACAAAGCATATATACAATTCAAATCAGAATTGATCACCACGGAGCACGGAACGACAATTCAAACACATTACAGGCCAAAAAAAAAAAAAAAACAATGATTAGGCACCTGGGTGGAACATTTGAAACGTGGTCCAACTAGTTATTTGGTTGTATACACAAAAGAAACATGACATGACAACATTTGTAATCCACAATGTCGCAAATAATGTTTGTGAATTTTCTCTTTTAAATGAAGCTACAAAAGCACACAAACAAATAGTAGTGTCATGAAGTGATGTGAAAAAAAGAAGATTATGAACAGAGAGTTGTGTGGCTTGGTATGGAGTAAAGTGTTTGTCGCTGTACGTGGTGTGGCTCTATCTTGAGTTATATGTGTCTCCGTTTTCCTAACAGCTATGGAAACCAGTGGTTCTTTATTGAAAGGCATGTGTCAACGAAGGCTCTCTTTGTTATTCGTTAGAAAAAGAAGTTTAGCGGCTGAAAGGACTGAGTCATGAGGAACGGCTGTTAAATTAAAGGCTGCTTTAAGTTAAGGAAGCTATCTACGTGGCTGTTCGTTATTAAACTAAAAAGGCTGCTAAAGAAGGAACAAGAACCCGTTTGTAGATAGACAAATGAGATTATATGGCATTCAGAATTTGGATACGAGTACTTTTGTCTACTACTAAAAAGAACAAAACATCACTTTGAAGTATTCATTTTTGTTAACTATTAAAACCCTCTTATCGATCCTAAGCATAGAAGTACTTGCAAAATTTAACCTTCTTTCCAATAAAATGGCAACCCATAATAGTAATACAGCCAACATCTTAGCCGATCAACACTCAAATGTCGGAAAATATCCTGTTTGTAGCCAAGTTCAACCAGCTTATCTCACAAAAACTATGCCTAAATCGGCACCAATGCAACCTGAACCTATTGAAACCATGTGAAAAGGCTTGCAGAAAAATATAATTCCCCATATAACACATTAGCAAAGTCCTGGTTTTCTCGGTTATTCCCAATCCGATGGAAGTATCGTAACTTACAAGGTGAATGCTTAATCTTGCAGGCTTTAACACAATAGTGAATAACTGGTTGGCCTCTCTTGCTGCCACCGAGCTTGAGATGGTTGTCATGAAATGGCTTTTAGAGCTTCTTCAACTTCCTATATCTTTCTCATTTTCTTGCAATGTTGTGATTGGGAGTGTGATACATGGGAGTACATGTGAAAGCTTTGTATGCACATTGAATGCTGCTCAAGAACAGATCAAATTGGGACTACAGGAGGCAGGCTCTTAGGAAAGCTTGCTGTTTATTGCTTGGATCAAACACACTTTTCTCTCCAAAAAGTGTGTGAAGTTGTTGGGATCAACACAAATACTATTCGGGTTGTTCAAACAACCAAGTCCACATATTTCAAGTTATCACCCTGTCCTATGCATTATTACGAACTAATGAATCACACATGAGAGAAGGTTTAATCCCATAATACTTATGCCTTACGGTAGAAAGCAACAGCAATTAATGGATCCACTGGGAACATTTTGTGAGGTTGCAAAGATATTTGATATGTGTGGGTTTATGTCGATACTGTTTATTCAGGTCGATACTGCTTATTCGGGTACTGCATGTATATACCCTTTTATGATGGTGTTGAAGGTGCAAGCTCCTTTGGTTTCAACCCTATCAAAGGGTTCCAGAAATCTTTAGATTGTTGTTGTCTTTGGGTTAAACATCGAAATGACATTGCATATACTCTCTCTACATAATTTGAACTTTTGAAAAATAAAGAAAGAGTGTCAAAGCAAGTGGTGGACTACAAAGACGGGCAGATTGCTCTTAGCCTCTTAGTGGTAGTTTTTCATGCTATTAAGTTATGAATGGTGAAGAGAAGCTATGAAGTAACTGGGATAAGAGTGTGGTTCCTAGAAAGTTTGCTATGGTCTGTTTCAGGAGGATATCACCATGGTTAATGAAAGTAACAATGAAGATCTAAATCGCTTGAAGAAGCAGTTACTGAATCATTGAATGCTACAACCTACAGGGGTGTGTTTTCATGACACACAGTAATTGAAGGTATACATGATTCGGGTGGCTCTAAGTGCAACTCTTACTGATGAGAAGCATGTTAGCATGCTATGGAATATGGTTAAAGACTTAAAGAGCATGCAAATGCTCTGCAAGCTAAAATCAGTTTAATCGTTAGTATCCTTAAATACTCATTTTGGTGACCTTGCTTTGAAGGAAATCAACCAATAAAAATGGTGTAAGTTGTAGCTTATGGATATTTGACTTATAATTCCCTTATGTTCAGCTTTTTTCTTTTTGTTTCATCAGCATCTCAAGCGATAGACCAGGACAGGTATATTCAGGAACACTGTATACAGCTATATGCTTATCTTAATGAGCTTTATTAGTTGCCAAAACGATTTGGTCTAAATGATGTTGCTCAATTCATTATCAAAGAACATTAAGGAAAAAAAAAAAAAAAAGTCATTTTCATTACAGATTATTGATTAGTTGTATACTATAACTTTATTCATTGTGGGTGTCAGTGACCATCTGAACTTTTGCAACATGCAGTTTTTTAATCTCCATGGGTCGATATTACAAAATCTGTTAAAATATGTATAGTAGTTGGAGCAAAACCTTTTCAGCAATCAGCATTATTTAATATGCAGCCAGATTGGTCAAAAATATACACATGTATAATTATTTGATTTATCAGTTTTAGGATAATTTAAATGTCAACATTTAAATCTGATTTTTTAGCAATGGATGAGGTAAATCTATATTTCGACTATACATTAACAGTCCATACCTGAATGATGTAATAAAAGATGTTTTAAAATACGAATATTAAGTTTGGATATTAAATTAGTTACCACGCACATATTTGTTTATAAATGATTCGTTGTTTCTCTAACGAAATTTGACTAGCAATGAAGTCAAATCAATAATACTAGCATGCCTAAAGATATGTTTTAAAAACATACACTATTAATGCATTGTTTGTGGAAAAGTTGGCTTTTTGTAAACACCAGTGGAAATTTAATAAGCATGCTGATGCTGGTATGCTAATACTAGGGATATTTGTTGGGCTAGGCTCATATGAGATGCACCTAGTCTTCTGTTGAACTTGGCTCAAATGAACCCAACATTATGGACAACTTGTTTTAACTTTTAATCACAACAAGATCCCATATAATATTAACTATAAAATGAGCAAAGCTCCATAATCAAGGTGATTATGGCCTATAGATTAACACTATTTTTTCCAATTTAACAGTTACAATCTTTAGGATCGAAGAGAAGTTTACAGGAAATCACCATAATGGTTGTGCAGGGACATGTCTATTTGTAATAACCGGAACAGTTCATGAAATCTAACGAAAATACCTCATACGAAGATCCTTGCATTGGACGCATACCCATGTAGTTTGTGGAGGATCCATGCAATAGGAATGAACACAACGATTTTCGCAACTATGACAATGTATCAGAAGTTCCTCTGGCTCACGACAACAACACTGATAGCAAACTGGTCTTGGTGGTGGCTGTTCAACCCAAACAATCAACAAAAAAAAAAAAAAAAAAAAAAAAAAAAAAAAAAAAACAAAGTCAATCCATTATGAACTAAAAAGAAACTTAATCAAGGGTCTACTGTTGACAAGGTTATTTGCTTAAAAAGCTAATGCAATGTATCAGTATCACTGGTTAATTGCAGTAAGGAGTAAGGACAAAAAGTTACCATATACTGAAGTCCGGTCCGTGTGGATGCTTCACCATGTGGAATAATGTAGACATCAGTAGCAAAAGAGTTGCTTGGAATTGTTTGAGAGTATATTTTCTGATCAGAGGATACAGCTTCCTCCATCTTTTGTATGCTATAAAAACTAGCCTTGCACAAGGGACATGTAGAAACCTTTTTCATAGATGCCTATAAATAGAAAGATTATTCGAAATCAAATTGTCATGATGAAAAAAATACAGAAATTAGCAGAGTTACACCAAAAATTGTGTTAGCTCAATATGCTTAGAGATAATAATGAATTTGGTTTTGTATGTAAAAATATGGTAATACCCACAAAAAGGTGCAGAATAGTGTGTTTGAGTGCATCTTTGCCGTTCAAAACATAGAAATAAAATAAAGAGAAAATAATACCTTGTGATTTGCCCAGTTCTGTATGCAGGAAAAACAAAATCGGTGTCCACAAGGCAGAACTCCTCTAGTTGAACTAAAATCCGTCCAACATATGACACACGATAAATGAATGGGTGTAGGTGACGCGGGAGCATCTTCCCTTTCGTTAGATTCATCATCAACTTTTGTTGACTTGTCTAAAGAATTCTTGCTCAAGGAAGCTGAGACACCATTGTTACAAACTGGATCTTGAATATCAGAAGTATCCAAATCTTCAATCTGTTCAGAATCCTCCAAAATCAAATTCCTTCTTTTTGCATAATCGGGTAACCTAGTTTGGTAAAGCCTTCTAGAAAATTTGGACGGCTCGCCAATGTCGACATCATTGTCGTGAATTTCCGTAAGTTGGAAATCGTCCTCTGCATCTGAAGAAGATTTCACTACATTATCTGTATTCTTATGCATCAGCCTACGACTTCCTTTGGAGGATTCAGATCTGGTAATGTCTCTCTTTTTTTTATTCGCACGACGTGAAGGGGAAGGACAAGGTAAGTCCTCGGACTGTAAGAAACAGGTACAAAAACAGTGCAAAATTTGAATAAGAACTGCAATAATTTCAACTATTTTCACACATTGCCAGAGAGCCACATAATTCAGCTAATGTTACCTCTATTCTGCTCAAGCCAAATGAAGGAGATTCATCTAAACCGCATTCGTTTGTGAGGGAGACATCCGGTCTTGAGCATCTCTTAGTATCTTTTCTATTCAATCTAGAACGATCCTTATTTTGTCTCTCATCAGAAAGGAGGTTCTACAATGGAAATAGCATGCATATAATCAGTACTTCAATTTTAGGCGAAAAATATCCAAATAGGGCATCGGATTATCCGATATTTAATTAGTTCAAAGTTATCAGCAGCCATGATGGCAGGTGAGAAAACCTACACATGCTACAAATACTAATAGAAAATAAGGTGCATACAGTAAGTACCAAGTTATGAGCTAAAAAATGGAAGAAATAGTGGAGGTAATCATTTGGCAACCAGTACAGCTTTTGCAAATATAATGTAGAGAAATACTAAACCCTCCTACATTCCTACTGATCCTTCTAATTCACATGTCATTTATCAAAAAGAATGAGCAAATGGGTCCCAATTCTAAGTGCATAGATGACTAGATGAGTGGCACGTGTAATTAGGAGCATTCAACATGTAATGAATGAGATGTCATGTAAATCATTTGAACAAACTACAACTTAAATATTTCAAATAGACATCAGCTTAATACTTTTTTGTTACAACAAATTACGTATAATTTGGAAAATGGTCTATCATCTAAACCAGTAATTATAGAAAAGAGGATGTCCTTCAGTCTTACTGATTCTAACAGAGCTTTCATAAAATAGACCAACCAAAACTTAGAATAAAAAAGATACAAAGATCAAGTGGCTCATGTAAAAATATAATTTCCCAGGTCTTGCATTATAAGTCAGCTTGTCATACTATTACTGAGACACCCGGAGTTCGGGACATATCATCTCTAAACTTCATCAGTTCTTAGTTCTTACTGGGAAATATCTCATGCCTATACATTGTCATATTAGCCATACACATCCCATATAAAGTATTTATGACTTAATAACACAATCTCCATAGTTAAAATCACACCATCTGATTTGAAACACCTGTTTTACCAAGAACTTGTTAAGCTCTGGAACTAAATTCACACAAAGTAAAAACATAAGGATACCCAACTTTCAGCAACAGTAAAGAGCTAGGATCAAACCTCTTTCAACAATGAAGACTGAGTCCAATCATCTTCATCATCAGATTCAACATATTCGTTTGTGACAGAGACGTCCTGTCTCAAGCATCTCTTGGTGCCTTTCCTCCTTAATCTACAAGGATCCTTATTTCGTCTCTCATCAAAAAGGAGGTTCTACAATGGAAATAGCATGCACATTATCAGTACTTCAATTTTAGGCGAAAAATATCCAAATAGGGCATCGGATTATCCGACATTTAATTAGTTCAAAGTTATCAGCAGCCATGATGGCAGGTGAGAAAACCTACACATGCTAAAAGTACTAATAGAAAATAAGGTGCATACAGTACGTCAGTACCAAGTTATGAGCTAAGAAATGGAAGAAATAGTGGAGGTAATCATTTGGCAACCAGTACAGCTTTTGCAAATATAATGCAGAGAAATACTAAATCCTCCTACGGTCCTACTGATCCTTCTAATTCCATGTCATTCATCAAAAAGAGTGAGCAAACGGGTCCCAATTCTAAGTGCATAGATGAATGACACGTTTAATTAGGATGATGACTAGGAGGATTTAGCATTCATCATGTAATGGATGAGTTGTCAAGTAAATCATTTGAACCAACTATAACTTATGTTTTTCAAACAGACATCAGCTTAACACTTTTTGGCTACAACAAATTACATACAATTTGCAAAATGGTCTATCATCTAAATCAGTTATCATAGAAAAGAGCCCGTTCTTCAGTCTTACTGATTCTAACAGAGCTTTCATACGACAAACCAACCAAAACTTATAATAAAAAAGATACAAAGAAGTGGCTCCTGTAAAAATACAATGTCCCAGGTCTTGCATTATAAGTCAGTGTGACAGTGTATCACACTGAGACATCCGAACATATCATCTCTAAACTTCATCAGTTCTTACTTCTTACTGGGAAATATCTCATGCCTATATATTGTCATATTAACCATACACATCCCATATTAAGTATTTATGACTTAATAACACAATCTCCATAGTTAAAATCACACCATCTGATTTGAAACACCTGTTTTATCACACAAAGTAAAAACATAAGGATACCCAACTTTCAGTAACAGTCAAGAGCTCGGATCAAACCTCTTTCAACAATGAAGACTGAGTCCAATCATCATCATCAGATTCAACATATTCGTTTGTGACAGAGACGTCCTGTCTCAAGCATCTCATGGTGCCTTTTCTCCTTGATCTAGAAGGATCCTTATTTCGTCTCTCATCAGGATGCAGGTTCTACAATTAATATGGTTTGCAAAATAATCAGTACTTGATTTGTTTGCCGAGAAAATATCTAAGCATGCATCAGACCCAACATCTAGATAGTTTTTCAATTATCAACAGCCATGATGGGAGGAGAGAAAACTGATAGCCTATCGCTAAAGGCAATTTGAAAGAGGTGGATGTGCTACTATGTTATAAACAAAGAAAATTTATAGAACACTTCACCTGATTATTTGGCGATCAGTGACAACTTTCACCTCTATGCATCGTAAAGAGCAAGAAATATGCAGATAAAATGTATCGCGTTATACACGCCTTTTTAATAGCATTTTCAAACCCCATCTACTCTACACCTTTATTACATACGAATTCTGTTAGGCCAAAGGCCCGTTGGTATGGCATTTGGTCTTTCATTTATATCAGTTATCATAAAAAGAAGTACTTTACTCTTGCTCATTGCCTCATTCTATCAGGAAATAGACCAAACAAATATTATAGTAATAAGAAGAAAAAAATGATGCCGATATGTCAAGTCTGCCTACTTTTTCCCATATTACCAAACGCCCTACAAACATGTTTTCTGACTTAAATAAACAACCTCCAATGTTTAAAGTTATACTATCTGCTTTAAGCACTTATTTATCTAACTTGTTAATCTTTGGCAACATATCCATATAAACAAGAAACGTAAACATACTCAAGTTACAGAAAGTCAGAAACAGCCAAGAGATCACATCTAACCTCTTTCAACAAAGAAGACTGAGTCCAATCATCATCTCCACCATCATCAGATTCAACATCGATCACACGGTTTCTGGAGAAGCTTCTGCTCGTAGATGCCTCACCAAGCACACTTCTAACTTCTTTAGCAGCAACTGGTATCTCCAACAGCAATGGCCCAATCACCGCCCCACTGCAAAAAATTAAAATTTAACAAACATATCACATGTCGGATAAAACATCCATAATGTATATAAGTTTAACTTGTTCTACAAACATATCACAGTCTCACACGTTGGGGGTGTTTGGGATTGCGTTTTGCAAAACAGTACGGAATCCCAAACACCCTCATTTTAACATAAACAAAAAATAACCAATCATACCAATGCTTCATATAAGGCTGCTCGGAGACGCGTCTCCCTTGCTTTACACAATCCTCTACCCATCGATGATTGACGACAATTATTTTCAACTTCCTAGCAAGTTCATATTTCTTTCCTTCGAATTTTCGACAAACCTAATCAAACAACCTATTAACTTACATAATCATTTCAATAACCAAAACACTAAAAAAAATTTAAAAAAAAAAAAAAAGTACCAAATGAGTGGTGGATTGATTCATAGCTCCAACATAAATCGCACCGGATCGGGCGATAAGTTTAATAAGATTAAATCTCTCGGATCCATGGTATCCGCTAACCGTAGCGATAACTGAATCCATATTTTGAAATTCAAAAAAAGTTAGGCACCGTTTAGTTTCCAAACCTTTAGTTAAAATTTAGAGAATGAGAATTTCACATTTTTTGAAAATTGTTGGAAAAAAGTTGAACTAAACGGATTTTCAGTTTTTCTCTTTTCATATGAAAAATTTCCTGAAAAAATAGAAAATTTTTCACCAACTAAACGGGCCTTTAGGGTTTCAAATGCACAGTGTAATTGTGTTTGTGTATGTGCGTGTGTGTGGCGCGTGGCTAAAAGGCTTAGCGGGAAGATTGTTTTTTATGAATGTTTACACAAGTTCCTTTGTTTTGGGTTAGCTTAAAAGTAAGGGCCCGTTTGGTTTGTAGATGGTTTATGATTAGGATTTGGATTTTGATTTGAATTTGGTTTAGGGCTTGGATTTGATTTTAAATTAGGAGAGAGAAAATAATATTTAATTATATATTATATATTAAAATATAAAATAAATAACTGATTTAATAATTAAAAGATTAAAATAAGAAAAACAAGTGGTTGAAAATGAAAGGAGGCACACAATTTAATAGAAATCATGAAAAAGGAGGCTAGCTACCCTACTTTTGAAAATCCCTTACTGTTTGCTATAAGTACCGATCCCAAAATCCATCTTTTTATAACAAACAACCTTATTTTGGAGTGATGCCAAAGTTGAGGCCCAAAACCCCAATACCAAACAGCTTGTAAGTATTTTGGTGAGTAACGTTTTCTTAAGCTTTCAAAATTATTTTGGTGAATACTACTCCTTCAGTCTCAAAATAATTGTCAGATGACAAGAATCACGTAGTTTAATAAAATTGAGACCACTTTAATTTTCAACCACTCAAAGAGAATATTTCCCTACACCCCCAACGGGGTGTGAGACTCTGATATGTTTGTTTGAGACGGAGGGAGTAGCAGTTATTCGCACATTACATCAACGGGTATTTTGTCATAAATATTTTTTAACTTATGTTTTTTGTTAAACAACATTATGAATTACAAGGATATTTTTTATACTAACTTTACGTAATATTAAACTAATTCATATAAAGTTATAGTCTGTAGAATACTCACCCATGTTAATTCAATATAAAGACTATGGTAATGATAATTGGTTACATTTAATTGTACAGTATGTATTACAATCATTTTTTTATGATTCACAAACAGATTTGTTTTTATTTTTTAGTTTTTGTTTCATGACAAGATTTGGACCTTTTAAATTATTTATTTGGTTGATTGTTAATGTGGAGTAAAGTTATTTTGCAGCACTTAATAAGAAAAATAATCTACAACTTTTAGTAATTGTGTTATATTGAATTAATTTATTCTTGAAAAAAAATGTAAATGGCGCATGCTTTAATTGTATTACTTAAATTTCAATTAATGTTTTGGTTTTTATATTAACTTTAAAAAAAAAAGAGGTTCACTATACCTTTGAAGAAAACTTTTTGTGTTAAATTTGTTTGTACAGCAAGCTTATTGATTTCTATTGCTTAAACTTAATATTTTAGGATATTTAATGGAGAGAATGAGCTCCCTCCATTATATGTAGTTTAGATTATATATGTTTGCATATAATTTCGATTGATGAAAAATTTTGAATAGGTAACACTTGTATATTTAATAGTGAGATAGGCTCGAAGTGTACGTCGAATTGATCTAAGGGTTGAGGGATTATTCTTTTTGGTATTTCATATTTATTTGAAAAGAAGTAAATATCCAGGGTTTTAGATATTTTGATTTTAAAATAAATTAAACCTATTTGCAAAAAAATATAACAAGAAAAGTAAAATGATAGAACTCTTACGCGGGAAAAATGTATTTACCTTAGGTGTATTACTCTCTAATAGTGATCTACTTAATCTATTATTTACCTTAGGTGTATTACTCCTACGCCTATGCAATAGCCTAAGTGAGTGGCACATAAAAACGCCCAAAACACTCAATAACTAGAAAACGCGATAAATATTTGTACTAATCAAATACCTAAGACATGAGTACCTAATTAATCGTTTCCAGTCTACAAGTTTCCTTAACCGGTTTTTGAACTCCTAACGCGCGCAATCATTAACAAGATATAATAGATTAAGCATCACACAACTAGATTTCATGCATTCCTAGATAAGTACTATTAAGTTTAGCCTAACATAGCAATAGAGAAAAAAATCATAAGAAGAAATCAAACAATAAAAGGGTGTACATGATTGATTGATTTATCAAGTTTTAGAAATTGTCAATTTTGGTCACTGAAAGATTATTTTGAAGAAATGACATCGATAGTCCCTCAAGAATCAGAGATTGTAATAGCAGATTTGGTCCATAAAGTTTCAACATGTACAACAATGACCCTTGTGATTTTTGTCTTAAAAAACCTACAAACCAAACCTGTTTATACTATCACAAACCTTATTAATAAATCCTAAACCCAAAATAAAACCCCAACCCATATACCCACCTGATCCAATACACCTCAAAGCCCAATCCTCCTTAGCCTATTAATCAGTCAACCCACCACTTAATAAAAGTCAAACAATGATATAAAAACCTTACCCGCCCCCTCTTTTTACCCCTGTAAGATAAACATAATAATAACTAGTATGGTTTTGTGATTAGTAAGATTCAAGAAAGAAGAATAAGAAGAGATTTTAGAGAGAGAAAGTGAGTTGGGTGTTTCTAGAGAGAGAAAACGGCAAAGTCTCAAAATCCTTGCTGGAAACAGTACATGACGACGTCAAGACTTCACACATGACGGCGTTAAGCTTGGCAAAAGAGGTGGAAGTGAAAAATACACATGACGGCCCAGAACATTTTCTTTGTAATTGACCTGACGGCGTCACCAAGGCCGTCAGGGTCAAAATGTATGTGACGGCCCAGAGCTTAATTCCTTCTTGACGGCGTCAAGATTGGATCTAGGCAATACGATCCTTAATTTGGCGGCGAGTTGACGGCGTCAGAAACTACAACGTGACGCCGTCAGGATGTATTATATATATATATATATATATATATATATATATATATATATATATATATATATATATATATATATATATATATATATATATATTTTCCAATTTTCCATTGTAAAGTGTGGAACATTAGGAGAACTTTGGAGAGCTTAAACCCTAGACGAATTTTATGTAAAAATAAGGGTTTCAACCCTTGTTCCATCCATGCTTAATTGAAGATAAGTTTTCCAATAATCATACGATATGTCTATGTGTTGTGTGATTCTATCTTATGCTTGTATTTCTTTTAACATGCTAGGCTAGGTTTTTATTGTATTTGCTTAGATGTAGTGAAACCTAGATTTTGATTATTGGTTGATGGTTTGTTTATAATTGTTGTGGATGATTGTATTCGATGTTAGGCTTAAGAAAACTCACAGACTTCCAATTGATAACTTGCTTGAACGTCTTAAGAAACATGATCGGAGGTGTACTACGATTTTTGGTTGATTTAATGCATAAGTGAATTCTAGTGATCCCATGTTAGGAGCTTTTAGTCGGCTCGACATAGGAGTGAAGTAAGAGCTTATAGAGTTAGGGAATATTGTACACGGCCCTACGACTAGTATTAAGGAATATAACCCGTCATTCATGCAATTGTAACAAGCTAATCAACCGGTAAAAGATATCTAGGGAGTAATGAAATCTAAGTAAACACATATTCTCTTATTATTGTTTCCACCACATAACCACATTAGTTTATTTTCATTTCTCTTTCTTTTATTTTGATTGCATCTTTAGTTAATTGGGTTAGTTGAGTAGCAACTAATTCTACCCACTCCTTCAAAACCCGAGATTTTACTTGTTTTTATAAAATATAAAAATACAAAAAGAATCATCCCTCACCTCTAGACCTGGTTTAGTAGGCTTTCTAATCCTAGCGAACACTATTCCTGAGTTGAACGATCAATCCCCCGGTACTTGTCACTATACTATACTACAACGATCATGTACACTGCCTGGCGGGGATTGCAAGCTTCTCAAGATCCCTTGAGAGGTAAAACCTGTTGCGAGGGCGCAATCCCGCGCATCACTAATAAATATATATTATGAGACATTTAAAATCGTTAGCGATAGCTCAAAACAAAAGCAAACAAAGACAACCCCTAACACGCTGGACCCGCATGCCAGCGCATGAGCCCAGAGCGCCGGGTCTTCGCTCGGATTCTCAAAGCCGACCTTTAACCTATCCGAAAACCTTTTATCTTTCAACATGTAGAAACTAGAAGGGGGGGTTGAATAGTTTCACCGCTTCTTTTTAATTTCCTAAAGCGTTTAGCCGTTTTAGGTCCGATTATTTTTCTTTTACAAACTTGTTGAATCCTACTCGTTATGTGATATCAATTTGGTTACTAGCATACTCAAATAAACGAGTAAAAGTAAAGAGTAAGGAAAGAACACAACCAAGAGACGCGGTGATTTATAATGGTTCGGCACGAAGCTCACTCTCCGTCCTACTCCACTCCCCGAGTACCACACTTGAGAGTTATCAATCACTATATCAATACACTCCTTCGGGCGAAGCAATCCGTACACATGCTTATACAAGGCTTAACGACACTAAGCATAATGTCGAGTTCTAATCATAGCTAGAACCAATCTATTCCAAGGCCCACGTGGCCACATGAACAAACACTCTTGTCCAACTTGAATCTTCACCTGATCCAAGCCTTCACTTATTTGACGTACTTGGTTCTTCACCCGAACCAATCCTGCACACACATGACTTACTTGATTCTTCACCCGAATCAAGCCTTCACACACTTGACACACTTGGATCATCACCCGATCCAAGTTTTTACATAATGACTCAACAAGTCCTAACCTACATACTAGGACATCACTCTCCTCACATCAAATACATGAACTAATCTAGTTACAAGACTTCTTGGATCTACATCACCATCCAAGCTCACACAAATATAATACTTGGAACTACATCACCATCCAAGTTCACACAAATATCCCCATCCTCGACTCACACACAAGTCGGAAAACAATGACATAATATACATAACCTATCACCATAACACTTGTTACGTTTGTGTGTGGACACCTATAACACCTCGAATCTTCATAGTTGTCGAGAGTTCTTCTCTTGCACTTGACGGAAGAGGAAATCACTTATAAACATATACCGACATGTTATAGTGATCAAAGAATAAAAAGAACAAAGACCAGAAAGTTTTGTGTGTGTGAAAGTCTGTTTTATGAAGTGTAACAGTTCAGTATTAATAGGCGACAAGAGGGAGAGGGACGGTCCCTTAAATGCCAGACGTACCTTTATCACTAAGGGACCGTCGGCCTATTTAAGGGACCGCCGCGACAAAACGTTCCCTTTTTGTCCTGACATAGTGAAAACTTATCTGGTTCAGGCTGAACTGATTTGGGGGGAAAACTATCTGTTATAAAGTTTGAATTTGAATTTATTTTCTTAATAAAACATTTCTTTAAAAACACAAAAATACTTTTGTGAAAATGTTTTGTCAATCTTAAAAATGTAAGTTTAGGTGAAAATAAAATTCTTTGATCACTTAACTAATGACGGTATAAAATTTGTTCATACCTGAAGTGATGTTGAAGCAGCTACGTAGAAGAAACGAGTTTCCTCGATTAAAAACTTATAAACCGTAACTTTACGTATCATGTCTTTATATTTTGTGATTATCAAAACACGAAAAGACCGAATAATGCGAATAACGTTTTTGACATTATTTGTATTAACACAACACATATTCGTTTATGTTTGGGTAAGTGTTACATATGAACCAGGCTCACCCATAATGATTTGACGCTACATAAGTACATGATAGTTTTTAGTTCAAAAAAAAGTAAAGGATAGTTTACCAGTATGAGATCTCTATTTTAATCTAAATTGGCATCCTATCCAAAAGTGAAGCACAAAAGATCTGGAATTAATTTAGAGATGACCCTAATTTTTAATCTAGCAAGTAAAAATATTTGAGACACATTAATTTGTTTGTATTTTAATCGATAACAATGCACAATTTATTTATTTTTTAAATCTTATGCGTACGTATATTATAATTATTACTATTAATATATCTTTAACAAAACTTTTATTTTGATTTTGACCGTATTAAGATCCAAGATGATATCGAGTTAAAAATAAGCCCGCATAAATGATTTGTTCCAACAATAGTTTGATTATCTTCAAAACAAATTCCTCAAAGTTCATTTCAATTTTTGGTTGACTAGACACTACATGTAACATTACTTATAGAAAACAACACAACAGAGTTAGGTTTGCAACCTATCACACAGACGCCTAAACAACATCAATTTCACCTATTATCATCCAATTTGTCCGATTCATTTCACCACCTCTAGCTCTTTAGAGTTAAGGAGAGATCAGCTTATTGGCTACAAGCTTTTGTTAGTTACGGGTTCACGACATCTAATAGCATACCATATTTCTTTCTTTTCGCAGGAAGCCTACATCAAAGAGGCATTAGGCTCTTCTTTACTCAACTGTAGCTTGATTCTAAGTCGTTCAGTAAGATCTTTCGAATGCATATCAGCATTTTTATGTTGGTTCTTGAACTTGCCATAGGCTACGCATAATGAGTTTAGATACCTAACGATAATTCATATACTTATGATGTAAAATCATATAAAAATACATCAAATTAAATTCACATATATTTACAGCTTTTACGTGATAATTCATTATATTTTTAAGGGTATTTAAGTAATTTAACTTGCCATAAGCCCCTATAAGCCCCATTTTATGGCTTGGGCTTATGGAGGCTTACGGTTTATTTTATAAGCCATAAGCCTCCATAAGCCTGTGTGATAAACGAGACTTATTTTATTAGCCGACTTATTTTAAAAGCCCGCCCCAATGAGCCCTTCATAAGCCCTCGCCAAACATAGCCTTAGTGTATTGATATCTAGGTTGAAATTTACATGTGGGTATATAGTATAGAAATTCTTCCTAAGTGATTCACATTTTTATAAGGCAATAAAAACTAACCCCGTTTTTTGGTACTCAGTGTGATTGGCCATTCACACAAGAATGGTTATGTTTCGATGTGATTTCGTAATACATCACTGTAAGATAATGAAACCCGTAGGTAATCTGTTATTATTCATCACTATTTATAGATTACAAGATATAAAGAAACCCTAATGGACCCAACCCACAAGTCGGGTTTGGGCCAACTTATTCTCTAACACTCCCCCGCAGTTCGAGCGGCGAAATCGCGAAAGCTCGAACTGGAGTAGTAAACTAAGAAAACAAATTTAAAACAATAAACCAAAATAAACGAAGAAAGTAAATTCGACACCAACACAAGTCGTCTCGGGAATTGATACCCTGGATTCGACACCAACACAAGTCGTCTTGGGAATTGATACCCTGGATTCGACACCAACAAACGTCGTCTCGGGAATTGATACCCTGGATTCGACACCAACAAACGTTGTCTCGGGAATTGATACCCTGGATTCGACAGCAACACAAGTCGTCTTGGGAATTGATACCCTGAATTCGACACCAACACAAGTCGTCTCGGGAATTTATACCCTGGATTCGACATAAAAAAAAAAAACAAACAATTAATTTTTTTTTTTTTTTTTTTTTTTTTTTTTTTTTTTAACGCAAAACTTAACATATTAATTTTAAAATCCAAAACATAAACCTTTAAAAATACTAAACATTTTTTTTTTAATAAAGTTTAAAAAATATTAATATAATAAAAATAAGTAATAACGAATGTAAACCAAACATATCAACAAGCCTTATCATTAACCAACATGTTCCTTCCCTTCTCTCTTTTCCTGTGTTCCTGAACATTTGTGCTCGCTATCAGATATTCAATGTTTTTTATTGCCGCATAACGAAACAAACTTTACCACTTTCCTTGCGCTTCAACAACTTAACTGAACCAACACCTCGTTCTTTCCACTGGTTTCCTCCTTTATCGAAAGGATACATCTTCAACTTAAGATCGAGGATGGGATCTTCATTTTCTTCACCATTAGTGACGGCAACCTCGTCGAGTTTGACGATTGGAGTTATTTGTGCTCCGGTGTCTTCGTCTTCAGCAGCGGAGGTGGTTTCTTATTTATTTATTTATTTATTTATTGAGTTTTCGATTACAGATCTGAGAGTGTTGTATTTGGTTGTTGACTGTGATGATGACGGAGATGGGATATACATGCTCCGGACCGCCGGCCGAAGCCGGCGGCCGGAAAAATTAAAGTAGGGTTTTTGGTTTTAAAGAGCGGAAGGTATTTTAGGGTTTAGCATCACTGGCTGATACCATGTAAGATAATAAAACCCGTAGGTAATCTGTTATTATTCATCACTATTGATAGATTACAAGATATAAAGAAACCCTAATGGACCCAACCCACAAGTCGGGTTTGGGCCAACTTATTCTCTAACAATCACATTGTATCATAATAGCTTAGAGGATTACTTATACGTGCAACAAGGGCTTTTGATTAAAAAATTATACTTTTGATAATATTATTACCGTGTGTAGAGTAGCTGTGCTAAGTCATATATCATCTACATTAAATATTTCAAGCTATAATAATTTGATAAATGTGATAGTGGTAATTTTGATATTAAATTTAACAATACGAACACAAATACAAAATATGAGTCGACATTTTGGGTTAAAGAAAACAATAATTACTCTTTTTTCAACTACCACCCCTCATTCTTCCCATTTTATAAAGGGCCTCTCCCATCTCATATGAAAACCCTAGCCCCCTTCTTTCATTAATTTTTAGTTCTCTCAATTACATGAATATATTTTGTGTTATAGTCATTTTTGTTTTACTTAATTTTTGTTGAGGCAGCCTTTGTTACATAAATTGTTTCAGAAGTGATTTTAGCAAATGAAAGGGTTTTTGATAACCATTGTTTTACCCTCTAATAAGCCAAAGCATGTATAATATATATATGGGTGTTTGATTTTTTGTTCTCAAACGGATTGGAGTTTCACCAAGAAATGTGTTTTTTTTTTATCTTTTAAATCTACAATTCTTGTTTTATGGTTTAACAAAGCGTCAACACAAACCAACCAAACAATCCAATACTATACAATTTTTTAATTTTTATTCTATCTCGGGCGTTTGGTTTAACACTCTATAGAATACACCCGACCAATTTACCCAGCCACCCGTTGTAACTAAAAAGTACAAAACTCTAACAGAATGGGCCCCATTGGGAACACGTGTGATTTTCAAACTAAAACTCCCTCATTCCCTCCCCTTATTATAAACATAATTCCCTCATTTACCCCTCACTTCAAATTCTCAACTCTCACTACAATCAATCATTTCATTTCAAATCCAAAATGTCGAAATGAAAGAGCTGAGTTCTTCCTGATCACCATGTGTATACTCGTCTTTCTGATAATCTACCTCAGATTCCTGAAGTTAAACCAACAGTTGTGAGTTTTTATTTATTTATTTAATTGATATTCTAGTGATGACCGATATCTTCTTTTTTTTAATAAATATTATTAAAAGTAAGAGATTAAAGATCAGGCTGAAAAAGCCGGATATAAATGAAGGTATGTTGAGCATAATTTGAACCACTTTTACTAGTGGTCATTTTGTTGTATTAGTGAAACTTTTGCACTTTATGGAACCATTGACTAGGTTTAGATAGAATAAGAGGATGTCAAGGAAGCCAATGAAGGTATCGACTTATTTTTAACCCTTTGTATCTTTTTTTACCTAAATGTCTTACATTCATCTTTTGCCTTGTAGATTTGTCTGTTGTACTTAAAACACGTGCTGTGAACAACGGTTATGTGAAATAAAATAGTTCTGGGCCAAAGTACTTAAAGAATAAAAAGCTTGTAAGTATTTAGTCATTCAAATTTTATACATTGTTTTGGTAAGTAATTTGTTGTCTGTAAATTGTTTTGTCCTCTATAGTTATTTATTTATGTTTTTATATAGTTTTATCAAACTAGTGTTAATTGTATGTAAATTGTTTGTTATGTATTTGAAATTTGTATGTGTTTAATAGTAATAGTATAATTTTGTGATCTATGACTTCACGAAATCTCTCATGTTGAATTCAATGGGACTTTTTCTATTGTTGGCATGGTTGTTTCGCCTAATTCTAAATCCATAAACGTCATTTTTTTTCTCCTCATATACTCTATTTGGTTTGTCAAATTAATTCCATGATTGATAAAGTTATTATTAGGCATCAATTTTAGAATGATCACTATAAATAATTAGAGTTAATTACTTAAATCGTCCATGTTGTTTGTCTGATATCACAATTTTAGTCCCTAAACTTTTATTTTTGTGGATCTTCTTTTTGTGGTTTTGACCCGTTACAGGTTTGTTCCTTTGACCAACAATTCTGTTAGTTGACTGTTAACTTGAAGGGTATTTTAGTCTTTTTATGTATATTGTTATTATTATTATTATTATTATTATTATTATTATTATTATTATTGGGCAATTGAAAGTTAAAATTTGTAAAAAAAAAGTTGGCAAAAATTTTGATAAATTTAGTGAAGAAAGAAAACACAAAATATAAGTGAAAAATATCAAATGTAAGCATGTGTTAATGTGATATGAATATAAATATCCGCGGTTGTACTTATAACAACAACTCATGTAACTCCTCTTTAAAGTTTACATAATGATATCTGAAAAATTATTTTAAAAACTTTGTATTTTAACTTCATTAACGGTCATTATACACTATTAAACTTACATATTGTATACAACATGATATTTATAGTTAAATGTAAACAACAACATTAACATCAACACTCATGTTAGTTAAACATAGATAAATCTTTAACCTAACATAAATCTTTACAAAATATTAATCGATATAAATATATAATGAAAAAGTTTATGTAAAAACCCGTGAGTAATTAGTAGTTTTACTTATACCACAATTACAAAAAAATAAACACGGGCAAAGTCTTATGCCACTATTAAACTAAAATGTTAAAAATAAATTTAATACATGTGTAAACACCGTATGTGCACGAGACTTATAACTAGTAATGTA
Organism: Artemisia argyi; assembly: GCA_030686995.1. NCBI lineage: Eukaryota > Viridiplantae > Streptophyta > Magnoliopsida > Asterales > Asteraceae > Artemisia > Artemisia argyi. Next base: position 142,068,982 of record CM060706.1, read on the forward strand.
TATAGTAAATTATAGCATGAATAACAAAACCCAACAAAAAATTACAAGTTTTTGAAGTCATAATATTAGCTAAAAATTAATTATACCATTATAAGTCATATGTAATAACAATATTATTTCAATTATCATGAGTAAGTTCAATAAATTGCATTGAATTATTATATGTTACAAAATTTTAAAACTAAAGTATTTAATTAGAAAGTGTGCAAACTTAATTTTTTAAAGATTTTTTATTAATAAAAAAGTCTAAATGCTTTGTAATAGTTGAAAAAAGGATTCAAGATAAAGATACAAATTAGCAAGTTTTGTGTATTTTTTTTAGAAAGGCAACAATGACATAAAACCAACCCAAACAATTACAAAAAATGGCACCCCACCTAAGCTAAAAAGATAATTAACTGAGAAAGGGCCCAAGGAAGCAAAACTACAAAGCAAAAAACATCAAAAGTGCAAAAGAAACTCGAAAGCAAAACTGTAAAATCTACTAACCTATTAAAACAAACGATACAAAAGAGGACAACAAAGGCCCACAAGACAAAAAGTCTCATAACCTCTCTTTGTGCCAATGGAAGACATCACTTTGGTATCACTTGCTGCCAATCCATAGAAGTCTTTTCTAGCACCACTACTTGACCCATATAAATCCAAGCTGCTCAAATTTAACACAACACGTTAAAGGGTCATTTAACCATTTTTGCCAACACAGCCTACATTTTTTTGACCTTCTCACCATCCACTCAAAGCTTTGGAGTTTAATGTCTTGCACTATTTTGTTTACACTTGATGCCTTAGCTCTAAAAACTACATTATTCCTTTCTTTCCAAATGTGATATCCGGTAACCCAAGTTAGTGTCTGCCATAGTGATCTCAAGTATTTTGTATTTAGTAGGAAAGAAAATGATACACGCTAAAGTATTTTGTAACAACTTGGACACACTTTTAACTACTAGTAATTATTTTCGGATAATTTAGCAAGTTTCGTGGACTTAATAATAGGAAAGAAAAATAATACACGCTAAAATATTTTGTAACAACTTGGATATATTTTTAACTAATAATCCTTATAAATATTGTAAACACAATGAGACATCATTTAACACAAGCAACCAAGTTACGGTTGATCAAACATAAGTTATTGTTTTCCTCAAAACCATCATAGAAGATAGTTATTGAATCCATAGTTCCATACAGTACAAGTTCCTCAAACCCATCATTAAAGATACTAAAAAAATTACCGAGATACATCAATGTTTTGTAAGCTTGACAACTTTATGAACATTAAACTTGAAGATATCCCTGTAAAAACAAAGCAAGAAGCGCTAGTAAAGAGTTAGAAATCAAGTTGGATGAAAGAAACAGAACGAGATGTTATTAGCACAAAAGCTTCTAATATCCAACAGATAGTAAACTAAAAGGGCTAAAACTAATAAGAATGTCTAAAGCTGAGAACATTTTTTACATGAAGAGGAATTGCTAATGATAAATAATAAACGTTAGGGAAGACTCCATTTTCGATAGTACAATAAAAAGTCAGGGTTACATAAATAACTATAATTTACATCGAGTAACATTGTTACCAAACACAAGATTCTAGCTATATATAACAATCATCATTAACATAATTAAGAAATCCGGAGATCTACGTACTACAGGGTAGTAAAAGAAAGGAAGGTCAAATAACAACATAACATTTCATACCAACCTTACCATTCATCTTCCTATTCTTCATCAGCCTCTTTCTCTTAAGTATGTCATGTGAAAAACGAAAAAACCTTGAAATTACATCATAACTAGAAACCGATTTACCACTCCTGTTGTTATTCTTTGTGTGCCTCTTTCTCTTCGGTTTCCCATTAAGATGAGGAGAAACAAGGCTGGGTACATATATAGGAGAAGCAATATATTTCCCGTCCTTGGAGAAAAATTTATCACCTTTATCACATAAGTACCAATTGTTGTGTAGAATCCAACGCTTGAGCACGTGTGCAACATCATACTTGTTCATCTCACAATCATTCGGTAGTAGTTCCCAAGAATGTTTATCATTGTTATTTTTCATTACCCATCTCTGGTACGGGGGATGGTTACGAAATATGCATAGACATCCTTCGACAATCCCTAAAGAGTTTGACCAATCACATACATAACGTGAGTCATGTGGTTGGGAGTTTTCTTTGAATTCCTCTCGAGATAAATTAAAAGAAAGAATCACTCTCTTGTCATAACAATCCTTCATAAACCAGTGAAGCATTCCATTCCATAAGATACCAATAGGACCATCAGCTTCATACTTCACTTGACTCGTAACTTTCCAAATATTTGATTTCAATGTCAACACTCGAAAAAGTGTCCCTCCCTTATGCATCTTGATACCCATAACAACCTTGTAATCATCTGTGAACGAATCATAACCAAAACCCCAACATAATGACATCCTATCAGGAATCATGGATGTCTCGGGGATCTCGGGGGCAGTTTGCAGTTTCTTAACCTCTCTAGTTAAAGGATTTGTTACTACAACTTGAGCATTAAAGATAGAGATAGAAAAGGATACAAGGCCATTGGAAGAACCAATAATACACGAAGCTCTGGTGTGATAGCATTCGAAGTTATAAAGCGTTTTTCCATCATTGCGTTTATCCCCATATGTTGGCTTAATAATTCTTCTATGTCCAAGTTCATGGTTGTTGTGATCTTTGTTGCATGTATAATCTAGATGATTTTTAACAAAACGAGAGCTGGAGATCAAAGAAAGCCATGACTTACAAACGCTTTTGCATCGAATGAGATCTTCACCATCCAATCTTACAAGTATATCTTCAACCAAATCTATCAAAAGCTCCTAAGACATAACCTAATAATAAGATATTGAAAGAGAGCGGATGTAGATGATACATACATAGGTTAAGCATCGAATCAGATCTTCACCATCTAATGGCATAAGTATATCTTTAACCAAATCAAATACAAACACTGGCATTATTGAAATCTAAAAAGAGGCAAGCTTTGAAATCTTGATTTAGATATATTTTCCAAATGATTAGCAAAAGACAAAATTAGAGGGGAAATTTTTTCATGGGTTTCAAAAACAAAATTATAAAAAATCAAAACGAAAAATATTTAACTTTTTCTTTTTAATGGCATTTTTTTAAAAAAAAAAGAGAAAGATGAGAAGAAACTCTTGACAATTGACTCTTGACATAAATAAGAAACCAAAAACTACACAACAAGGAAAATCCTCTATAATTAAAACAACATGACAATTGACAAATAACAAAAGATAAAAAGTAAAAGATTACCTTAGCTTCATATGAGTTGATTTTGTTACTTCGAGCCATCAAACAGCACACAAATTAATTCTTCAAAGTAACCTTTAACTAGTATCTTGATGAGTAGCAAGAACCTTAAAAATCTGCAAGTGTTGTTGTTAAGGTTATTCTGTGTTCGGTAACAAGATGATATAAACACAAACACGTAGGTTAAGCATCGATATACATAAAGACCAATTAAGTCCCTAGCCCAACAACAATAAGCCCACCCAATTTCCACTTCAATTCCACCACATATATACCACTTCGATTCCATCAAGTGATAAACCTTAACATTCAAAAACCATTAACCATCCAAACTAATAGATAACATAAAAATATATCATAACTAATAACAATGGTGGCAAAATTCCATACTTCCTAACAAAATGAAACGCAAATCATGTATAATTTTGAGTTCTAATATCTTCTTTACTTTCCTCTTAATATATACTGTATATTCATAAGATGTTACTTCCGAAAAGTGTATACCAGCTTATAGCGTTTAATATATACTAAAATAGAAAATATATTGTATTTTTCCTTGCGATATAAGAAAAATATTAGTTTTCTATTTACGTCTTTTGTTAAATGTTAATGTGAAGAAGGGTATATATGCGTATTACCAGCGGATCTTAAAATACTTATTTTAAAGTCAAAAAAAACTTTGACAAAATATAGACATTTGATAAATAAGTTTGCAAAATAATCACGAAAAAAATATTTACAAAAAGTTTTAAAAGTTATATTATCAGTTTCATAAATATACTAGTTTTGGCACCCCTGATGGGCGGGCTAAATCTATATCATGTTGGAAAAATACCTCGACAACAATCCGAAGTTCGATCGCGGAAAACTAGATCACGAGTTGTATCGAGCACAAGTAGTAAACACGAGAGACTACAAAAGACCGACTAGAATATGCACACAATATACCCTCAACGAACCCTTTATTAAGACCAATAAAGCTTACAATTGAGGAAGAAGAATGAATAACTAGCATCCCCTCATCTCTATTTATAGAGATGAGGAGGTGGAGACCTAGCTTGCCTTGCACACCAAGGTACCTAATCCTAGTTTATGTCTAACACCTAATCTAATTACAAAGTACACTTAAGTCCCTAATGTTTAAGTTACTACTAATATTTAACAATTTCCACCTTAGGAGTAACACTTAAACATAACCGATACTCAACACCTTTTCCTCATGCTGGAACCTCGGACTGGGGACCACCTTGTCGACCAGACATTGTACTTTAGTAATTTTCCAAGATTAGCTTCCGTAGACTCCTTCACTTTCTTCTTTTCAGCAACATTACCCTCTGCACCTTCTTGACCAGGTACTCTAGTTTCCGTAATGTCTGCCCCCACCTTTAAACCAAGGTGTATCTTTTCCTGCTCATTTACCAAGCAGCCCGTGTTTGTCTTTTCTTCAAGTTGCTTGTCCACCAACTTTCTTTGAGCCACTGCAGCATTTATCGTTACTAACCTGAACATCCTCAGCTTCACGATTCCCTTGAGCTCCCTGCAGTTCCACCTCAAACCAAACACGTTCATCAACCTGTACTCCATGGACTCCTGTTTTAACACCAGGACCAAGTTGTTTGAACCCAACTTGTTTATGACCAAGTTGTTTGAGACCAACTTGTTTATGACCAACTTGTTTGAGCCCAACTTGTTTATGACCAAGTTGTTTGAATCCAACTTGTTTTGAACCTCCATGCTTTTGTACACCATAAGTCTTCACTTTTGCTTCAAGAGTATACACACAGTTCTCTTTCCTGATCCCAGTCATCATAACCCGACAACCTTTGATCACCTTGACTCTACCCATCTGCATCTTCACAGTATAACCCTCTTTTTCAAGAGTACCCAATGAAATCAAGTTTTTTCTTAACCCTGGAACATACCTGACATCTTCCAGTATAAAGCTTGAACCATCATGCAACTGTATCTTCACTTTTCCTGTCCCTCTGATAGTGCATGTCCTGTTATCACCTAACTGAACCGAACCACCATCAATATCCTTGAAGTCATACAAGAAATCCCTCCTAGGTGTCATATGATAAGACCCACCTGAATCCATTACCAATTCAGTCATCTCATCATTCCTGACCACCGCCAAGGCTTCTCCAAAGTAGGCGTTACCCTCGTCATCAGAAGAATCAGAATCCTGATCATGCTTACCCTTCCTGACGAACCCACTTGACTTCTTCTTTGGACAGTCTCTTTTCAGATGATCCTCTGAATGACATATGAAGCACTTGAGTTTACCAGTTCCACCCCTTGACTTAAACCGCGAACTTTTACCAGAATGAGCTTTCCTTGAATGATCTGACCCTCCCCTTACATATAACCCGTCACCATTTTCTTCCTTTGTGCCTTCAATTCTTTTCTTCAATTCTTTTGAATTCAGAGTCGCCAGAACATCCTCCATTGTCAAGGATTCCCTCCCATACAACAATGTCTCCACAAAGTTTTCGTAAGACGATGGCAACGACGTAAGTAACATAAGTGCCTGATCTTCATCCTCAATCTCGATATCAATATTCGCCAAATCAAGTATCAACTTATTAAACTCATCTATATGATCACCCAGTTTCGTACCTGGACTCATATAGAATGTGTACAGCTTCTTCTTCAGATACAGTCTATTTGCTAAGGACTTAGTCATATAAAGACTAGTCAGTTTTGTCCAAATTCCTGCAGCAGATGTTTCCTTGGTAACTTCCCGTAAAACCCGGTCTCCCAAGCATAGAATCAAGGTACTGTATGCCTTCTTCATCAAAGCAGCTTTTTCACCTGCTTCCATGTCCGCGGGTAATGTCTCTAATGCAGCATCACAACCTTGCTGTACCATTAAAGCACGCATCTTTATTTGCCATAACCCGAAGTCATTTTTCCCATCGAATTTTTCGATGTCAAACCTAGTTATAGAACTAGCCATTCTTCTTATACTTTGCTAAAAACCTTGTCAAGTTGTTTCTTAACCAACTTTACCGACAAGCCTCACAAGCCGTGTGCAATATTCCCCTTGTTGCTATAAACCCTTCTTGCAAATCGAATTAATTAGAATAACCCTAAACCCTCGATTTCGAACAAGCAAACCCGACCGTTAACTTGAACCCCAAGCGAACCACGATCGAAACTTGTACCACAAGAATTAATATAAATAAAAACACGCAACAAGAAACCTTCAATTTGATCGAATCGTCAAACCTGTTTGAAGTCGCCTTTAAATAACCAAAAGACAATAGAAACAACGATCTATTTTAAATTGAAAAATATGACACCAAGCGTAGCCAACTTTGTAGTATTTTCAATGTGATTAATAGAAAAATTACTTAATATTCTTGGTTTTGAAAAACCAACAATCACATCCACTCGATTGGCCTGCTACTTTCGGATACGATTCGAAAACCGAAATCTAACCTCGAAACCTCGATCTAACACTCGAACTTCGATGACCACAATAACCGCGGCTCTTGATACCACTTGTTGGAAAAATACCTCGACAACAATCCGAAGTTCGATCGCGGAAAACTAGATCACGAGTTGTATCGAGCACAAGTAGCAAACACGAGAGACTACAAAAGACCGACTAGAATATGCACACGATATACCCTCAACGAACCCTTTATTAAGACCAATAAAGCTTACAATTGAGGAAGAAGAATGAATAACTAGCATCCCCTCATCTCTATTTATAGAGATGAGGAGGTGGAGACCTAGCTTGCCTTGCACTCCAAGCTACCTAATCCTAGTTTATGTCTAACACCTAATCTAATTACAAAGTACACTTAAGTCCCTAATGTTTAAGTTACTACTAATATTTAACATATCATTTACTCAAATTTAGAAGAAGAATGTTGGTTGATTAATACTTATATATTTACTGTGGGAAACGAGACACAAAATGATGTCGTTTTGACTTTTATTTATTTTTTATTTTTTGTTTGCCATGACGCTGCATGTTTAAACATAGGGGCAATTCCATATTTACCCAACTTAAATATGATAATGCCATATTTACCCAAAACATGCTTTAATTGCATAGTACATCATGCATTCAAAACTTGTATTTTGGGTATATATGACATTTTCATATTTAAATTGGGTAAATATGGAATTATCTCTATGCTTTAAAAAGTGCCGTTTCATGTTTGTCTTTTCCCTTTTTTTCAAACAAATCAGATATATGTAGTTGGTTTTGGTTTACCAACCTTCATGTACAAAACACCCGGTGCTTACTAGAACTTTGTGCTTTTGATCGCGTTTCTAGAAGTTCGTGCTTTCGAATATTTCGGCAGTGGCTTGACGTGCGACGAACTGTTAGAATTTTGGAACGAGGATTCATTCAGTTTCAGCATGTTAGTTTGCTTTTTTTATCGTCGGTTTTGGATTTTGTTTCATTTACGATTTGAGATTTAAGATTGTCAAATGTTGCTGATAATATTAGGATCGTAGTAGGAACAAGCCGCCTGTCGAGAACAATCATGTTACAGTTTCACATCGTCAAATCCACATCCAAGTATAATGTAATACTTGGAAGAACAACGCCTCAAAAGCCTAACATGGAAGTCTCAACCATCAGGTCATTGGTAGAATTACCAACAGGGGCGGGAGTCGCTACAGTCAAAAGCGACTACCCTGGTAAAGATGCAAGCCTAGCCACTGCGGTAGAAGAGAGCAACATCAGGGAGATCGTGTGGGAACCTATTCCGGGAGACAACCCCAGACAGGTAAAAGTCATCATAAACCCCGAACACCCATATCAACCCATCACAATCAGTCGAGAGTTTTTGGAAATATAGGTCTTGGGTTTAATATGATACATAAGAATCTCGCAAACATGCTAAGTCGCCACTTTTTAGATGATCATAGTTCAAAGGTTTGTTAAATGTCAAGACGGACTAAAGATATATAGTTGAATTGCTATGTCGTCGCTTTTCATTTGTTACAAATTTAGTTGAATGCCAATGTCTTCCTTTTATGATTTTAACGCAAGTGGGGCAATGATAGTCGTGAAACTGCATTGACTCATTCAATTTCTAGAAATTACAGTATATATTTTGGTTGAATTATATTAGTATACACAAGTTTTTGGCTCATTATATCATTCTCTTTGATGTAAGGTAATACTTTGCAAGCAATATGGTCTAATAAATGTGAAATGTATGATAGTTGACTCATTATTTTCACGTATGTTGTTGATAGTTGTATCCAAACACATATTTGGTATGCCTGGCCCTATACGCACTAGACGATGCAGAGAAACCTCAAATATTATCTTTACATCTTTTAAGTAATTTTGATATTGAATCATGTGTATGTTAAGTGTTAACTAAAGTTTATCTTTAATATAGAAAGGTGAAAATTTCACAAATCCTGAGGCTCAGGGAATGCCTGGCCTTATATGCACATCCAAATGGTTTCTCTTTGTGGTATGATATGAGATGATCTAAAAAATAGGCGATTGCAAACTGCAAACAAATCCCACCAAGGGTTAAAGATTCAAATAAAGATAAACAAATCAAAGGAAGGAAAATAGATATACTAGTGCATATATAAAGCTGATTTACCAAAATGTCCTTCACGATGTTATGGAAGATGGATGCATGATGAATGTTCCTTTTAAAATCGTTTCATTAGTAGATGAGCATTTATGTGTTAGGAATTTTCAGTCTGGCTCATTAGTGAATTATAAGTTGATAGTGCTAATTTTGTGATGAAGAAGTATAAGTGCAGTGTTACTCCAAGTCAACGTATTAATGCTAAAGCTTGGGTTTTGACAGATTATGAGAAGACATTAGAAGAGCCCTATGCACTAATTAAATCATACTTTGATAGATTGTATGTTTTTTTAATTTGCGACTGAGAGAAGGATGGAAGGCTGGTTGTAGGAAGGCTGGCGAGGTTGACAATGATTTATAAGCTTTTCCATAGTTGGCCAACTACAATGAATTGGTATTTAAGATATGGAATCAACAAGCTCGACGACTCTCTTATTAAACTAAACTTGAAACAGTACAAGATGGGAAATGAGCTTTTACTGTTTTATTAACCTAATATGTAGATGTATTTATGATTCACATGTTCAACATTCTCTGGTTACTACATTTATTAACAAAGATATACGTAAGTTTCGAAATATACATATTTTCCCAAATCTTGCTTTAACAGTCTTGTATATCATGTTGAACATGGGATGTATGTAAATCCGCCTTATATAAAAGGATTGGAATGATAGTTGTCTGTGCATATATACAAGCGTGTGGTTATAGGTGGCATCGTGGCGAGACTTCATTTCAATTACATGTAGTACTATAAAGCATTGTTTTGGAATGTGATAAAAAAAGTAATGACTCTGCCATGAGATGTTGTTGGATCTTAGATGACAATCACCTTATTTGCTATTTCTTTTTATTGCTGATGGTACTTGTAGTGCGATATGAAATAGGAAATCCTATCGTGCGAGCTCTCATTTTCAATTTGAAAAAAGTAACTATATGCTTATTACGGAGTACATAAAATATGTTGTATCCGAATTTTCTTTTCGAGTCACCCGGATCACGATAAACACCACACATGTACACACACATACATGAAGAGCCAACCAGTAAGATGGTTAATACTCTGTAAATTTTCAGAAACTGAACTTAATTAAGAGCCAATGAATAGCTTAAAACATGTTTAGTAGACCTCCATACATAAATTATTGAAATTCATTAAAAAAAAATCCTCAAAATCATCAAACACGAAATCAAAAGATAGATTTATACATCACTATATCAAATGTGTCATTTGTATACATTCACTTCTACGTGCTTTTAAAAAGTGCATAATATTCTATACATTTTTTTTAAATATATAAATGAACTTAATTCTATACATTTGTTTGTGCCTATAAATGTGTACATATATAAGCACCTAGAAACATAACTAGAAAAGATGAACGTACCTATAAATATGTAAAGAATAAATATAAAAAACAGTCCGCGTTTATAAATGCAGAGACCAGTGCCTCACTCATTTTTACGTGTTTTATTAAGCACATGGAAATTGGTTGCCGAAAATTGATCTCTACTTTTATATGTGTACACGCTTAGAGCATGTGAATCAGTAACGTGGAGGCATGCGTTAAGGGGTGTTTAACGCACGTTAACATGCATTAACCGTTGCATATTGTGGCGTTAAGGAGGCGTTAACGTGAAACGTTAAGCCCTTAACGTCACATTAAGGCTTATTTTGGTTTTAAATTTTTTTTTGACACTTTTAACCCCTATGAACTTTTATATATTTTGAACTAAAGATATTGGAAATTACAAAAGACCCCCTTAATATTTAAAGTAGCCGTTAGATAATTTTATTTGAGAAACTAGCCGTTAAGCCTTTTATTCAAACTTAAACTTAAACTGACATAACATCGTACTACATCATACAACACCATAAACTAGCCGTTAACCTCCCATACGGAAATACTTAACATAAACCAACACACGATACAGGAATACAAAGGCCATTAATTCATATATCTGTTCCAGTTGACGTTGCTCTTCAAAATCAACCACACTTGAAAATATTTGAAATCTTTCCCACCATTGCGTTCTTTGTAAACGTTCATTGCATCTTCAAGACGAACATCTGGCTCACGTGTAGGCTGCAAATTCAAGTAAATTTCATAAAATTTTTGGCAATCAGAGTTCATTCTTGCCCACTTACCCGTTATCTGGGTTTTGCTACGAAAAGGACCGTCTGATTGTTCATTGAACTTTTCTGTTACGACTTGCCAAAAAGGTCCTTCGTTGGCATGAATTCATGAACGTTTTGCCACATCTCGGCTAGCCAGCATTCTTCTTCAATAGACCAACGATTTGCCATAGTAAATTTCTTTAGAAAGTGAAGTGTGTGCAAAATTGTATGATAATGTATGCTTTATATAGTAGTTTGTAAACGTTTAAGATTCAAAACCTGAGCGGGATAATTTTAAAATTTCAAATTTCAAAAGTTAAAACAAAACAATAAAAACGTGTGCAAATTCAAAATTCAAATTTCATCTGAGCGGGATACATTTCAAATTTTGAATTCAAAACAGAGGGCGGGATAATTTGAAATTTTGAATTCAAAGGAGAGGGCGGGATACTTCCACATTGCATCCTATAAATACCTATTGGGGTGATGCTGAATACACACACAATTCACACCCACAATCATCAAAGAATTTTCTTTTGTTCTTCAAACAGAATGTCTCACAACGCATCACCTGAAAACGGATCGGTGTACAATACACCACCTGAAGACAATTCCCCACAAAACACACCGCCAGAAGATCTGTTTCTGGTGTTCCAATATGACAACCCACCACCTCCAACTCCATCAGCAGTTATGTTTCCACCAAACAATCAACCACCAAACTTTCAACCTGAAAACCAACCCATCATTCGTCAGTTGACTGAGGAAGAACAGTATGAGCTGGATATGAAAGTGGTTTTGGAGTATGAAGCTGAGCAAGCCCGTCAGGAAAGGGAGCGTGAGGCGTACCTCAAAGGGAAACAGGATCGGAAGAACATAAGAGCAGAATGGCGATGGGCTCAGAGACTTCCACCTGTGCCATCGAGTGAGGACAATTCAAGTGCCTCCTATTCGAGTCACGAGGGCTATGTGTCTGATGATTCATTTTATTGAATCGTAGTTTTATGTTTAATTATCGTAGCTTTATGTTTAATTATTGTAGGTTTATGTTTCAGTATTTGTTGTAGTTTTTTTTAAATATGTTTAATGTATGTTTAAATTTTAAGTATTAATATAAGTTGTGTTTTAGTAGTTATTTAAATGAAATATTAGTTTTCGTTGAGGGTTGAATAGTTGAGTTAAAGCTGAGTTAAGTTGAGTTATTGTTGTGGGTGTTTTTTTGTTAGTTAAAGTTAAAGTGTTTAAAGCTGATGTGGCACTGACATGACGCTGAGTTAAGTTATAATGTGAGTTATTGATGTGGATGCTCTTACAAGGGAATATAAATTTTTCTAGTTATATTTCTTTGCACTTATATATAGGGGGGCTTTATTTTCAAAACCTTGTTAAGTGCGGGAACTGCGAGAACTCCAATTTTGCATTAGAAAACATGCATATTCATATAAAACATGTATGTTTTCTTACATACACCTTAATACACATACCTGCGTAACATACATGTTCATATAAAACCATTTTGCATTGATATGTTGCACTTAACATGGTTTTATATGAACATGTATGTTACGGAGGTATGTGTATTAAGGTGTATGTAAGAAAACATACATGTTTTATATGAACATGCATGTTTTCTAATGCAAAATTGAAGTTCTCACAGTTCCCACACTTAACAGGGTTCTGAAAATAAAGATACTATATATATATATATATATATATATATATATATATATATATATATATATATATATATATATATATATATATATATATATATTTACATATTTGTAAGTGCGAAAAAATGACTCAAATTGCACGCACTTTACAAATGCAGGCAGAAAAAAAGTGTAAGACGTGTATGTTGCAGTGCATGAATGATCTCTCATCTTCGACTACTTCAAAGCATCACACATCACACTCTAGCAGTCAGGTATCTCCCTTAGAAAACTGTGAAAACGAAAGTAGAAGCGGGTAAATATAGTTATAATTAAATAACTATACACCAAGATTTATTGAAAAAACCATACATAATAAATAAAACGCACCATACTATTCCTCTTGTTATTCGACATAGCATGTCTGAAAAAATAAGAGCTTGAAATAACAGCATAACTAGAAATCACTTGCAGATTTCTTTTGTAATTTTTTTCGTTCGGTTTTCCATGAAGATAGGGAGATACAAGGCTCTTCACAAATATAGGGGCACCAATATTATGCCAACATTGGGACATAGATATTTTGCTTTTATCATCACATAAACACCAACCGCTGTTTGGAATGAAATTAAGTGTGTATGAAGTTAGAGGAGCAAAGTTTTTAATCTCATAATCGTGTGGAATCAGTTCCCATGATTGTTTGACATTGTAGGTTTTCATTACCCATGTTGGGAGATAGTCAATAATATCCGCTAATTAGCTTGTACGAAATATGCACAGACATTCTTCAAAAATCCCTAGTCTGTGAAAGATATCACATACATATTTTGTGTTATCAGGTTGAGGAATTTCTTTAAAATTCTCTAGAGATAAATCAAAAGAAAGAATAACTTTCTTATTATTGTTATTAGGATCATCCACAAACCAATGAAGCGCCTCATTGTATAATAAACCATAACCAAATTGAGGAAGAGACCTATAATTTAATTCTCCACCAAATTTCCGAATATTTGATTTCAAAGTTAACACTTGAAAACGTATATGATGTGGGCCTTCATTGGTTCCGATAACAACCGTGTAATCATCTGTAGAAGAATCATAACCAAAGCCCCTAGATGATCTGCCCCTGTCATTGTAAGGAAGGGCTTTGCAGTTTTTTTTACCTCTCTAGTGGAAGGATTGGTTACTAAATGTTGAGCTATATCATGAGAAACGCAAACAAGCCCATTGGAAGAACCAACGATAATACAAGCTAACAACAACCTAGGACGAGTGATATCCTTGTCTAATAACAAACGAATTCTTGATTTGCAAAGATGTTCTAGATGAAATTTAACGAACCGGTTACTTGAAATCCATGAATACCATGACTTACAAACAGTCTTGCATCGTAGTAAATCTCCGCATCCAACCTTACAAGTATATCCTCAACTACATCAAGCAAACCATCTCTGTCTTTCAAATCCTTTGAACTCGAAAACGAGAATGGAGGCGAATGCAGCAATTTCGTATTAAGTACAAAGTGTGTAAGCCTTACAGCCTAACCATATAAAGCCCATCTTAAGCACACTCCATGACTTCAATTCAAGAGAGTACGTAAATCTATATCTTTCTTTCTTTCTTTTTTTTTGGTGCAAAAGGTGAGAATTATATTAACTTCCAACATATGTGCACTTTTACAAATAATAGCAAGATTTGGACATTCCCCAAATCTAACACTATACTAGAACAAAACAAATACAAACATAGAACATAGTGACATATATCAGACAATATATCTGACTTCTAAAACCAAACATCCATAACAACTGAGCAGCTAACTTTACTGCACTGTACTACCCACTTAGCACCATTCACCTTTTTAAATTGCACCATTAACCATCTAGCTACATTTCCATCTTACCCATTTGCCATGATCACTCAACCCACATCCACAGTAAAACATGGCAAAATGGGTTAATGGTTTCACTAGGCACCCATTACCCTTCCACTCAAGGGCTATGCCAAACAGCCTACATTTCCATTTATGAGAATGGCTTCAACTGTTTGGGAACGCACACCTTCAGTGAAGACCATCCATTACCTCATTGACAATGTATTGGGAAGACCAAGAAGGCCCATCTTTCATGCCTCTCTATTTAACCCATCATACATTGTCCACGAAGCCATATACCCTTCACAAAGAAAGCCCTGCTTTATGGTACATCTTATCTGAATTAGACATCCTCTCTCTCCAAAATAGATGTTAAATTCCTCCCAAGGCCAATTCAACATAGCTATAAGGATCAAAAGGTACAGTCACACCAGAATAGACTCCAAGATACAAGGTACTTTTTCAATGTTATGGCCTGTATATTTTTAGATCAATAGCAGAATACTGGCCTTTTCATAACCATTCTTTGAATAAATTCCTATCCTTTTCATACTTGAGACACATACTCCTTCCTTAACATCACTTATCCTCTTCTGACAAACTTAATTTCCCACTCTTTTTCAGCTCTGAGAACATTGACAGTTATCTTCACATTGACAGACATTAGTTTGGCTCTAACATCATCACATATGGAGCTAACAAGGGACTCTTCACTTCTTTTGCGGTCATTAAAGATCCTATTATTTCTTTCTTGCCAAATATGATAAACTACAGCAGCAAAACTTAGCTTTTTAATGATCTCCCAGACACCTTTTCCACTAGTTTCAGAACTCAACTTACATACAATATCATCCCACATGTTATCATTGGTTTGAATCTTAGCTTTCATTCTAATACTTTTCCATATTTCTGCTGCAAACTCACATTTGAAAAATAAGTGATCATGTGAGTCTGCACTTTTCCCACATTGGCTACACTCATAGGTATTGTTGGGATATCATTTTTGTAACTTGTCTTGAGTGCACAGTTTATTTCTTACAGCCAACCAAAGAATAAATGCATGTTTTGGTATGCAATGGGAATACCAAACAAGATTTTTCTAATTTACTTGGCCAACATCTTCCCTAACATCTTTCCAAATTGTACTTATAGCAAACTTCTTAACATTTCCCATTTTATCCACCCAAATAGCTTTGTCTGGATTATCATTTAGCACAGGAACATCAATATTGTTAAGTTGAGGATACTTCACAAACCATTGCTCAGGCCATCTCCAACTGTTTTCATCAATAACATCAACTATTTTGGCACTGTCTTGATATCCTGCATAAAAGACTTCCTTTTTGCTGATGTATGCTGACATAGGTGTTTCACTGTTCCATCTATCATGCCACACACTAATAGTTTTCCCATCACCAACTTGATATCTCATTTGCTTACCCACCCAATCTCTCATTCCCAGGATACATTTCCAAAACCAACTATCTTTATTATCCTCAGATACATCCCAAACACTCCTATTCTTTAGTTTAACCACATTAATCCACTTTTCCCAAAGAGACTCCTTCCTGGATGCAACATTCCATAGATGCTTACATAGCAAAGTTCTATTCCATAGTTCTAATGGCTTAAAACCTAGCCCACCTTGATCTTTAGGCTTGCAAACATCATTCCAGGCAACCCTGGCTTTGCCTTTGCAACTTTCTTTCTTTCTTTCTTTTCTTATTATATAAAATTGTCTTTTTAAACCCTTTAATACTATGTGCTATGGTACATTGGTACCACGTGGTGGCCTCCACCATGCGCGAAGCCCATAACGACGATACGATCACTGCGTACGGTGATGGTATTTTGGCCTCGACCGTCAAATGACTTTTATGCAAGAATCATTCAAATGGTCAAAAAGTGCCCAAACGTATACTTTAACATTTTTAACTTTTTTATTTTATTTTCTGACTTTTATCATTTTATTTACCTATAAATACCCTCAAATACGTCATCATTTTTATTCACAGCATCAAATATCATCTTTCTCAATATCTACACAACTAAAATAAGATATTTATCATTTCTCATTTTCCAAATGAATCGTTCATGTTCACAGACTCATCGAAAGAAGAAGTTAATAGTATGAACTTGCAATTTTTTAAAATTGCGGCGTTGTTTATTAAGAATAAACGAAAAGGTGAAAGTTTGTGAAATACAAGACACATCGTATGTTGAAATGAGGTGGCACCCGATGAGCTCCAAATAAGGAGCAAAACATCTTTTCTCATCACTCAAGTTATAAGACATCATTTGGGTTTCACAATTCTTTTTATTCTTTATTTTATTTTATTCAAATAATACACAGAATGAACTAAAATCAAACTTTCACTAGTAAAATAAAAGACAAACAAATAAAAGTACATGAAATTAAAAAAAAAAGTTACAAGAAATAAATTATTTTTGGTGACAATATTTGGCTCAAATTTCACGTTTGCTTTTGATGATAGTCGCGTCTAGCGGATTCATCCCCTTGGTGTAAAAATAAATCTTAAAGTGTAAAAATATATGCAGTAATTTGAAAAGTATTTATATGAATCTTAAAGTGTATAAATAAGGTTTAAGGTTTAAGGTTTAAGTTTTTTTTTTTTTTTTTTTTTTTTTTTTTTAATTTTTTTTTTTATTATTATTATTATTTAATTATTTATTTATTTATTTTTTCAGAACAACGAATATATTTTTAAATGGAATGGCCATATTAAAAGTAAATAAATAAAATCCAACCATTGGTTTTAATTAAAACAAAGTGTGGATAACTCAAGCCATGGCCACTGTGGGAGGACTCATAAGACCGAGCCGAGATGTGAGACTTGCTTTTTAATGAGAAAGAGTAGTGATTGGCATGACTATCACTGAAAAAGTGAAAGATGGAGACTAAATATAATCAAAAATCAAAATGGTTGAGAAAAAGGTTTAAAGGCGAAATATTTATAAAGCGAATTTATGTAACACAATCATAAACTTCTTATCCAATTCTTATTGGCTCTTTGTTAAACCATCAATTATGTGACAACGGTTTTAATACTAAGGACTGTTATGGTAATCGTAGTATTATCATAGCAAATTAGTTTGATTAAAGAAGTTTTCACTTCAAACCATAAAAAGTAATATCTATACTATATTATAAAAGAAAAGCTAAAAAGTAAAAATTGAAAAGTTCTAATTAAAAAAAAAAAAAAAGTTGAAAACATATTTTTCTAAAGAAAACTATTAATATACATCGAAAACCAGATTGACCCGGGATGCTTCAAACCTTGCGAGTTGATCCGGTTTAGTTTGACCCAACCTGCCGGGTTGACCCGGTTTAAATTGAACCGTTTTTTCGACCGGAACGGTTCAACTGGTTGAATCACCCGGGTCGAACCGGGTTTCAAAAATTATGTTTAATCCTCAAATTCTCAAACTTTTATTATTTTTCGTTTATAAACTATAACATTTTTTTATCAAGAAAGTTTTAACTTTTGTTTAATTTGTTGATTTTATGATGTTTAGGTTATTAGTTTATTACATGTCATTTATGTTTGTTTTTAAGAGCAACATTACGACAGAGAAAAGTCCGAAAACAACCACGGTAACATCTATTAGACTGTATTAGAGTAAAGAAAGCTTGACTTTCTTAGGTTACATGAGCATGTATGCCACTTCGTTTACCCGTTTTATTATGATCATGGTGTTGTTGCTTGAAATGGATAAGTCGATGACAACTTGTTTAATTAAGTTAAATTTTCAATCAGTAATAAAACACGAGTATGTGTTATTATCGAAAACTTTTGCATATTTTATACATGAAAGTGTTGTTAATTTGTTTAGGGCACATGAATGTTACTTTCTCTATCTCATATTTATTGTCGCATATTTTCTTTTTGTGTATTCCTAAATTAATTGTTCACTTCAAAAAATAAATAGATAATATAGATTAAGTTTATCATATTGCCCTCATTTGAAGTTATTATTACAAATTTTAAAATAGCTAGAAATTAATTGTTTAAGGGTAAAACTGTCACCGTACAAAATTTATGAAAAATATGTGTTTTCTATTATTCATAAAAGATTTTTATATCCTACCTTTAGTTAAAAACACGTGTCCATTATGGCACACGAGTGATTGCACGCGCTTGCGCATTGTGTGCAAGATTTAAATTCAGTTAGTTACATCCTCTTCCCTCCCTTGCATACACTTTGTCACTTTCTTTCTACCTCAACAAACATTTTTCACGAACAAAATTTCTCTCTCTAAATTCGTAGACGATGGATGATGTGCTAGATATGCATTCGAAGGTATGATCTTCATTGCTTCAACCGCTTATATCATTACGTTCATTTGTGTTTGATTTACGAACTTGTTTGGCTATAATCTCACATATTAACTTTTAAATGAGAATGATAATTAGCAATTAAATTATACATGTAGTAAATTTACATTACGATTAGTGATTGATTAGAGTTAGATTCGTTAAGTTTTAGGCCCAAAAATATTGAGCCCAATTAATGATTTGTGATAACGCCTTACTGTAGATGAGCACTCGTCATGTTAGACGGCAGAGGAAGAAGAATGCACCCTTCAGATCTATTGCAAAACCTTCATCTGCAAGAGTGCTTGGAGATGCTTCTTTTTTCCAGGATTTTCTTGTTACGAAGGAGATTGAAAATGTAGTTCTTGTTGAAACTGTGATTGGAAGGTTTCTAGGAAAAGAAGCAACATTATATGCTAATAATATTAATTTTCTTCTAGCTTGTGATGGTACCTGTTATTTGTTGTAATGGAAGTCAGATTGTTTTAAAGAAACCTTCTGATTTTCGGGAACGAACCAAGTGCTTAAGGGTACGTGCTCTATTATTTGTTTCACAAGATACTTCTTTTACAAGTAAAGATCCCCTACACAAGATCCATTAGATCATCAATTCGATTGAAAAAATGTGTACTTGGTATGTTGTTACTAATAAATGTATATTGGATTGTATCTGACATTATGAGGCATAACTTATATCCAATTGATGAAATTTTCTACTTTTACGAACAACTTTGAAAGCGGCACGCTTTCATGGCATTAGTCAAGTAGGACGTAATCCTGGCAGAGAACATCGTGGTGGTGGCAGAGGTGTCTAGTTCATTATGGTGCAGTGAAGATGAAGTGGAATCTTACTACATATTAACTACTGAGAATACCTTTGCATATATTTCTTTTTGACTATGAAATGTTTAGAGTTCAGTCAGATTCATTTGTTGAATCTTGGGCCCTGACTTTATAATTATGACACCTTGTTAGTGTAATCGTCGACGTTTCATGTTTGCAATTGTTAATACGTTGTATTTGGTAATTGATCATAAGAGTGATTATTAATCTTAGCCTTGAAAAATAGAGCTTGTTTATTCTAACAAATTGTTTTTGATTGCATTTAATTGATGTTAAAGTTGTTGAGTTGGTATATGAATTTACCAAGTTCTGAGGAGTTGGTGTCCAGTTATGCTTAAGTGCTGCATATATATTTCCTCGAGCCATATTTTCTAAACGAACTAAGGCCAATCCAAATTGTTCTTGTAAAAGATCTGCTACACAACGAATACGCTTATTTTGCAAATGATTCATATCGTCAAGTGTACCCATTCCAAATTTTATTCGAATCAAATGATCCGCGGCTGCCAATATATCTCGCGGTAACAAAAATGTATTGTTCTGGGGTATATCAAGGTTCAGTCTCCGATTCATATTTCGTCGACCAATCCCTCCCAATTCACATCTTTGTTGAAAGATTTTTTTTTGTAAATCCTTAGATAAGGATTCAGAAAATACCGGATCTCCCTCTACACAAGCAAATTGTTGATAAAACTCCAAAATAGCATTTTCTTTTGAACCTATTTTTTTTTTATCATTCAGAAAAGACAAAAATAGTTCAGGATAGCAAACATTTTCTAGAATTTCTCGTATATTCAACCCCATAGCTGATAATAGAACTAGAATAGATAGTTTTTGTTGCCTACTCACACGAACCCATATCCTTGCTTTTCTATCAATCTCTAATTCTAATCTTCCTCCCCAATCTGATATTATAGTGCCGGTATAGACCGAAATTCCGTTATCATTCAATTCTGACTGGTAATAAATACCGGGACTTTGCAATATTTGATTGATTACAATTCTATAAATTCCATTTACTATAAACGCTCCCAGAGAAGTCATTAGAGGTATCTTTCCTATCAAAATTGTTTGTTCTCGGATATACCTACGCCTATCGTTTTTCCAAATGAGTCTAGCGGATACATATAATTCAGAAGAATATGTGAGTGATTCATACACAGCATCTCTTTCCTTTATCAGGGGTTCTACCAATTGATATCTTTCCAAAAATAATTCAAAGTCAATTTCTTGATTTGTATCTTCAATTTTAGGAAACTTAGAAAGTTCTTCTGTCAAACCCTGATCAATGAACCTACAAAATCCTTCAAATTGTATCTGATTAAATCCAGGTATTGTGGACATTGCGTCTATCCCGGATTATTTTGAAATTGTCAGTTATTTATATTCATCCATATCGAATTCTCTAAAAAAAAAATACCATTTTTGCTGGCGCATTATCCATCAAAATCAAATCTAGCAATGATGGAATTTGGATTCTATGAATCTTTGACTGGAATCTATGAAATAGGTGGAATAAAAATTTATACTGAACTTGAATTAATTGTCATTTTTAAGAGATGCAACCGAAACAGAATTGATAAAACAGTCCTAGAAACCCAATTCTCCCACTTAGGCTTACAATGCTTTGGGATTGATAATATCAAAACTTATTAATTATATTATAATGTATAATAACAGCATAGATATTCTAATCTACTTCAATATTGAATACCAGAAAATTGTATGAATGTTGTATTTATTAACTTATATTATTATTAACGCGGGTATAGCTAATCTAGATCTCCGTCTTCTCTCTTCTTTTATTGCCCTCTTGTCCTGTCCTGTCGTGTCGTTAATTGACAGTATGACTTAGGGCTCAATATAATTTGACCGAACAAATCATAGTTTGGTAAACCACCTTGAATCTACTGCGGAGTGAAGGATCTTGGATCCAACGCATAACCCTTTGGGAATCAGAAAGATAAAGATGAGAAAGACCAATGAAATCAAGTTTCAAGATTGTATAGTTTAATGGTAAAGTTTGATTACCATTAATCCTCAGAATAGTTAACGAGTTTTTCCCTTTTATTTATATACTATGCATCACCTAAATCCTAAAGGCGGCTCCAGGCCTGAGTTATATTAAGTTAAGGTGGCCTTAGTTACCTATGATATTTGTCTTATTATCTATTTCTAGTTGATTTATGAATGAAGGTGGCATAGGCCCCTATGGTCCAGTGGTTACGACTTCTCTCTTTCACGGAGAAAACGAGGGTTCAAGTCCCTCTGGGGGTATACCAAGACTAAAGACTATAGGAGTGGGATTTTCTATCAAGTGATCCGTATTTGTCAAGTCCTTCTATTAGTCTACTCAGAAGAGACTTTCTATTTTATATCAAATGTTATATTTGATTTCAAGTGATATGTATTTGTCAAGTCTACTTGGGAGACGAAAGGAAGTTGACTATGGAACGTCTAAAATGAATTAGGCGTTGGGTCGATGCCCGAGTGGTTAATGGGGACGGACTGTAAATTCGTTGGCAATATGTCTACGCTGGTTCAAATCCAGCTCGGCCCAACAATTCGCCAATCTACTATCAGATGGTATAACCCTCTTGTTCTTAAGAAATACCTGATACAAGACAAGAGAATAAAAAAAAGAATCTAAATTTTCTGCTAGATCTCTTCTTATTTCCCTGGGATTGTAGTTCAATAGGCTAGAGCACCGCCCTGTCAAGGCGGATGTTACGGGTTCGAGCCCCGTCAATCCCGACGGATCCAATAAGTACATCAATTCGCCTCTCCATTTTCTGTGAAATGAAGGGACAGAGAGAATAATTGAATTCCGAAGGGGTTTCCCTCTATTTTTTTTCAGGATTCTCTCGAAGAAAGAACACACCCTAAAATAAAATGAAAATAACTAAAATAGTGAAGTTGACAGAATATTTCATCTTTTCTGCCGCGACTCGTCTTTCTCATACTTCTTTGTTTTGTCTTCCAAAGAAAAGAGGATCACTAAAATTTAAAACCTAATTCCTGTCTTTTTCCACTTCGCTTGTATTGTTTGTTGGTGGGGTTTTGTAGTTAATGGAAACGGACGGGTTAGATTATACTTCATTTGATGGTTCTAGAAGGAAGACCTAAGGTAGGTTATAGAAAAGAAAGAACAAAAAAGAAGGATAAATAAAGGAATTTTTGATTGGTTCGGGAATCCTATCTTGGATTCGGTATGGATAAAAGATCTTCATATGTTATATACTATTAATTCTCCACGACTAATTAATTTAATAGCTCAGATATTGTTATTCATGATATTGATCCGATTCAATATCATCGATAGGTAATGCATTCATTGAATTGACAGGTGAACGATTTATCATCTCTATGGGATTAAATCCCGAGTTATTGTATTGTGAAATAAAAAAAAAAAAACGATGAGATAATGGAAGTAAATATTCTTGCATTTATTGCTACTGCACTGTTCATTTTAGTTCCTACTGCTTTTCTACTTATAATTTACGTAAAAACAGTAAGTCAAAATAATTAATTAATTACTTTAAATGAAACTCGACTTCTGAATTCTTTGAAGAAATCAAAAGAAAAGTATTCTATTTTTGCTGAAATCAAGGGGCTATAATCGGCGATATTCTATGAGATCCGAGAGTATGGTAAGTAAGAAATTGCTTTATTACTTACCATACTCTCTATTAGTGTTATAGTAGTGTATAAAGTTGTACTTGACTTTCTAATAAAAAGGGTATGCTATATTAGCTTCTATCTTCAATCTTCAATTCAATATATGTAGTTATTAATCCATATTTGGAATTGACGTAGGACCCAATCTTTTCTTTCATACATTTATATATATATATATATATATATATATATATATATATATATATATATATATATATATATATATATATATATATATATATATATATATATATATATATATATAGAATTGAGATCAAATGAGAACTTTCCTAAAGTTGTAAAAATGAGAACCAACCAAAATCTCACAAATGACACTCAACTTAAAAGAAAATAAAAACATAATTAATTACAACTAAAATTGTTAAAGATTTGATGGTTTTTTTTATGAAAATTGACGTAAACTAAGTGATACACTTTGATTAAACGTGTAATGTGTATCAAGGTTTAGTATTGTGTATCAAGTTTTTAGTGGTTGTTATGTATTAGGTGTATCAATTTATGTATAAGAAATTAGTTTTTTCAGATTTTAATGTATATGTATAAAAAATTTAATTGTGTATCAGTAATCCGTTTCTCATGTATGAGTTGGTTATTAGTCGATTTAATGTTAACTTGTATTAATATATGAAATTTTGGTGCATCTTTGCTAAAATAGTTATGTATCAATGTTTTAATGGTATTTTAGAATAGTTCTCATTTTTACAACTTTAAGAAAGTTCTCACATTAACCTTCCCCTATATATATATATATTCCAATGAATCTGAAAACTTCCAATGAATTTGAAATAATTGTTTTACTGTTATAGAATACATTTCTCCACTAGAATCTAATGGAATTTCGAAATGAAGATATTTTTATTTGAAAATTATTTCAATTTAAATAAAGAATGCGTTGCAGAACGATCTATAAAACAATTGATACCTTTTCATTTCTCAACTAAATTAGGAGTGCTTCTAAAGTCCACTTCTTCCCCATACTACGAGTGAAAGGGAAAAAGTAAAGACTACCATTAAAGCAGCCCAAACGAGACTTACTATATCCATGTGAATTATGTCCCTTATCTCTATGATAGAATTATTCCATTATTGCTCACTAATAATAGTAGAATGAATGGTCCAGAGTCAAAAAGGGATTCTGGGCGAACACTATTGATGAATCAATCAAATAAATGGATTTTAAAAATTCCTATATGATTTATAATCCGTACCCTTTCCCGATTGTCTCTCTGAAGGAGTTGGGATATAGTATATTATACTCTTGACGAGGGGTAAAAATTGTTTTTTTTTTTTTTTTTTTTTTTTTTTCTATAAAAGGTAAATTATCTATCCAATCTCAATCTAATAGTGATTGAATGCCTGAACACTCAGAGATTCTCGCGAGTCTATATATGTAGATTACAGTATAGAAAGTACTTTCCCAAATAGTAGTGGAATTCTCGGCCGGTTATCCAATGTAATTCAAGACCCAATCAATAGACATTACATTAGCAGTAGAAGAGAATCTGGAAGTCTTGCTTCGACCATTATAATCTTTCTTTGAATTTTAGATTCAAAGATTTCCAATCTTTTACAAAATCCCCAGAACATAAAAAAAAATAGCGGAACAGAACAAGAGATTTCGATTCGTTTGTTGATGAGGCGGCACCCGGATTTGAACTGGGGAAAAAGGCTTTGCAGTCCCCTGCCTTACCACTCGGCCATGCCGCCAAAACGATACACAATAGGATAAAAATTTCCCTTTTTGAGTTGTATTTGTAAACTTGAGTTTATTGTACTTGCATCCCTTTTTAATCCTTTTTTCTAAATTTAGAAAAAATTAGAAAAGAAACCATTTTTCCCCTTTTGATTGTATTTGATCTGCCCCTTCGATTGATTGTATAGTATCTCAAAACACACAAACTTCCACTCACTTTTATATTGAAAAATCAAATGTATATTTTCACTCAAAAAGCCTAAATTTATGGGAACCATTAACTATTTATTGACTGACAATTCGTGAATTATTCTTGGATTTGAATATAAATTTTGGTTTGCCTAATGACATAAGAATAAGCAAATTTTTTTTGATACATACTTAATTTATTTTTTTAATCAAAAATCCTTCTCAATTTCCATTATAACAAAAATTATAGGTATATGTAAACCCCAGAACGGATATTCTTATACAGATACCAAATTGGCTATTTATATTATAGTATGTTGCCTATAAATAAAGGGAATTCGTTGGAACAAAAAAAGGCCTGGCTGGGTATTGACCGGGCCAGGCCCGAAAGGCACTTCGAACAAAATAAAAGAAAGAAGGTGTTCTTTATTTATCTTTCTATTTGGATCTTTCGAGCATCTAAATTGAATTGCTAATTATATAATAACGATAAAGAATGTGAAAGAAATACTTTCTTTAATCCTTACTTGATGTGTAATGTAACATAGTAATTATCTTTTTCAATTGGGAGAGATGGCTGAGTGGACGAAAGCGGCGGATTGCTAATCCGTTGTACGAGTTATTCGTACCGAGGGTTCGAATCCCTCTCTTTCCGTTTCCGTTGATGAGTTTCCATTTTTTCTTTCAAATTTTGCAAACCCCTTTTTATTTTTTCCTTGTTAAATGTGTGGAATAGCTAAAAAAAATCTTAAGAAAATTATAAAATCAAGCAATAAAAACAAAAAAATTATTCTTTACGTCCAGGATTACGTCCTGGATCATTGGATAGGAATCCAAAGATGAAGAGAGAAACAAAGAATATTACTACTGTATAAACGAAGAGTTTGAGAGTAAGCATTACACAACCTCCAAGATCATTTTTTGAAAAAGAAAAACGAGAAAAGACAATAGATCCTCCGTTTTTATATCACATATCCTATTTTGACACCAAGAAAAGAATTCTAGAAATAGAAAAGAATGTTCAGAAATTCAAATGAAGTTGAAATTTGTAATCAGAGTCTTTGATTACCACAAATCACTTTCATACTCAAATTAGATATTGTAAGGGACCCGAAGCTAATAAGGTATTTCGCCGTAAAAAGGATTAAAATCAGGAAATAGGGCGTCTCGTGGCTATCCGAGAATTTCAATGTTTGAATTGAAGGTTCATACTGTCAGACTTATTTGATCTTATCAATTGTTATAATTTTTCTCGAATAAATATGAATTTTCTAGGATAGTATTAAAGATCTTATCGAAAACTTACAGCAGCTTGCCAAACAAAGGCTAAAAGAAAAAAGAACAGGGGTATGACTGGCATAACATCTACGATTGGATTCAAAAAAGCATAGGCTTCGGGCAATTTGGCCAAGAAAAGACTACTCGGATAAAGGGCAGTATTAAGACAGATCAAACTAAAGATATTAAGCATAACAGACATTTTTTTCGTCGAGATAATTGCATTTTGATTGAGTTATTGATATAAGGAAAAATGAAGTAAAGTAAGGTAGACAAAAAATCCTTCTTTTTTCGCTCAATCAAAAATCCTCCGATTCTCAAAGGAGAATAGAAGAAATCATACTTTCATACAATATCTTAATTGAATTATATGTAATGATCAATAAATTCCATTGAATTAATTCTAGAGATACACATGCCAAAATCCTAGCACGAATCTATAATAGATTCTATATGGTTCCCATTAGTCTTTATGTTGTTCTTGATGAGGACTATTTATATGCATACCTTTGTTGCTCTTGTTTGAGGTAGGGCTGAGCATCGGTCCCAAACCGACCAAGACCGAGACCGAATTAGCTCAAAAGTCGAGACCAAGGATCGGACCGAATGTGGTCGGTCCGGTCCAACAAGACAAAATAGTCGGTTTGTGGTCCGGACCGGACTGGATCGATCAAGACCGAGACCGAATTAGCCCAAAAGCCGAGATCGAGGACCGGACCGAATGTGGTCAGTCTCGGTCAGGTCTCGGTCGATCGGTCCGATCCGTTCAGGTGGTTTGCTCAGCCCTATTTTGAGGTAGTGCTACAATTATTGCAATTTTAGATACTATACTAATATATGGAAGAAAATTTATACCAAATATCGGTTGCTTGGTTAAATTGTTTTTCCTTTTCAAAACAATATGTTAACCTTGAATATTGAAAATTTGAATTACTCACAAGAGAAGGATATATTTTGAAATTGTTAATTTTGATTCTTTTTTATGTAATTCAATAACTTAACAAACTATCAACATTTCATTATTCTATTTAATAGTAGATAAATAGACTTTAACTTAGTTTAAAACTAGAGAACACGGCACATACACATACAGATGAGAAAAAAATCGTTTACTTGAACTCATATCTCTTTCTTGATAATAACACAAAACACACATTACAATATTCTAAACTGTTGTTTACTACTCCTAATAATTAACTTATCATGAATCTTTATGTAATTCTCATATACCTAATAATCTAGAATCTTTTAGAATGTCTAAACTTTCAAGTGGTCGTAACTAATCTTGCATTTTTTAATAACACTTTTTACTTTATGGCAAAGGTCAAGGAAACGTAATTTACTCTTTCAAAAATACTAACGTGGTTAATAGTCACAAATGCCCAATTGTTTGTAATAACATTCAAATTTCGAGTGATATAGGTAGTCTTTTAACATGTTCCCATTTATTTTATAAATGATTTGACGAAAATACCTTTACATTCTTAATCTTCATCTTTCTCATGATCAATCCCAGATTTCGACGATCTTTCTTAGGCCAACACCATATAAACTCTCCTTATATCAAACTAGAAAACTACAAATCTACCAATAATAAGAAACTAAAATATATTTGACCGAATGGAATTTTATCAATTGTTTAGTTTAAAAAACAAAAACCCACGAAAACACAAATGAGGGCTTAGGATCAAATGAGAAGAAATCTTAAAATGAAAAGGATGAGAAATAACTATAACCACAAATTAGAGATGCATCGACTTGAATTAGATGTAACCATAATCTTTTAGATGCACCCTAATATATATTCTAGCAAAAAATTTTATGCATATACATATTTTATATGCATTTCATCAAAATAGGCGAATCATATGTATTTTTGCGGGTCAAATTTGTTGCTAGTACTACTTTGGGTCGTTTTCACTTTAAGATCACTTTCGAAATAATTAAGATGCATCTAAATGAATAGAGATGCATCTAATTCAAGTCGTCGCATCTCAAATGTGTAGTTATGGTTATTTCTCATCCTTCTCACTTTAAGTTTTCTTCTCACTAGATCTCTACCGCACAAATGGGTCGAGAGACAAAAACTTAACCCATGAAAATCCAAATGGCTTAAATATTTTAATAACAAAAACCCATTAATACCCAAGGGCGGAGCTACTAAGGGACCGGGAAGGGTCCCGGCCCCCTAGGCTTAAGCCCGTTAGTGTATTTTTTTCGCTATTTGATGTGTTAAAGTTCTTTTTTTCCATCTTGGCCCTCTCGTCTAATGTTTTTAGGGAAAAAAAGTTGTTTCGGCCCTCCCAAGAAATTTTTTCTAGCTCCGCCATTGTTAATACCCATTAAATATCTTCAAATCTCTTTATCTTTGTGATGGTCTCCTGTTATAAGTATAAGTACTTCTTTGCAAAAACATAATATATAGAGTTAATTACTTAATTGGTCCTTATGGTTTACCGGGTTTCACATATATTGTCCCTGTGTTTTTTTTTTCGGCGGGTCATGTCCCTGTGGTATGCAAAAGTTGCGGATCCTGTCCAATTTACTAACGGCACTTAAACGGTTGTTAAAAAAGGACTAACGTGATATAGATGCATAACGTCAGGGCCTAAGATTATATACGTGAAACCCGTAAACCATAGGGACCATTTAAGTAATTAACTATTTTTTTTTTAAATTACGAAAAAAGTAATTAACTAAAAAAAAATTTAAATTACGAAAAAAATAATTAACTCAAAAAAAAAAAAAAAACTTTTTTAAATTAAGAAAAAAGTTTTTCTATTTTTTATTTTTTATATTTTTTTGAGTTAATTACTTTTTTCTTAATTTTAAAAAAGTTTTTTTTTGAGTTAATTACTTTTTTCGTAATTTAAAAAAAAAGTTTTTTTTTTTTTTTTTTTTTTTTTTTTTTTTTTTTTTTTTTTTGTGAGTTAATTACTTTTTTCGTAATTTAAAAAAAAAAGTTTTTTTTTGAGTTAATTACTTAAATGGTCCTTGTGGTTTACCGGTTTCACATATATAATCTTAGGCCCTGACGTTATGCATCTATATCACGTTAGTCCTTTTTTAACAACCGTTTAAACGCCGTTAATAAATTCGACAGGATCCGCAACTTTTGCATACCACAGGGACATGACCCGCCGAAAAAAAAGCACAGGGACGATATATGTGAAACCCGGTAAACCATAAGGACCAATTAAGTAATTAACTCTAATATATAAATGTCGCAAAATCATCATTGTTGAACGAGTTAATTGTGGCAAACACGTGGGGTATAAATCCTCTTTTTATTTACATTTTACAATGTCGCATAAAAATGTTTTACTCGAAGATCCTTTGTTTTATTTACAGCTTCAATTTTCAGGACGACCTTGGGCCAACCTTGCATGAGTTCTTGCATGTTGATAGTTCGGCGGTGCTTTTGTTAGAGAGTGAGCATGAGTGTTTGTTCTCATTTCATGAGGCGTTCGGTTTTGATTAATTCTAGCACATGAAATTTTTAAATTCATATCTTCCAGTTTCCTGGGAGGTATCTTTTTGAAAATTATTCTAATAAGGTTTACTTGAGGGCAAATAGAGTTCAAGTGAGGGGATATTTGATAACATCAAATAGTTTCGTTATTTTAGTGTTAATTTCCCCCTATTATGCTCGTCTTTTGTATAATTTTATTATGATATATACTCTTATTTGTTTATATTATGTTTTCAGGTAAAAAATGAGCATTGGAATGAATAGACGTGGATTTGGAGGGTAATTAATGAAAATTGAAGTATGCTGATTTTACACTAACTACGGCGTAGTTGTCCTCTCTACCTACGTCGTAGCTACCTTTTACACTGAAGATTGAAGTCAACAAAGACCTACGACATAGTTAGCATTATGGACTACGACGTAGATGCCACTACGAGACTTCTACGGGTGTAGCTATCATTCATGCTATGCCGTAGAATCTTCATTCCAACACTTAGAAGAAATTTCGTTGTCTTTGATGAAGCTACGGCGTAGTTCTCCATTTGACTACGCCGTAGATGTGTTACTGAGAGTTCTACGGGCGCAACAAATGAACCAACTATGGCATAGTTGGAAATAACAAAGGCTACGGCGTAGCTAGACCTAATAGATATGCTGTAGCACAGTCGAGACTATAAATACAAGCCTTAATTCCGCATTTCAAACATCACTTTCACACACATAGAAGTCAAGAAGGAATTAGGAAGCAAGGAGAACGAAATTCTTCAGCATACAAGTCATTTCCAAGGGAGAATTCACGCTTCAATCATAAGTTTTATTATTCATAATCTTTGTATCGAATTTATGTTTTCATTAATCATGTTAAACATTTATTTTGCTGCATTTATTAACATGAGTGGCTAAACATTGGTGTTAGCCTACTTATGAAATTTTTATTATTATGATTTAGTTTTCTCGCATTTCGTATCATTTTATTTGAATACTTTCTTAGCATGAATTAGGACACCTTTGTTTTGGTAGTAATGATGTTTGGTAGTTCCATTGAGGATAGGAGAATTGATCATAGGACCCATAGCGGATAAGGGTGTGTTTAGTGATAAGAATTGACCATAGGACTATCACCATTCGTGTGGAAATTTCAACGAACGACCACCTACCAAACTGACTTGCTTAAGGAATGAGGGGGGATGTAAGTTCCGACTGGCCGCATCCCGTTAGACTATTTTAAGTTAGTAGAGACATTTAATGACTCTTTCACCTTGTATTTGTCAACGAACTCTTGTAATCAATAGGTTACGAAATAGGGCAAGGTGAAAGATAGGATTAGACGATTTGACCATCTGAGTCTATCGACTTGAATCCCTAGATGAAACGATAGGATGCATTAATTAGAAAACTTGTCATAATAATAACAAGAGTAGTAATTAGGTTAACACTCCTCTCCCGACTGATTTCTTTTCATCTTATTATTGTTTTCGTGTTTATTTCACTTTATTAGTTAAACAATTAATCAATCATTTAAAACCCCCTTTAAAACCAGTGACATTAGGCTTAGATAATATCCGCACACATAGCTCTTGAGACGACCTCGGCTTTACCGTTAGCTATACCATACACGACCGGGTACACTGCCCGATAGTGCATTAGGTAGATCTTACGTAGACGAGCAATTTATAAATATAAAATCTGGTTGGTAAATCCTGCATCAACACTGTTTTTTTGTTTACAAGAAAAAAAAGGCCTAAACTAATACTGTTTCCAGCCTTATTTACAGGAATTCTCAAAATGCAAGTAGCCTTGTGGATACTGCAGTTTCGTTCAGCTTTGGCTCTGTGAACACAATATCAGTTTATTAGCATATATATAGAAGGCAGAAATCATACCGAGAGAAATCACTGGGTGTTCAATCCTTATTGGTTTTTGATTCAAAAGTAGTGCACATTCTTTGGCTTCAAGCCCCTTGTTCCAAACCCATAATAGTATGGGAAATACAGTAAGTTGGCTAAACTACAGGTACACACATATTTGAATAACATGGAACTAAAAAGTCCAAATTTTTATTCATTCTGGATAGAGTATTGATTATAATAAGTATAGATTTATACCCCATCCTCAAAATATGAGATATGGGTCTAAGGTTTTAGTTTTAGAAATTGAAAAGATTCCTAGTCAAATTTATGAAGCAATTCATGTACCTGAACCAATAAGTTATGTTACACGATATCTGCATGTGATGCCCAAGACTTAAAAGGGCCACCAGATGAATGTGGTGGCTAATGAATTGTAGACTAAGATGAGTTTACTTTGAAAGTATACACTAGTATACAACAACAATAAAGTTAAATCCCTACCTCCAATTTAAAGTCTTCTTAAACCCTCTTATACTTCAAAAAGTTGGTCATAAGCAGTTATAGACTTATATCCCATAACCTTTCTTAGACATTTCTTCCATCATTTAAGTTTCTTCACTGCATTGACAATGATATTATGATTGATACTAAGATGAGTTTACTTTGAAAGTCTACACTAGTAGACAACAACATTAAATTTAGATCCCTACCTCCAATTTGAAGTCTTTTTAATTAAACTCTCATATACTTCAAAAGTTTAAGTTTTTTCACTGCATTGACAATGATAGTATGATCTATTTGTTTGCTCTGGAACTTATTTAATTTAACCTTTTTTATAAAATGCAAGCATAACATTTAATTAAGTAATTTTTTAAACTGATTTACGTGACAATTCAACTAGGACCAACTATGCTGCACTCTGGAAGATGCCCCTTGCAATATTATGAACATAAATGGCTTCTCATGTCATCTATTATTATTTTTTCTTTACTACCATTTATGTTGTTGCTTTAG
This sequence comes from Artemisia argyi, assembly GCA_030686995.1. Classification (NCBI taxonomy): domain Eukaryota; kingdom Viridiplantae; phylum Streptophyta; class Magnoliopsida; order Asterales; family Asteraceae; genus Artemisia; species Artemisia argyi. The sequence continues at coordinate 142,101,882 of CM060706.1, forward strand.
AGCATCATTAACCTTTGACATGTATGATTTGCTAACAGGCTTTAGTACTGGTTGATGCCAAGGGAATAAAGGATAATTGCATGAAATTGAGTGCTGGTGAGGATCTGTATGCATTGTTTGCAGGAATTCTTACAACGAGGCCCTGGAACAGGGTTATTGATCCTGCTGTTGATCATCTTGCCATTCAAGTCAATGCCAGTGATCACTCATAACTTCAGGTTTGGTTACATTAATACATAAGGCTACCCAAGCCAATGCTGACCCTCTGTGGAGTCTTCTCTTTTAGGCACTGACTGAGGAAAAGTTATCACGTGCAAAGTCTCTCTTTAGTTTGCCACATGTTTAGTTGGAGGAGATTTCACTTTAAGCCTAATTTTTCATAATGCAAGTAGACTTGTGGATACTTCAGTTCTGTACAGTTGTGGCTCTGTGAACACCATTTTATTTATTAGCATACATATAGAATACAAATCATACCAAAAGAAATCATTTGGTGTTCAATAGCTGTTGGTTTTTCCTTCAAAAGTAGTGCATTCTTTGGCTTCAAGCCCCTTGTTCCTAGCCGATAATAGTCTGGGAAATGCAATAAGTTGGCCAAACTAAATGTAACATATTTGAATTACGTGGAATTGAAAAGTTCATATTTGTATTCTTTTTCATAGTAGAGATCATGAGAAGTGTAGTTTTGTGCCTCATATCCTCAAAATATGAAGCAATTCATGTTTATGGTTATAGTTTGGATGAAAATAGTGACTAATGAGTTGTTGACAAAGTTGAATGTTTACACTAGTAGACAACAACTTCAAACTCTAAACGTTATCTTCAATTGGAAGCCTTCTTAAACCCACATATACTTCAGAGGGTACTGGTTACACAATTCTTATCCCAATTAACTTTTTTAGACGTTTGTTCCATCATCTAAGTTTATTCATTGCACTAACAGTGATAATTATAATCTGTTTTTGTCGTGGAACTTATTTCAAGCATTATTATTTTTTATTTAAGTCAAGCATAACGTAAAAAAAAAAAAAAAAAAAAAAAAAAAAAGACACTTTATGTAGCCCAACTTAATTACAATTTGCTTATATATCTGTATGAAGTTGAATTTGAATTCGACTTGTCTTAAGCTATCACTTTTGGTTTTCCATTTCCATGTGGATATAATTTGTCTAAGCTGTGTTATATAACTCATCTAGAGGTGGCAAAATGGGCGGGCACGGGCTATGGCTAAACGGGTGCGGGTCAAACGGGCGCATGTTATACGAATCGCTTTAGAAAAGACCTAAAACAACAAAAAAATTCCTCAAACGTAACACCTCTTTTATATTTAAGCAACTAAATATACTATTTCCCATTATGCCCACTTAACTTTTAAATAGGCAATATATGCCAATTTAAAAAAAAAAATAGGCCCAAATGTGTCCAAATCTTTTAAAAATTTGCCCATTTAGCTCATTTTTTTGATTTTGGGCACAAATTGCCACCTCTTAACTCATCAATTAATTTGCTACGAGTTTAAGTCGCTGAAACAAAATTGAAAGGTGTGTACGTTCGTGACTAATCAAGTAAGTGGCTTTGGTAGAGCAAATGTTTCCCCAACTTGATTTAAACAAATCCCATCAATACTTCTTTATTGCTAATGGATCAAAGGAATTATAAATCGAGGTCTTAACAAGTCATGACATGGTTCGTCTAAAAAGTCTACATATAAAATATAGAAATAACATTATAACCAAGAACTTACACTCATAAGTAAATGTTAGATTGTGAGTTGGTTCATTCGAAAAGTCTATTTAAACGTAAAATGAGTAAAGAAGACTCTTAGATTTCTCTATACACCGACAAACAAATACCATTCAAAAAGTCTATGCACGCGTAGAAAGAATACTAACATAAAGACCTACACCGTTGGTAAACTAGTAAACCTCACAAAACCACCGTGCAAGCATTTGTTTTTAAAATTTAATAATTTCTAAGTGTAATATTGAAATTCAAGTAAAAAAGTAACCAGATGAAAGTTCCAATAAAATAATGTTATTTTTTTTTATGTCGATTTGAAGTTTATAAATTTTGCACAATAAAAAATGAATTAACAATTATGGGACTGTCAAATTAAAAGAGTTGTATAATGTGACTCTTTTTTGGTTGAGAACCCAAAAATTTAATAGAGAACACAAAGATCTTTATGAAGTTTTTGGTTGACAAACATTATTATGGACCACAAAAATTTCATTGAAAGATTATTTTCTTTCGCAATAATCCGAAGTTGAAAATTTTGCATAATTTGACAAAGATCAATCAATACACTTGTACAACCCAAGTGATACGTTTATCAACGAAACTGGACCACAAACATATTTTGATCTATCTTATCTTGAAGGCAACTACAATATTTCTTGCTGAGAAGCATTATTATTGCGGACCACAATATTTCATTGAAAGATTCCTTTTTATTGGAATAAAAAGTTGGAAATTTTTGCATAATTCAACAAAGAATTAAAGTTTAGAGTCAATTAATAGACTCGTACAACCCAATTTCCCAAATGATACGCTTATGAATGAGACTAGACCACAAACATATTCTCGGTCATATTATTGTGAAAGCAACTACAATGCTATTCTTGTAATACCGGTGTTAGTATATATATTTGTAGCAATTGTGAGTTTTTATAGCAATTAAAATTAAAAACACAATGGGTTATTCAAACATGTTCGGTATCTTTTTCCTTTTCTTTGTTTTCACCACTTTTATTTCTTCTACTTCTTTGAATAATAATAATAATCATAAATGCCCTAAAAAACAGAGTGAAGCTTTACTTCTCTTTAAACAAAACCTTTTACCCATCAATTACACAAACGATGACTGTTATGATATGTTCCGTTCTGACGGTCATCCACTATTGGTGATGAGTTGGGACACAAATACAGATTGCTGTAACTGGGGTGGTGTTACTTGCGACGACTCCACCGGTGACGTCATTAGTCTCGATCTCGTCTGCGGAATGCTACAAGGTGCAATTCATCCTCTCAGCTCCCTCTTCAACCTCACACACCTTACTTATCTTGATTTATCAGTTAATGGACTTAATGGGACATTGCCATCTTGGCTGTTTACTTCCCCTTCTTTAGAATATCTCGATCTAAGTAATAACATGTTCAGTGGAAATGTTCCTTTTGAGTCGTTTGCTATTCCATCATTAAAAAGGTTAGACCTCAGTCTCAACCATCAGTTAGCTGGGCATACTAATGTTCAAACATTTCTACAACTCCCCAACCTCACTGTTCTAGACCTTTCATATAATAATTTTAGTGGTGAATTGGAGTTGGATACATTGTTATCAACCCTCACAAACCTTGAAGATCTGGGTCTCTCTTACAGCGGTTTCTCTGTTACAACAAACAATGCCAATCACTATGTCAACCCTAGTTTTTTGTTCTTAAATTTGGCCTCTTGTAAGCTAAAGGTGTTTCCGGATTCATTTCGAGCCATGAAACAACTGCAACGGTTAGATCTCTCTAACAACGAAATCCATGGCCAAATTCTTCATTGGGCAGGGGAGATTGGAGGTGATTATGGGTTGGAAGTTTTGAATTTGCGGTCCAACTTGATTGAGGGGCCATTCCCCGAATTAATTTGCAACTTGAGCAGCCTATCGTATTTGGATTTGTCCAATAATCGCTTTGGTGGATTAATTCCACAATGCTTTGGAAATATCATCTCATCTCTTCAAATGATAGATATCGGGAACAATAGTTTTCAAGGAACAATTCCAAGTTTATTATACTATGACTGTGCTTGGTTAACTGGGCTTATTTTAAAAGGAAATCAATTAGAAGGGGAGGTGCCCAGTTCCATGTCCAAATGTCAACGGTTGAGAGTACTTGATTTGGGAAACAACCATTTGAATGGTACTTTCCCTGGATGGTTAGGAGATCTTCCAAATTTGCAGGCTCTTGTCCTTAAATCAAACAACTTTCATGGTCACATTCAACCCTTTTCAACTATTGAACCCCCCTTTCCAAGTCTTCGAGTTCTTGACTTATCTCATAATGGGTTTGTAGGTCAACTCCCTGCAAAATATTTTCAAAGTTTCAATTCCATGAAAAATGTTGTTGAAAACAGAGAAAAACCAGTGTATTTAGACATGGGTGGAAAGTATTACTCATTTGTTGTTGCGGTGAAAGGGGTGGATCAAAATTTTTCACAAATTTCGGTTGACTACACAATTATTGATCTGTCCAATAACAAATTTGAAGGACATATTCCAAACATCATCGGCGGTCTTAATTCGCTAATAGTGCTCAACTTGTCCCACAACAGCCTCATTGGTCCAATTCCACATGCTCTGGGTAATCTCATAGAGATTGAGTCATTAGACCTATCTTGGAACCAACTCTCAGGAGAGATTCCTCAAAGCCTTGCAGATATCAAGACCCTTGAAGTGTTAAATCTCTCGCAAAATGATCTTGTGGGCCGTATACCAGAAGGACCTCAGTTTAGGACATTTGAAGGGAACTCTTTTGGTGGGAATCCAAACCTCTGTGGGACTCCGCTGCCAAAAAAGTGTGGTGAGCATTCACATGAACCACAACTTGAAAGTGATGAAGAAAGTGGGTTTACGTGGGAAGTGGTGATGTTGGGATATGGATGTGGAACATTAGTCGGATTGGTGATGGGATATCTCATGTTGTCAACAAGAAAAGTCAAATGGTTCAATGCAATTGTTGATGCAGGAGAGAGTTTGGTCTTGAAGAAGAAGAAGAGAAGACACGTATATATAGGGAAATGACGTTAGATTATAAAAAAATTTATGAGGTAGGTAGAGGAGTTTGAGGAGGGCTGGGACCTTTTGAATTATGCAGTTGTATATCAGTTCTTAATTATGATGTTTGTGTTTTGTATCTTTGAATTATTCTTGTATGTAATACTAGTGTGTTGTTAGGATTTTAATACATATTTACTTGGTCAGTGGGTGATTGTGTATTAATGTTGTTGACTTTCATGGTAATTATTTTGTTAATTATACAACCATTTTGGAATTGCATTACAGTTTTCGTGTCATATGTTGACAAGAATGCTTCATCAGAACAAAGCCTAATAATGTAAAATTTTTGGGGCAGCCGTTTTCGTAGCCTGATGTTCATATGGATTATGGAAAGGCAGCACGCATTTGCTTATTTTTATACTATAAAGCTTATTTTACAATTTCAATGGTGGCAACGGGATCCCGAATCTGAGTATTAGTGTTTGTACGTTTCTGATAGTGCTTTGCTTTTGGCAAAACAATATGCTTCTCGTTTGTATGAATTGTATGTTGCACACTTAACAAGAAGTTGCAGTAGAAATGAATTTGTGAATGAAAGCATGATCAATAATAGTGTGTCTTCTAGTATATCTAATTTGACAATTCAGTGTGTTCTGCATATTAGTAAAGCAGCAAATTAGATGTTTGTGACTACTCATTCGTTGTTGCGGTGAAAGGGGTGAATCAAGATTTTCCACAAATTTAGGTTGACTACACAATTATTGATCTATCCTGTAACTCATTTGAAGGACAGATTCCAAACGTCATCGGTGGTCTTAATTCGCTAATAGTGCTCAACTTATCCCACAACTGTCCTAGGGGTCCTATTCCACATGCTTTGGGGAATCTCACAGAGATTGACTATCTTGGAACCAACTCTTAAAATGGTTGGAGATCGGTATCATTTAAAATTTCTATGGTATTTTGGGTCAGTAAATCTTATTTAATTTGACCTCTTTAATAATCGACTGAATTCCATGTAAATCTAACGGTATAAAATATAAATAAAGACTTTCTATAACGATGGTACAATGTAGGAATACAATGAACTTAAACGGTTTTATGAAGTTAATAATCGAATATATATTTTTCATGAAAGTCTGGAAGACCTTCACCAGTCACAGACTCAGTGAAGACTCTTTACCCTTGCCTCAACAGCCTCTGCTTCTCTAAGTCCTTTAGACCTTAAGGCATTGCATTAGAAACTAATGCTAATGAGCATATTCTACACTTAGTTTTGCTTGTGGGAACACCACGTCACCATCAAGAACTTAACCACATAACTAGTTAGTTAGTGAAGTTGGTATATTAGTTCTAGGAATTCCAGGTGTTTTTTTTATATTGTTTGCACCATTTCGTAGTTTTGTGGATGCCAATCATTGTACTTGGAAGATTACCTCTAACAGAAAAAAAAAAAATAATTGCTAGTTTAGTTTGCATAAGCTGTGGCAATGTGGCCAATGCAGGCAGAAACGGTTCAAGGTTAAGTTAGCCCACACATATTTTTTTCTAAAAGTTTTTTTATGTATCTTTATCTTGTCAGCTGTTGTTACAAAGCATTAATCAGACTTTAGGCGACTTTTACATGTTTGACCAAATTCATTTTAGGTACTTTTTTATTTATTTGACGTGTTTGAAATAAAACGAAATCAAATCGACCCATATACATAGGTATGTGGTTTGAATTGCAACTAAGGGTGCGTGTCAGGAGAATTTAGACTTTGTATGTGGTTTGAATTGCAACTAAGGGTGCGTGTCAGGAGAATTTAGACTTAAGAAAACACATATGGAATTATACTGGTGGAAATGATGCTACACGGTCATGCAATTTTGCTACTTCCTATAGATCTTTGTTGTCTATTAACTCTACAATCTCTTTCATGTTCCTGTTGGTGTTATTTTTGAAGTATAAAAATAAGATCAACCTATTTGAAAGTAAACCTTGTCAGTTTGTAATGAGAATACTTACTGATCAGGGTCACTGGTCACCATGGGTCTTCCAATGATAAGGTAAAGTGACCCCAGCAGACCATATGTTAACCTCGGGGACTTGGTACGTAGATTACATCAATACCTGATACATACGAAGAAAATGTATAATCAGGATATGTAAAGAGATTGCTAAAAAGAGACCGGATATATTGTTAATTAGTGATAAGTGTGGAAGAATGTTTATAACACCCTTAACGGACAACAGTTAGAGATCCTTGTATTGAAGTCCACGCCCAATATCTTGCTTCTGTTCATATGTATGGCCTCTCAGAGAATAGTAACCTTTTTTATTGATCTTTTTAACACTTTGAAGAGCTATTGGTGAAAAACACAGAAAACACATAAATCACCTCTTAAGCTGCTGTGACTCTGCTGCCTTATCTTGAGTTTTTGCTACCTTCGTTGGTTGGCCTTGCGTAGTGCTCGTTCTCTGACGTAATACAACGCAGGTCTGCGTCAATCCTCGGGGGTTGACCTATGAAGGCTTGCAGCAAATTTAGCATTCAAAAAACGACAGGAACTTTCTTGCCATGCAGCGCCTTTTAAGGGGATTTGTTCGTGTTCCACAGAGACATGTCCATCTTCTATTTGAATATATTTCCAAAACGCTAGAAGGTGTTGTGATACACTGTATGGAATACTACTACGTACAATATAAGCTAAACTTAATTAGAAGTGTTGTGATATTTAATATTTTATGATAGGAAAATTTCTCTCTTAGTTGACTTATATCACGCTCCGTGGTCACTTTGGTAACCATTAGTCTCCACAATCTTATCACTTCTAGAAACATGATTTTATTTTCATTTCTTTCACTTGCTTTGCAACTCAAAGGTCAGGCTTTCTTAAAAAAAAAATGGTATTTGGCGGAACCATCTCAAGTCCGTGTACCTTTTTGGTACCGAGAAGCTTTCTTATTTGCATTATACAGAACAGTTCCTCTACTCGTTATTAGTGCTCGTAAATAGTAAGGTACTGAAACTAATAATCAAATATAGCTCGATGTTGGCTTATACAAATTGGTACAAGTTCTCAACTTTTTAACCAGCTGCCTTAGGGCAGTTGGCCACCAACTACCGCAAAAGCGCGCAGTTGACCAAGTCAAAGCTTAAAGGCGGGGGTTCGAATCCGGACTCCAACTTGGTCAGCCAGTGTTGCCTAGGTAATTTACCGGGATATGCCTTCCTTGTTGGGTGGGGGGCTCGGTACCAAAAAGGTACACGGACTTGAGATGGTTCCGCCAAATACCATTTTTTTTTTTTTTTTGATGTTGGCTTATACAGAACAAGCATACAAACACTTGACTTCTGCAGATCTGTTAAGGATTGCTTTATGTATGCTGGATATATATAGCTTATCATTTCTACGATCAAGATGCTAATCACTGGAACAATCTTGAGCAGTTTAATAAGTTTAAAGCTTAAGACAATCCATTTTCACATGATTATTGGCATCATTTTGATATTTTTAGGGAAAGCAGGTTTTGTTGTTGAAATAGTTACGAATTGTTAAAAACTTGGATTCATTGAAGACAGGTAGGAGATTAAGTAATGTGATCTTTGTCTTTCTTAAAAAAAAAAGTAATGTGATCTTTGTGCCCAGTGACCGCTTTAAGTATTGCATGTCTTGATATGATCACTAGCAGCAACAACATTGGTGTCCTTGACTCATTGGATCAATATATGGGAAGTGGATTGATTTGCTATGGAAGAAGTTTGAGTAAGAGTTAAGATATGATAAGAACACAGTGAATGTGATGAAGGTGCAAATTAAGTGTCGTATTTGTGATCAAAGACTTGGAAAATATCAAAGCTATTGTTGACAGAATGGACATTAAGATAAAGAACACATTAATGCTTTTTGCAAGAATGATGGATGATTTTTGTGATCGATTAATCAGTCAAATCTATAAGCGATATAAAGAGAGCAACATAACCATGGTTTTGGGACTTTTGGAGAGAATTGAAGAAGATCGCATACTCTAACGAGTGACTCACAGTAGAGGCTTAGATAGATCATAGAAGTACTAGGAAAATTATTAAGCAAATCTGGTTTGTAAACATATGCCTCCATCTTCTTTTATCTTTTTATTTGCTTACTTTAGTAGCTTAGTGATAAAACTCAAGAACCATAGACAAAGCCAAGCATCATAGTATATACCTGATGTGCATGCATGTTCTTTTATCTGATATGCCTAATTGTGCATGTTCTTTTATCTGATGAGTGGACTCGATCGCCATAGAGGTACACATAGACAAAGCCAAGCATCTCCCAGATTCAAACTGGACTAGCATTTATTTTGATGCAATGGTTTCTTCTTAGTATACCTTGCAATTTATCAGAATTTTAAAAATTAAAACCTCCTATATATGGTTACGTGTTTATTTTCCTGTTTGCTACACGAAACATCAAACACCAACCCTTAATATCCTTCTTTCACAAATTCGAGTGTACATCAAAGATTTGCATAACCCTGTTCCCTACCAATTTCTCAATCAACCTTTATATTTATTAATCTTGACTCAAAAGAGCTAAATCTCAACAAAAAAATTACACAATTTTAAAAAATTATAGTTATTAATCTTTTTCTCTTTCCATTTTTTTGTAAAATGAGAGTTTTACAATTAAATAATTAATTTATGTTTTCTTAAAAATTTATTAATAATTTTAAGTAAGTGTAATATAGTAATCTAGATCAAATTTTCACATCAATTTTTAGTAATTGATAATTAATTTGAGTCATTCTGAAAAAAAAATATAGACCATTATTTTATAACAAAAGAAGTATTTACGGATTATCAATTATTGCCCAAGTCTAACTCTAATATGACTAACGACTTGTTTGCTAAAATTTTCTATTAAACTATGTTTAATTTAAATATGACTTAATGCAGACACATTTAGGGCTTGTTTGTTAATTTTTTTATTAAGTCATGTTGAATTAAAAGATGACTTAATGCAGGCAACCTCAGTTTTATTACTTAATATTTTCAATCATCTTTCTCTATTAAGTAAAAAACAAACAGTTTTCATACGACTTAATTAATTTAGTTTTTTTTTCATATTAAGGCCTTATTTGTTAAAATTTTCTATTAAGTTATATTTAATTAAGAGATGTTTTAATGCAGACAACCTCATTTTTATTATTTAATATTTACAGTAATATTTCTCTATTAAAGTTACAAGCAAACGACTTAATGAATTCAGGTTTTTGTTTTTTTTAGTCAATTAAGTCGAATTCAAACATCTTTTATATAATAAAATAAAACCTCTATTGGAAATTTTTCATTTAAAAAAAATCAATTCATTCTTTATTTGGTAATATTTTAATTATTATTATTTTTTTCTTTTAAAAGATATTTAATAAAAGCCCTTATAAGTTTCTTGATTTAGAAAAATAATCATCAAATTCGTTTTTTTGAGTAAATTGAGTACAAAAGTAGATGTGTCATAAGTATAAAAAAATAAAAGTTAAAAAAACGGAGTAATTTACAAAATAATTTGGGGTTAGAAGTAAAATTTAGAAAAACAAAATCACCCAACAATTCACAATCTAGCCATATGCTTCCAACACAATTTTTGTTTCAACTCAATGTTGCAAAGTCTAACCCTAAATTATAAACTGTCGATCCGAAAATAAATTAAATAAATTAGAGACAACATGTGTTAATTTTATTGTTGTTGCATTACAGAAGATAGTTTAGTTATTGAAGAAAAAAAAACTCTTTCAATGGCTTAAAGGTATGATTTTTAATCTCTATTTTCTTGATTTTGTTTAAAATTGATATAGGGCTTTTAGTGATATTCTAAAAGGTTTTATGGTTGCTGTTAATTTTGCTTTTCAATTTGGGTAAAAATTAGGGCTTTATTGAAGCTGTGGTTTTTGCATCAGTTAAAAATTAGGGTTTGATTGAAGCTCTAATTTGATTAATAAAGATCATAGAGTAAGAAGATTGGTGGTTCTAAATTGGTTATTAAATCTGCTGGTATATACAAGTTTGGTTCGTCTTTGATTTTATGATTTTTAGGATTTAGCTGGTGCTCTAATTATTTATTTAATCCATTATGGCTTTAATTGTTGATTTATCTTTATTTAACACACCACTACACCAGTATGAAAAATATGCAACAACCATACATTATACTATTATAGTAGTGCCTTCTACATAAGTCTGGTAAACAGTAAAAATCAGCTCTGCATGCTACATGTTTGACATCTGTTACTAGATATCGTAATGGGTATAACTCAATTTCTAAAAAACAAAAAGGAAAAAAAAAAAAAAAAAAAAAAAAAAAAAAAAAAAAAAAAAAAAACTTATTAGCATAGCAACAAGCTTCTCTGGTACATATGAAAAGCAACTTCACATCCAGTTGCATAATTTCTTCTTTTATCCAGTTGCATAATTTCTTCTTTTATATCGACTTATATTCATCGTTGATCATAGCTTCAGTTATTAAACCAGGAAGAGACGTATTACACTCTATCCATAGATTGCCGAAACACTCCCTTTGCAGCATATTTATTAAAATAAAAGGTTCAGGGTAACAATTTCAGTATATTTCTGTAAACATATATTAGAAGAACTTGCACTATATTTATTGGCTTCTAGGCTGACTATAAAATATTTAAATGTTGCCTAGATCACAGTAACCATTACACCTTATGTAGAGCTGACATTGAACAATTTGTACTACTAATGGCAGCGAACTCAAACACAGGTTAAGGTCTTTCGTTTACTCAATTTTCTCTACTTTCTACAAGTGTATAAGATACTGACAAATATCTATTACAGGGTAGTGACTTATATCTATTGCGGATCACGTGAAGCAACCTTTCAAGCCAAAGGCAGTGAAAGTTAAAAAGGCCTGAAATCATATTTTCTATGTAAAGATGAACAATTGTGAATGTTTTTGTAGATTTAATTATTAATTCTGCTATATGGTGAGGAACTAAGAGAAAAGTTTATTGTGGAACAGACACATGGTTTGCCGAAGCACGTGAATTCTTCACACATTAGCGAAACTGCGAGGTATGTGGTATGTTGCAGTTGTTTAGTTTTTTATAATTAACATTTTGTTTGATAAGCTATTAGTTTTCAAATGGAATAGACCACACTAAAGCCCACACTAAATCTCCGGATTAAATGGGCGGTTTGGGCAAGTGGAATAGATAACCCGCTTAAACGGGTAGTATAAATTATTTAGGAAGCATCTAGCATTAAAATCGTTACAAGTGGCTTGGTTAAGATACAACTTATAGCTCAAATTGAATAGATACGTGGTCAAGTTAACGTATATGCTTTTAATTGGTTCATCTAATATGGATCATGATATATGGTATTTAACGGCTATAAATGTTTTATTTATTGTCTAATGGAAAATAAGGTTAATATAAATAGCAATTCTTAGTTAGTTTCTGGAAGATCTTGAAATGATGACGTTTAAACCTGTTGAGCCAAAGCTACTGAACTTCTATGATTACGACAACAAATCTTTTTCATGGCATGTTCTCTCACTGTCTCAAGTTTCAACCATAATGGAACAACTTAATGAGAGGTGAAACTTAACTCTGCATAGTTGTTCTTAGATATCTTTAGCCTTCCCTAAGTGGCAATATGGGTGAATTGGGTTCGGGTAAAAATATGGTGTCAAATAAGTATGGGTATAATGTGTGGCCCAGATCGGGACAAAAGTATTGTAATATTTAAAAAAAAAAAAAAAAAAAAAAAAAGGTAAAAAACCTGAATTTTTTGCAATAATACGATTTAGTAGGTTATATATGTATTTAAATACATTTTGGATTACTATTGACCCGTTTGACTCCCTCAGCTCATTCGGCGTGTTTCTTAAGTTGAATTTTCTAACTTAACCCAGTATACCAGTTAGACTTAAGCATGACCCAAATTGACTCATTTAGCTTGCATTTTTAGGCCTACGATATAATTTGAAGCACTCTTTATTAATGGTAACCTTCAATTGATTCAATTTCTATTTGACAATCATCTTCGATGCATTGTTGAGATAGTGCTAATCATTAATTGTTATCATGTTTGTTGATAATATTGAAGATGCACAAATATTTATATGAGGCCTTTTAATTGTTTACTAAATAGGTAAGTAACTGGAAGCTGAGCAGCCTCAGTATGCTGAATGACCGGGTCTGTTATGTGCAGGCCCTTTAGCATCTCTGAGTATGGACATTCAAGCAGTAAGTCTATTTGTAAAAAAAAGTAAATAAATTAATTTCTGAATGATTATGTGTTTGTATATTTACGAGGTTTTGAAATTATTGTATAGTTAGCGAAGTATGCAGATGAAGTTGTCAATGATAAAACCGCTTCAAATGATGTGGATCAATGTCTCAGGTTCCAAAATAAATATGACAAAATAATATGAGTTTATGAATAAAAACTATATTGCCAAAAGAATCTGAGTATATGAATAAAAATAACAGTAGATTTGCATCAATGGACCAGGAACCGTAGTTAGTAATTCGTACGTATGGGCTTATGCTTTTATTCAATTGCTTAGGCTTCTAAAATGGCACATAAACAATTTTTGCTAGAGTGTTTAGGAATTAGGATTGCTTATATGCTTTGTAGCAATGCAATATGCAGTAAAGTAGAAAAGCAATTTAAGAAGTTATCACAAATACTCTTTTAAGTGGTTAAGTGGTTTCGAGTGTTTCAGTAACCCAAATCGACGTATTTATGTGTAAAGGTTGAATAGCCAACTAACCATCCAAGTATTTGTACACATTATTTAGTTCCTTAAGCTATTATATATTTATAATAAGCTAGGTATCACTTTCAGTTTCCTAATGGCTACAGTCACTTGCACCAACTATATGGTCTTTATACTCAATTGGGCCTTTAGATACCAATTACTGTGGGTTACTAGGGTTTGGTATTGGGTCAAAACCATACGGTTGGGTAGTAGACATTTTAGAACCTAGCCATAAAACCAGATGGTTAGGTAGTAGAAGATCGTTAACATTTGACATTCCTGTTGTAAGGGTATCCACACATTATGATCTTTATAATCTTCTCCCATAGTATTTACAGAAACCCTTATGATTTCATGACACACATTGCAGAAGACACATCAGGACAAGCAGTAGAAAAGTAGAGAAAGATTATATATGAAGAATGTATGAGATTTATAATATTGAATTTTTGTGAATGCAGATTATCTTGGTCCGCGTAGAGTTAAAGTGGTTGAGATGTCCAAGTTTGGTCGTCCATTAAGTTGCTTATATTGTTAATAACTCAGTCTCATCTTAATCACAATTTAAATATGTATATATACTTTTTTTATGTCGTAGTTCGTTATTGTTAGGTTATCCCAACACTGCACTTGCTACCGCTTTATAATGATTTGTAGATGTACCTTTTTATTTTTTATAATTTGATAAATAAGGTGTTTAGATGACATACAGTTGGGTTCTTAGGTCAAGCTGGGTTCTTAGAAGTTTTAGAGTTAGAGTTGGCTAAATGGGCGGGTTTTGTTCATAGGATTGGCTAAAACAAATTAGTATGGTGTTTATGTTGTGTTCTTCAGAATAAAATAAATTAAAAAAAAAAAAAAAAAAAGGTTAAAGAAGTTGAAGTTTCGATATAAATGAAAGCCTGAAAGGTATGAATGGAGAAAAGAATTGAATGCATATAGTGATAAACATTAAATTTATTGTTATGTTTATTTCCAATTGATTTGTGTCTTGTCCAGCGTAGGCTTATTGCTTAACTGACTGCTTAAAAAGGGTGTTAACATCTTGTGCAAGTGACTGATGTCAAAGTCTTCTAACTTATCCCCAAGTTTCTTTCGACACTAATGGAAGCAAAAGTTAGATCTTGTCAGTCTCAAAGCTGCTTCATCACATAATAATGGTATTTGTAAGTTTACGAAAGAAGTGAAAAGGAGTATATTGATCATGGCTGAGAAGAAAAACAGTATCTCTCACCATAACAAGTTTAAACTTTCCTAATGCAAGAAAGTTATGCTCATCAAAGCCCCAGGTAAATTCTTTTTGGCTAATGGTTAAAGTGTGAACTCTTTTGAACATCCAATGAATTTCTACATGATTTATTCTTTATAAAATTAAGTTAACATTGTTGATTAATTTAACTTGAAAGATGTGGCAAGCTGGTAGAAAGTTGCAGCGAAGATGAACAAAATGAAGAGATTATAAGGCCACCATGGGGCATGCTCTAAACAAACTATAAATAACTAAATCATTAATGAAAAGTGTCTAGGAAAATTACTTTAATGAAAAGTGTCTAGGAATTAGTAAGACTTTTTTGTATGCAAAATAACTATTAATAGTTGTACTACATATTCTGTGTCAATAGAAGTTAACTACAAAATAAGAATGTCATTTAATGGCACAAAGTATCTATGGCAGAGGTAATATGCAGCTGAATTGCGGTTTATGTGGCTGAAAATAAGTGGCACGAAAAGTGTTCAGGAATTAGTAACACTTTTTTGTAAGTGAAATAGTTACAAATACTTTTTTGTAAGTGCAATAATTGTAAATAGTTGTACTAAATATTGTATGCCAATAGAAGTTACAAGAATTTGTGTCACTTGCAGGTTACATACTTAATTAATAATTATGTTGGTATATTGCAGAAGTTTTTGCATTAAGCTTCAATGGTCTCTCCGTATATATTGGATTTTGTGTGTTTAGGCTAATAATTTTGATAGTTATACATGCTTCATGAGTTTTTTCGATAAAACTTAGTTTGTTTAATAAGTTTATAACAACCTTGATAAAGAATGAGTTGCAACTTGAGCATTTATTGAATGTGAGCATTATTGCTATAAGGTAAGAAACTCTATTATGATGATTAAACTAACCAAGTACGCTAATGTGGAGCTTCTTTTAAAGCTTTTAAGAGCTTTTAAGGATACATAAATATACAAGGCCTCATTCATGAAAGCATGGAGTAGCTAATAAGTTCAAAGAAAATCAAAAAGTCTCCAATCATTCTTAAAACCATCGATTAAATTTCTTTTCTGATCAATAACACTCATAATTAATATGGACACTTAATAGTCTCTTCATATCTCCATATCAATCACCAACAATTAAGTTATATAAATTCTCCTCATTTGGATGCTCAAAAATCTCAACTTCGTTTCTTTCACAACCCATTCACCAGGGGTGAATGTCACTGTATAAGGTGTTCGAGGTAATCCTTGCTCATGTGAAGGAACCAATGCTTATGCTAGGAATTAGTATTGGATTAGCCTTTTATGTTATTTTCGTTAATTGGTTATTTAGAGTCTTAATAAAGTATGTTTATATGCTATGTTGTGCAGGCATGTCCACATAGGTATTTTGCAGAAGGGTTGAAACATGGGAAAAAGAAACCATTATGTAAGAGGTAATAACCTGTTATACATTTTTTTTGGAATGGAAATATGGCCCATGGTACTAGGGTCATTTGCTTGCTCATTTTAATGTTATATGTAGGGCTTATTCAGGATTCGGGTGCGGAAAGAAAGAAAGTTGAAGAAAAAAAGTTGGTTTGAAGGTATGGTTTTGTTTACAGTTTATTGTTTTGTTCATATAACAGTTAAGATATTCATTAGCTTTCGTTTTTAGTTTATTAGGCTTTTTTGATCCCATTATACTTTGAATGCAGTTATGTGTTTTGTGTTGGCATCATATCATGGACATGGCGGAGAAGGTTGTGACAAGGATAGGGTTGTTGACTTGGAAATGAATTGTCGAAGGTTGGTTCATGATACCTTATACATGCGGGTAATTATTTTTCATCTTGATTCTTGATGAAATTTTCTATGATCTTTATTGTTTTACAAGACTTGGTGGTTTTTAGCTTTCGGCTTACGTTAAGATCTGTCTTTTGAGATTTGTTTTTCCATCTCTATGTTCAAAGTTTTGGTTTTGATGTGTGTATTTAGTGTTTGGATTGTCAGTGATGGTTTTGTGATATGTGTGTTTAGGTCGGTTGAGATGGATGGTGTTCGTGTGCAAGATGTGCTTGCGGAGTATAATGGACCATAATGTACCGAGTCAAACAATCTAATACTTGATACAAAAAATGGTCTGCTTGAAAGATAATTGCAGAGGGTTGTAGGTTTCGGTTAATGTGGGCTTCAGGTAGCCATTTTAGACACACATTGGAAAAGGTCGAAGTGGTTGCAGATACCATCGGAGAAGATGCTAAAATGGTATCTGATATTGTCGATAAGGTGAAATTCTTCTGAATTTTCTGAGTTTTTTTAATCATGTTTGATATAAGCTTTTCGTGCAAGATATAAATATTTAATCGTTAAACTTATACTGAGATTTATGACACATTATTTTGAAGTGGAAGTAGCTACTGTAGCATCGCTTATGAAAACTATTTTACTGAGATTTAGCACACTAGATAAACAATTTTGAGGGTGTTTCGGGTTGCTAATTCATATTCCTTATCAGATAATATGTGAATGAAGTGGAAATAGCTACTGTGGCATCGCTTATGAAAACTATTTTACTGAGATTTAGTACACCAGATAAACAATTTTGAGGGTGTTTTGGATTGCTAATTCATATTCCTTATCAGATAATATGTGAATGAAATTAGCAATATTAAATTGTTTATCTCTAAAATAAGCACATAAGCAGTTTTAATAAGCAATCGAAATACTCTCTGAAATTGATTATCTGGCTGAATCAGAATCAATTTCACTATGATTAAATACGGAATATTATTTGGCCTTGATTTTTTGAAAGTATTGTCACTTACTATTCAAAATCGGAGTCCTAAATCTTGCCGGAAGATCAAACTCGAGCCGAATCCCATTATGTCTTCCACCATCCTGATGTTTTCGTTTGGGATCATCACGCCTTATTTGATGTTACTTTGCAGATGAGTTTAAGAAACAGGTTATGAATGAGGTTGATATTAGGCAGTTTCCTAAGGCAATGGCCAAATCGAAGAAGTAAGCTAAGCACCCAAAGGAAATTCTGGTTGCAAATATTGCAACACCATTTTCAGTTGAAACACTTCTAGACGACAATGATTTTAGGTACGTCCCCTAACTCCTGTTTTTCTTCCTTAGATTAGGTATTGCATGCCCTTTTCCTGCAATCTTCATTATGCTAGGATTCAATGAAGAAGCCAAAAATGCCCATGCTTTCCTATACGAAATACATGTGACTGCCTAGAAATTTGTCGAAACTATTGACTATGTTAGTATCGGAACATTTCTTTTGTTGTCTCAATTTAGCTTTGAAACTATTGACTGAGATAGTATGGGAACAGTCCTTTGTTGTCTCAATTTAGCTTTCAATCTGTTTTTGTTGTCTCAATTAAGAAGTCCCCATGCGAATGCCATGCAGTTAACTTAGAAGGAAAAGATCAATGACCAGAACAAAGTCATCACACCCTGTCAAAAGAGGCTCATCCTTCTTGGGAAGCAGCAAAGTACACATTTAGCATGAAGGCCGAAGACGTTCCTTCTATTGAAGGAGGTTATGAAGATGAAGGTGTTGACGATCAAGCAGTGAAGGTTATCGACATTGTTGACACTTTCAGACTCAGGTAAAAACTAAAACATGTCATCTAATTTTCATATCTCATTAAATTGTTTATAGATTGACAATGTAAAATACTTTGTACGTGTAGGAGCAACCTCCCTTCGACAAGAAGCAGTTGTTGGTTACATCAAGAAGTACGTCAAGTTGATCACACCCAAGCTTGATGAAGAGAGGCAAGTCTTCTTCAAGAAGAACATTGAGGCTGCAACAAAGTTTCTCTTGGGAAAGCTTAGAAATGACATCTAATACCCTTTAGGAATTACTTAAAGACATGTAACAATATATTCCATTTATCTTATGCAAATTAAAACAATCTCCAGAAAGTTAATATTCTAGAAGTTGCAACACTTTCACAAAGGTCCTACATGTCTGTCATTAATGTTTAGCATTTGAGACTTTTATTAGTTACTCGATTTTTTCTAATTAAAAGTTCAAATCTTTAGGATTCGAAAGCTATTAATATAAGACCATACATGATGATCTAATTAGAAACGGATGGCCTTGAAAATAACATGTTGACTCAATATGTATGTGAACTCAGTACCTTATAGAGACTTAACGTTCAATTGATTATCAGAGCTATTAACTCTTAAGCTCTCGGCCTTTTCTGTCATTCACTAGAATATATATGAACTTTTACAACGTACATCAAACATAATTATAAAACAAAATTAAGAACCGTAATAAAAATAGAAAACAAAAAATAAGCTATTTGTTTTTTTTAATAAACAAAAATACGTTACTAAAAATTTAAGAAAAAACCCCGCGCGTGCGCGGGTATTATAACTAGTTATCTAAAACAATTAAGTCGATTTCGAACACCAACTAATTCATTTTGGTAAAACCGTATGTGAATAAAATGGGTTATTTAGAGAAGATACTTTTAGGATAGAATATTCCCCGGTTTAATTGGAATATACTTAAGTTCAAAAAAAATCATTGGAATATACTTGTTAATAAAACTCTTTATTTCAAGTTGTCTCTAAAGGTAGATTTTGTATCGAGTTTATTTATAACGGACGGACTTCATTTGATTAAAAAAAAAAAAAAGTTTGTGCGTATCAATTAGGGCTGCAATCGAGTCGAGCCGAGCTCAAGCTCAACAAGGCTTGAGCTTGGCTTGAAAGAAAAACACTAGGCTTGAGCTTGGCTTGATTGCTTGTCAAGCTTTCATCATCCAGGCTTGAGCTTGGCTTGAGTAGGTTCGTGCAAAGCTTGAGCTTGGCTTGAAAAGCTTGAATGAGTGGAGGAGATTGAAGGTTTCTAGAATACATTATCCAATATTTACGAACTAAGCCCTTATAATTAGCTTAATAACCAAATTTGCTCCTAATTACTTATATGAAAATATCTATATTAAAGCTTGATAAAAGCTTGATACGAGCTCAAGCCAAGCTATCCAAAGCTTGAGCTTGGCTTGTTAAATGTTTCGAGCTAATTTTTAGGCTTGAGCTTGGGCTTGAGCTTGATAAAAGCTTGACTCGATCGAGCCAAGCTCGAGCTCGAGCTCGAGTTGCTTGATAAAAGCTTGACTTGATTGCAGCCCTAGTATCAATCCCAGCTAATACCGTTTTTTTAATCAAAATATTAAAACTGACTTTTACCTTTTAGTCTAGGATTTGTTTATCAATTAATAGAGATAAAAAATCACATATTTTTCTAAGACAAAAATACACCGTTTGTTCCTAAACTTGTTCAAAAACATCGTCATGTCCCCTAAGTTTGTAAAATCGTCGCCATGCGTCCAAAAGTCTGATTTTTGAGGCCGAATGCGTCTATTGACCAGAAATGGTGAGGTCAACGCTCATTTTTTGTCATATTTTCAAAGGCATAATAGTCCAACAACATTTATAACTATCATATGGTTAGGGACCAACGGCGTATTTTTGTCTTTTTCTAAAGATTTTTTTCGTTTCAATTACAATCGTTTATATGTAACCTAAACTTTACCTAGATTAAGTTTGTGTGTCATTGTGGTTCAAGCGACGTGAGTTAACATCAAACAATCCAAAAAAATCATTAAAAAAAAACATTCATCCTATGAAATGCAATTTCTTTTCTCAATGTTAGTCTCTATTATTAAATTGAATGATTGGAGAATGACTAGGCAAAAAGATGCTTTTCGGGACAATCTGACGTAGTAATGAGTGGACCTTAACGTTTAAAAATCACCGGGAAAATAGTCGGTGTGCATTTTACTCATTTTTGCAAACTTTTTTTTTTTTTTTTTTTTTTTTTTTTTTTTTTTTTTTTTTTTTAACTAATGGCAATAATTATACTTGTAAAATCGTGATTTTGGTTTAACCTTCTGTGCAAAGTATGTGTTTTTTGAAATACAAATCGCATTTTTTTGAAATTAATATACTGCGTGTTTTTTTAAAAGTTGATAAGTTTAGAATTAATTAAGAAAAAACATAATTTAAGTTGACAAGTTTTTGAAAACTTGGAAAGTTGAAATGGTACCGTGGACCTCAACGTTTAAAAATCACCGGGGAAATAGTCGGTGTGTATTTTACTAATTTTCACAACATTTTTTTTTAACTAATGGCAATAATTATACTTGTAAAATTGTGATTTTGGTTCAACCTTTTATGCAAAGTATATGTTTTTTGAAATACAAATCGTATTTTTTTGAAATTAATATAGTGTGTGTTTTTTAAAAGTTGAGAAGTTTAGATATAATTAAGAAAAAAACATAATTTAAGTTGACAAGTTTTTGAAAAGTTGAAATGGTACAATGGGGTAATTTAAGCAAACTACATACTGTAAAGACAAAAATAAACCGTTGGTCTCTAAACTTTCTCAAAAACATCGCAGGGGCCCCAAATGGAGCATTTTAGTCATCGTGCGTCCTTTTTTCAAGTTTTTGAGGCCGAATGCGTCCCTTGACACGTTTTCCGTCGGTCAACACTGTTATTTTTTATTTTATTTTTATTTTTATTTTTAAAGGACATAAGGGTCATTGATTATTAGTCATATATATCTTCAATTTTTTCTACTGGTTAGCAAACCCACCACAAATACACACACATATCATCATAATAATGCAGGTACGCCCAATTTGATTTGATTTAGATTTTGTATTGGGTATGTTTTAATTGTTGTTCTTGAAATAACGTTTGTTCATTTTATAAAGACAAACCCGAATAATCAAAGATTGAATACCCACCATGTGTTTGATAAAAGTTGTAAGAAGAAACATGATTGCATAGCAAATGTTTGGTATAAGTTGTAGGTGAAATTTATAGAAGGTGTTGGGAATTTGATTATTTAAGCTTCACCTGCATATCAATCACCCTCTTATCCTTCTTCTTAACAAACTCTGCCAAACCCGTAACAGTCTTATTATACTTACGCCTCACCTTTTCCTAATCTTCTTATTCTCCTCCTCCATTATCCTTCTGGACTTCCTATTCGGCCCATTCATGGCGTCATACTCATCCGCCCATACAAAATCCATCACAACCACAAAACCTAACCAGTAACTATAAAACGCATTCACCTGACCATAATCACTCTCCAAATTCCCCATCAATGGTGCCTCCTTGACCGCATTTGCACCCAACGACATCGTTTTGGCAAAATTCAACTCATTCCTATAAATTTTATCAAACGCATCACCATAAACTTTATAAAAACCCTTTTCCTCTATCACCAAAACCATTAAAAACCAAATTCCAAAAATAACTAACTAAATCAAGCACAGTTGAACCACCACTGGAAGATGATGACGCGTTTTTACCGGAAAACAAGATTTGAGACTGTTGAGAGTCGTAACAAATAGATTTGAGACTGGTATGCAATCATGTTTCTTCTTACAACTTTTATTAAACACATGGTGGGTATTCAATCTTTGATTATTCGGGTTTGTCTTTATAAAATGAACAAACGTTATTTCAAGAACAACAATTAAAACATACCCAATACAAAGAGTGTTTTTTATGATATGCATTTTTTTAGTTTTCTATTATTTCGGCTCCGAGTATTATAATAACCTCATATTTTTTTCAATGATACAAAGTGTTTTTTTGTAATGTTAAATAATCGTGTACTCATTACTTTCTTATCTTATATCAAACTTTAAACATAGAAGAAAATTTATAAGGGTTTTTCTAACATATGTGCCCTTAGGCACATGTTAAGAGTGAGCCCGTGTGTCATTTTTACTCAGAAATTCACAAAAAGTACACACAAAATATTTTTTTATTTAAAAAATGACAAAAATTTATTTAAAAAAAGACACATGGGGCCCTTTCTTAACATGTGCATAAGGACACATGTTAGAAAAACTCAATTTATAAAACCCAAATTCAACTAAAAAATGATGGTTTAATAAAAAATGATGGTTTAATAATCGTTAGTGGTTAAAAGCCATATATTATGGAACCATCACCACATCATAAGTTGATAACATTGATGACTAGTGTCATAAAACTTACGAAAGACTTTATATGTAAATGTAAAAGTGCTCAGGGGTTGGTTTGGAATATAAAAACAAACCAGGGTCAAAATGGTGATATCTAGGTGCAAAATGAATACGTGGCGACACGCTTGCGTTTCCCAAGAACCTTCATTCTATTTATTCCAAATATCTTTCCTCGTGATTCATGATTATTGAATGCGTAAATACGGAGTACTAAAAATACTTTATTTATCATCCGTTAATAACCATTATACTACGTACGTAATTTCTTTTTTTAACTCTTATTGTTTCATCTAAATGTGGAATATTTTATTGAGATTTGTTAGAACCTAAAATAAAATCCACAAAATGATACGTCATATTGATATGTGATATTTTTCTATTTTTTCTAAAATTATCTCATATTTGTAACCAATATTATCTTTCATTCAAAATCATTTCATATTTGTAGCTAATAGTTAATAAGACATATCATTTTATGCATTTTGTTTTGTAAAATTTATGTGGTCCTAACATATCTTTTTAAGCCTGGAATCTTATTAACACACGCTCCAAACAACAACCCAAAAAACAGAGGGTACAAAAGAAAAAAAAAATAGAAAAATAAAAAAGGCTAAACAAAAAGCATTAGGTACATGAAAGAATTTGAAAGGTCTTGCAATCCATCGACTCCAATTAGTAGGTTTCGGAAAAGAGTGACCAGTTGAAGCCATCACTATTCATAGCAATTTAAGTTTTTTTGCGCGTGAAAAAGACTTCAATCCATTTCTCTTATACACAACCATTAGGATATCTCTTACTCAACACTATTAAACTCTCCTCTTTCATATGAGTCGCCCAAGACTCATTATCTCTTTTACAATTATCCAGCCTACACAAGCGACGGCCATATATCCGCAGCTCTTCGCAGGAGATTTTTTATATCCACCCTCGTTCGTTGGCGATAACACAGTCACTCTCTGTACACGTAATGAGAAATATGTCCCATAATCATTGTCGTCTCCAATGTTGTCCTTTGAAGTTTGGTCCCCGTCACAGACTCGTTGTGTTATCAATAATTTTGAATTAAGAACATGATAAACAAAACTTTAAAACTAGTTGAAATTATTTAAACTCGAAGTAATTATTAGTGCATTTAACACGTTAAATACAATCCTAATTAAGTTATTATTTGCCTTTTGGAAGAATCATTTTTTTCTTTTTTGTTTTCACTTTTTTTGTCTGCAGATGCGCAAAGTTATTGGTTTATGTTTTTCCCCAGACATAAGTGTTTATTTTCACTTCCCATTTTTTTCTTTCAAAAAGTAGATATAAACTTTAACTTCTTCCACTTCTTCAACACAAACCTTATCTATTTCTCTTTCATTAAAAAAAAAAAAAAAAAAAAAAAAAAAAACGGTATTTTTCCTTACATATGAAGAGTTTAGATATACCTCTTATTCTGTAGACATGATTTACATAAGAAGATATAAAACCTTTGAGAAAATGACACCTAAGACTTATCTTTATCAATTCTTTTATTAAAGCAAGTATTATACCTTTCTAGTTAACGTATAGATATTCATGAATACAATTTATATATGTAATTCTAGTTCAAGTTTGTCTTCTAAATATCAAACTAGGTATCAAGATACTCTAAGCTGGAACATAAAAGAAAACTTTACGTTCTTATTACAGTAGTATCTCATGAATGATTTATGACATTAACCTTTTTGGAATGATACTGACAATCCTTTTCAAACAAAAAATCCTCTGTGTGGAGAAAAGGGTTGCTTGAGACGTTTACGAAAGTCCAGAATCCAAATAAATGGCAAAAGAACCTAACAAGTTGGCATCTTACATAAACTTGGTGATTATTTTAATTAGTGGTCTCAAACAAAAGGAGTTGAATATATTTTTAATTAGTGGTCTCATAATAGAGTATCTATTTAACAGATTACTTGAATAATGTGACTCTATAACCCAACAATTAACAGATTAATGTAGCCAAGTTAGTCCTACTTATAATCTTTGAGTTATATCTACCAAAAAAAAAAAAAAAAAAAAAACACAACCTACAAAGAAACATCCAAAAAATGAAGTGAATGTTTTGATTTGTAACTTTTCAAATAATTTTTCTATCTTTTCTTTGATTTTTTTAGAACAACAATTTTTTACAACCTACACCACCTATCTTACAAATTATATCTCACATTTATTCAACGAGACTTGAACCCACAACCTATAGGTTGATTGGTCACTCACATACCGCTGAGCCAACAAGCCGTTGGTTCTCTCTCCTTTTTTGGATTAACCCAATCAAAACATTACACCTCATTTTTGTGGATGTTTACTTATTGTTCTTTTGTGAATGTAGCATAGCTCATAATTTGTAGAGCACGTTTAACTAATCAATGTACGTATATGTACATGGATCAAATTAATTTTGTGATTGACACGTTTTTGTGTTATAACTATACCATCTCGTAAAATTATTTTTTCGTTATTTAACGTTAACGCTTATGTTTTATTTTTTTATGAACAATTATTTTGAAGCAAAGCATAACACATAATGTGATAACTATGGAGTATGGACAAGTCTAGATACACGATAATAATTTTTATTCATCTAATCACCATTAATTCTTATAAACAATTCATGATGACCAAAGATTAGTCTAGATACATGAAGAAAACCTCAATTCATTTCTTGCCAACAATTAAATAGTACTACGTATACAACACATTCTTGTAAACCACACACACAAATGACGTCATAAACACACCTTTGATCTTATCATTTAATTATTCACCATCCATCCCACCTATAAATAACAACCCACTCAAACACATTTTTATCCTTCGAAACATTTCACCCCCTCATCTTTCCCCATATTCCACAAATCACCCCCATCTTTTAAATATTACATTTTCCACCCCACCGTCACCAATGTCGTTCAAACAAACCCTAATCCACCGTATCTTCAACGTCAACAACAAACTATCAACCCAAACGCTACGCAACTGCCGCATCTCCTCCGCCACCGCCGCCGTAAATGTCCCGCCCGCCGCCGTGCCGGAGTTTTTCCGGTCGAGTATTCTGGACAAGCTAAACGAAATGAAGGCTACGAATAACCGGATCCGGCTGGACGGTCTTGTCCCGCCGGTGGTTCGGCCGTCGGAAGGCGAGCTGACGGTGGCGGACGCGAAGAAGATACTTAGGGTTTCACAGATTGAGAAAGTGAAAAGTTTGTTAAAAAGTTGTTATAAAGATTGTGTTAGTTATGATGAGTTTGTTGAGATTTGTGTTGGTGGTTGTTTTAATAGAGATCAAGGTTTGGATGTTGCTAAAGCTCTTGATGATTCTGGATCTGTTATTGTTTTGGGTCATGTTGTTTTTCTCAAGCCTCATCAGGTGATTTTTAATCTTTTCATTTCTTTTTGTTTTGTTTAATAGTAATTATTAGCGCCAGTTTTTGACTCAGATATATGCGGCCAAATATTATATATAAATGGATAAATAGATGTAGGGGTGAGCATGGTCCAAAAACCGGACCGGACCGATCAAGACCGGACCGGACCGAAGACCGAGAACCGGAAAACCCATAGACCGAGACCGAGACCGGACCGAATGTGGTCGGTCCGGTCTCGGTCCGGTCCGGTCTTCGGTCGGTCCGGTCCAATTGGGCGTATTTTGGCACGTTTTTTCGGTTTTTTGGTCGGACCGGACCGGACCGAGGACCGAATTAGCCAAAAAGGCTAGACCGAGGACCGGACCGAATGTGGTCGGTCCGGTCCGGTCCGGTCGGTTTTGTCGGTCGGTCCGGTCCATCCGGTCCGTTTGCTCACCCTTAAATAGATGAGGGCGAGTCTTTGACTCAGATATACGCGGCCAAAGATTTAATAGATTATATTATAAATGGATAAATGCGGGCGAGTCTTTGACTCAGATATACGCGGCTAAATGAATTTGGTTGAATAATAATGGGGTTTGTTTTAATTAGGATTTGAATTATTGGATGGATTGAGATCTGATGAGATGTTTTTGTATGATTGTGTGGTGTTTTTTGTCTCAACAGGGGAACAAGATGTAAAAAAACGTTGTCTACACGTTTTTTTTTGAGATCTGGAGACTCTCTCTCACCTAGAGACCTACTACTACTTTGTTGCCGGGAACAAACTTGAAAAAAAAAAAAAAAAAAAAAAAAAAATCATTTTTTCGCCGGATCAAAACATTGGTGACTATTCAAATAAATTTTTTTCTCTAAAAATGAAAAGAAAATACATATTTTTTTGAGGATTGCTATTTGGGATTGCGTTTTCGAAGCGAGTTTTTTTTACATGTGTTTGGATGAAAGCCATCTAATTTGATTATTATAGGGTAAAGTAATTAGTTTTGGATATTGATTGTTGCATCAATTTAAAAACGCAATCCTAAACAGCCTCTTGATCAAATAGTTTTGCCTTTTTTCCAGAATTTGGCATAACTTTTATGTTATGGATTTGGGGATAAAGTTCCAGGAAAAAAGGATTCGAGGGGGTGGGGTGGGGTGGTGGTGGTTGGTAGGGGGTGTTTAGGAAGTCTAGCAATTGTTAAATGAGCATAGCCAACCCCTTAACATTGAGGTGTGGTCAAATTTAGAAAGTCTATCTAGTTGTGCTTTTGTTTAAGAAAAGAACAAATTTGATTCGATGTGTGAGTTTGTGTGTATGTGTTAGGCTAGCTGTAATTGTTAAAGAAGTACTATTATTGTACTAGTACTTTATTATTTTTCTTTTTTCTATTTGCAATTTTTGGGTGGTCAGAGTTGATTAGGGTCAAATTTGAACCAAGAGTCATGTTACAAAAAATAGTACTTCGTATCAGAAAAATGTCTGTCTTAGGGGCGAGTCTTGTTTTACCAACAGTTTTGTATTACAGGTGGTCAAGGCCATCCATTGCTTGCTGCCCATGAACATGCCGGTGACGCAGTATGCACTGGTGAAAGAGTTGGAAGAGATGGAGCAATGGAAGGCTGCAATTGACACCAAGGCGAAAAAAATGGTCCAAAGGGAGCTATGGGGCGGTCTGGCTTACCTAGTGGTTCAGACCGCAGGGTTCATGAGGCTCACTTTTTGGGAACTCTCATGGGACGTTATGGAGCCTATTTGTTTTTATGTAACATCGATGTATTTCATGGGTGGGTATGCATTTTTCCTGAGGACTGCTAAAGAGCCATCTTTTGAAGGATTCTATCAGAGCAGGTTTAGCTCGAAACAAAAGAAGTTGATGAGGCGTCAAGGGTTCGATGTGGAGAAATACAAGGAGTTGAGAAAAGCTTGTTACCCACATCAGGAGGAATGGCCAAGTGAAAGTTCATCAGCAATCGAAGAGGCTAATTAGTCAATTGCTTGAACATACATTCAAAATGTAGAAGACAGAGAAAATTATTTTCTAAGCTACCTAAAAAAGTCCCTATCTCTATTCTTGAGCTCGATTAGATTGAGCACAACGGCATCCTGTAATCTTAATATAAAGAGTCTTCGTTTTTATGTTCTTATAATATGGTAGTAGTAGTCAAAGTTCGATGACAAAGAAACACATTGAAGTAAAGGATTTAGTCATTTAGAAAGGAATGATAACATAAAATGAAGTAAAGTGGAAGGCAACATGTAATTTTAAAATTAAGTGATCAAATCATAATAAAATGGTTAACAGATATAGAATATCAATTAAACATATATACCACCAACTACTAAGCATTCAATTTGTGGAACCTTATCTTGGTCTACATAATCCTAACACTTTCGGTGTTCCATTTGGTGGTTGCAATAGATGAGGTACACAGTGAGTCAATGACTTACGTTATAATCCATCTTACTGTGAACAAGAAAGCGCCCGTCCATGCCCTCATGCAGTGTCATCAAACTACCGAATCTTATTTCTTCATAGCTAGTACTCACTATGGTATAAGTCATCATTGTTTGGAACAGGCTTCAGAAAGTATTTGTAGTATACATACTGCATTATAATCTGTAAACGTCATGTTTGTTAAGGTAACTCATAGACGAAAATATGATTTCCTTAGATGAAAATGATCAGACTAAAACCAATTGAAGATATAAACGAGGATACAAAAGCATCAAGCGCCACACAGACTGCAGCGTCAAGCAGCCAAGGCATGTTTGCTTTGATCTTCTCCCATTCTGTACTTCTTACAAGAATGCTGCATTTAAATTATAATCTTATCAACGCTTCAGAGTGCATAAGTGTGCGCGTAAAAGAGATTTAGAGAAGCAAATCGACTACCTTCCTACATAAGTTGCATTGGCGACAAGAGCAAACACAAACATTAGTGGATTCAAACCCTGCAGCGAGAAATGACTTAAATGAGTTGAGGCCAAACTTTGTTGATTCTTACTTAATTGTCAGCGAGAAATGGGCGATAGACTCACCTCAACACTACCTCTTTTGATCTGAGAATAAATTTACAACAATCGTGTAGATAGTTAGATCAGATCAAATTGCAATGAAACTGGTATATAATCGAGAGCTATATGTTGGGGTGATTAGAAAATGAGCCAGTGACTTACATTCAAGAAAATTTGGGGAATCCGGCCACCCATGTAAATAGCAGCCATCATCCACCCTAACCATTGGCCATAAATGGTATGACTTCCACCATTATCCTGCAATGCTAACTTGATTAGCTACTAATCCAATTAAAAGATCTTAACTTTTTCGTACAATTTAGGTAATAAACAGTTATCATACTTGTAAAAAGCTCTTGTAAGCATACACTTGCACCAAACCTTTGGTGTGTGATGGCAAATTAAGTGAAGTAGCCAGAAATGCTCCATAACCAACCTACTGACATAAACTGCTTATACATCACAGATATTACAAGAACATGAATCGGATATCAAACCAACAAGTGATCGGATGACACATTTGTTAACTTGCACATGTTCTAATTTGGAACATTTCAAAATTTGTGTTTTATCGTATGTTTTCTTATGATTATGCACAACCCTGTTTTAATATAAAAAGAATGCAAAAAACCAAATGTGGAAGCCAACAAAGAATTAACATTTGCTGTTGGCCTAACAAGCTGCTAGAAATGGGCTTACAGAGCGTGGCATTGGCATAGGCGAAGTCTTTGGTATCTCAACAGATGATTCGTCTTCTGAAGAATCATCATTATCGATTGCCATAGCCGAGGCTGGACCACTTCTTGCTGTCTGTAGATAAGCTCTATTAGGAGGAGTTGAACTTCCAGCCAATGATCTTGCTGAGCTGCAAACATATTCCATCAGCTTGCTTATTGTTACAAGTTTCATATCATTTCAGACCGATAGAAAAATGAGTGAATAAAGGTGTAAAGTGATGGTGCGGGTAAAATAAATACACACGTGAAATAGTAGTCCCCGCGGTGAGATGGGGATTCTCTGATGGCACGACTTCCCGAAATTGCTATTGCTGGATTAAGAGGTTCCTTGGCTTCTTCCACCTACAAATCAAAACCATCAATATCAAAATATCCAGATTAATTGACTCAAACTAATAAAAATGAATATATTTCAGAAGCAATGCGTAGCAGTAAATTTGTACCTCTGGACAAGCACAAGCATCGGATTTATGTGATCTCAACCATGCATAGATGTGATCATAGTACAAGCTTTGCAACACCAAGATGACCGTGCTACTTGTGTAAAGCTGTGTTCGATCATTAGTTGCAGGTACCATTTTACAAATTAGTCCAAAAATCTTGATTTACACAAGATAAAATATCGAATGCTACATTGTGAAAGTACGCATCTCTCGACAAACTAAATCTAAAAGGAACAAAATGAAAACAGGGAGTGTCATATTACCAAAGCAGTGTAGTACTGTGTGGGCAACTGCATTCACAACAAAGATACGAGAAACATCAGTTAAATTTATATTATGATATCTTAGCTTAGAATTGCTTATTGAATAGTTGAGCTTATTACGTTTTGATGAGTAAATAAAAGTTGTTCACGATTATTTGTCCAAACTTGTTGTCTAATTATTTGTGAATGAAATACGCAGCTTGTACAAAATAAATTATTTCATAAAGCTATAAGATAAGCCATTTATCAATGAAAAAAGACTCACAGTTGCAGGTTCAAGAAGAGATTAAAGATATCCCTGCACCATAACAAATAAAAAACATACGAATTCACTTATGAAAATCTCCAAAATGAAAAAAAGAAGGCAACAAATCCCCACACTCTTACCCTGCAATCCATGTTAAGAGGAAGATAAGTGAGACACCATGACTCGATTTAGTACGAAAGTTAGTAATAATTTGTGGGATTTCAGCAACACCCCAACAAACAAGACTTATGATACCAAAACCAAAAGATATTTGGTCATTGACATTGCATAGACAATCTTTAAAATACTTGTCAACCCACCACCCAATACATGGTTTATGTTCTTTCACACAATATGATAGTGAGTTACTACTAATACTAGCATTCCAATACAAAAACTTCATGTTTGTATATGTGTTTATGTGTGATATGATTTTAAAGTGAATGTGGAATATAATGGTGCGTGTCATATTTAATATGAACACTCAAGTGCGGACCAAGGGGGTTCCCAGGTGCATGAGAACCCCATGGATTTATCTCGTGTGGTGTAAAAGTTTGTTAAAAGCAGTGATTTTTTGAAAATGAACTTGGTCTCAAAAAATTTGTGTTACAAATCTTTTTTAATCTTGTGAAATGCACATGATGACCTCTGGCCATGGATCCGCCAATGCGTGTCGTATTTAATATGACCTCTAGTATTGATGCAGTGATATCTTTAAGTCTTTGGACTTTGTAGTAGCGGTGAGCCAGTGATGACATATAAATGAAAACAAAATCAACGGTACTTAATCCCGTCTTTCACATGGTATGAAGGAGGTGAGATGCAGACAACTTTACCCCTACCCGAAGCTAGAGAGGTTGGTCATTTTTGCAGAGAATGAGGATCGAATCCTCACATCTGTCTTCAAATGAGAAGGGGTTTTCCAACTAATTCAACCCTGCTTGTTTATATAAATGAAAACACATATTATTAAATCACAAAGGACTATTCTCAGTGATAAAAACGAACTAAGATGCTTCAATTCAGAAAGCCAAATGTTATGTTCTTTCTCGTCACTAAATTTTATATTGCTACAACCGCTAAAATAACAAAGATTGACCTGTATGGTATAACAAATCTTATTTAGAAAGGGCGAGTATTTGATTACGTAACTTAACTAGTATATATCTCCTCATCTCCATAACCTTATCCGACCTTTTATTTAACCACCACAAGATGCGTATCTATTAAGATTTGAATGTGAAAACTCTTGTAAATACATCAAGTTGTTGGCCCTGAGGACTAATGTTCAAAGTTGTTCTAGTTTGAGAAAGGAGCACTCGCCGAGCACCCTGAATAAATAAGAAATTGACAACAGAGGTAATTGCAAATTCTTATTTGAACGAGTTGAAGCTAAAAAACAAATAGAACTTCAGGGGTAATCAAGGCTATGTTATTACAAGCCATTTTACTATTTTGGTATTTAATAAGTTCTGCGAATAATCACAAATACACATCCGGTCTAACTCGTCACCGAGTCTAATTACTTACATATAGTCAAATGCGAGAAAAATTTTAATCATAAGAAAAAGAAAACTAAAAAACAAATAGAACTTCAGTAAATAAGTACAAAATGACACCATGATGTAGTAAACATGTGTGCACCAAGTGTAGGTGACCTTTATGATGGCCAGGTTCAATGGTGGACAAAAAGTTGAGACTGTTTTGTCTGAATTTATGAATTAATATTTACTTCAAATGTACATTTAAATTTATTATTGAACAAATATCAAGATATCCATCAAGAGTTCTAAAAATTTGTAAACCACAATTAGAATTCATTTTAAACTTATGTGATATAATTAGGTCTAAGATGTTAAATAACATTTTCATAATTTAATGCTCGTGTTATGTGAGATGTTTATAAAGCTTTAAGAGGTTTTTTACATAGCAAATTATGTTTATAAAACAATAAGGTTTATAAATTAATGATATTACTCAACTATAGACTTTTAGAAATGTTTTGCTATAATCGATGGCCTTAGCATTATATTTAGCAAAATATGTTGTATTGACTCTTAGATTAGTTAATTTATCGATTTGGACATAAGGTTCATAAGAGAGAAATTATGTAACGCATCTATAAGATAAAATCTTATATTCCTATGTTGATTGATGTTTCATACGGATACTTAATCTCTTCGAACACTAGTAGAATGCATACGGCCGACATCAAATAAGAAGATTAATCTTTTTGACGACATTTGAGTAATGTAAATTTAGCAAAAATATAGAAAAGAGGGATTACAACATGTTAATACAAGTACTTTTTGGATCGCAAATCTAATCAAACTACTTGAATTCTTAAAGTTCATGTTTTACCTAAATGAGCAAAGCTGGTTTCTAAATCTGCAAAAAAAAAAAAAAAAAAAAAAAAAAAAAAAAAAAAAAAACCCAAGTCGTAGTTTGAACTATTGGAAAATTTAGTGCACTTGAGGGTTCAAATCATACTTGGGAATGAGTTTGGAGGTACGGAGTGTACACCCATCAAGTCCCTGATTACCCTGATTCAATAGTGGTTGTGCAGGATTCTGCTGCTAGTGTTGGTTTCTGTTGATAGTTGATCCTACTGCTAGCATTAGGATTTTGCTGCTAGTAGTATGACTCTGCTGCTGAGCAGTGATTCTGCTGCCAGTGCTAAGTAAATTCTGCTGATGAATGTAACTGATTTGACCTATTCAAATGACAGTTATATCTACACTTATGACCACGTTTAATTGGTCATGTAACCACTATTTTTGGCTATAATGGGGGCAATTATGTGGAGATTAATGGGCCAATTAATTCTCATAATTCCATTTGACTAGCTATGAGTATTCTCCTATTTAAGAGGAAATCAGATCATGCATGAAGACATACAGAAAACACATAACACTTAAACGCAAAGGGTTATTGATTTGTGCCTAATTCAATAACAAACATTTGGTCTTATCCCAAGTAGATATTCGTGATACCCAGGCATTAGGGTCGAATAGTTTACTTTGGAAAGTGATAACACGATTCCAAGTGATATCCGGTAACCTTAATTGGTACGTAGATAGGCTATTGATTATCTTCACCCTGTTCTGGGCTAATAACCAACCTTAGGGCTTCATCTTGCCTGGCAATGAAAACAAGGTGTGTAAACTGATTAAGTATTTATATGGACTGAAACAGGAAACTAAGCAATGGCATCAAAAATTTGATGAAGTGGTTTTGTCTAATGGTTATGTTCTTAACCAGGCTAACAAATGTGTATATAGCAAATTTGATGAATCTGGTAAAGGAGTCATCATTTGTCTATATGTTGATGATATGCTGATCTTTGGCACTGACCAAAATCAGGTTGACCTGACAAAGGAATTTTTGTCATCAAGGTTCTCCATGAAGGACATGGGGGAGGCTGATGTTATCCTTATTATAAGGATCAAACATGAAAGTAATGGTATATCAATTTCTCAGTCTCATTATATTGAGAAGGTACTGAAGAAATTTAATTACTTTGATTGTACTCCAGTGAGTACTCACATAGATACCACTGAGAAGCTCATGCCTAATACTGGCAAAGCTGTATCTCAACTTGAGTATTCAAGGGTGATTGGCTGTCTGATGTATGCAATGACTTGTACAAGGCCTGATATTGCTTTTGCCGTGGATAAACTGAGCAGGTATACTAATAATCCTAGTGCTCAGCACTGGCAAGCAATTCAGAGGGTACTAAAGTATTTGAAGAGAACTATGGATTATAGTCTCTCATATACTGGTTATCCTTCAATGTTGGAAGGATACTTTGATGCAAGTTGGATCAGTAACACTGAAGACAATTCGTCTACCAGTGGCTGGGTATTCCTACTTGGCGGAGGTGCAATTTCTTGGGCATCCAAGAAACAAACTTGTATCACCAGTTCAACAATGGAATATGAATTTGTGGTTTTAGCAGCTGCTGGTAAAGAAGCTGAATGGTTGAGAAACTTACTTCTTGAGATTCCATTGTGGCCTAAACCTATAGCACCCATTTCTATCCGTTGTGATAGTGCTGCTACATTGGCAAAGGCTTATAGCCAAATGTACAATGGGAAGTCTAGACACTTAGGTGTCAGGCATAGCATGATTCGTGAGCTTATCATGAATGGGGTGGTTTCTATAGAGTTTGTTAGATCTCAACAAAATTTAGCTGATCACTTGACGAAGGGTCTTGCTAGAGACTTGGTTATAAAGTCTGCTAAAGGGATGGGTTTAAGTCCAACTCCCTCCTGAGGAAACTTGGGAGCTGAGTTCAATGTGGAAAGCTGAACATTCAGTGTACTGGAGCACATGTTTTATTTTACATCCCAAGGTTTGTGCTTGGAACCTGCTGGAGAAGAGGATGAAGTCATTACTTCTTAATGGTTAATTTTCTTTGAAAAAGTGCTTAGCGGGAGCATGAATAAAGAGGAACCACCTATGTGAATGTTGAAGTTTTGCCGCTTCAGGAAGCTATGGACTTTTAGCTTTTACAACATTAATGAATTGGATATGGACACATGGCTTGTATAGTGTCAGGAGTGTTTAAGTGTTTAAAAATGTACGTGTATTTTATCTTCAGGTATTCAAATGGGTTGAAGGGTTCAATTCTTAGAACACCCTGATTCTCGAATATTTGAACGTAAGGGTGAGCATTTCCGACCGACCACTGATACCCGGTCCGATTCCGACCATCCCGATGGCCCGATTCCGATCCCGACTAGTAAACGGGTTGGGAGTCGGTTTGGTTTTCCGGTGAACTCGGGATTTGGGCTTGTCGGTATCGGGTCGGGACGGGATGAAAACCGGAAAACAACAAAGAAAACCGACAAATTCTATCGATCCCGACTGTCCCGATACCGAACCAACTGGTTTCGGGTAGGGAGTCGGTTTGTTTTTCTGGCGATCTCGGGATTCGGGCTTGTCGGTATCGGGTCGGGACGGGTCGAGACTAGCCCGATGCTCACCCCTATTTGAACGTGTAATGTACTAAGATGGAAATTCAATCCTCAGGATATTTTCGTTTATGTATACGTTTTGTTTAACGTTTGATTTTCATGCAAAGGAAGTGAACTAAATTTGGGGAGGATTGTTGGAAAATTTAGTGCACTTGAGGGATCAAATCATACTTGGTAATGAGTTTGGAGGTACGGAGTGTACACCCATCAAGTCCCTGATTACCCTGACTCAATAGTGGTTGTGCAGGATTCTGCTGCTAGTGTTGGTTTCTGCTGATAGTTGATCCTACTGCTAGCATTAGGATTCTACTGCTAGTGGTTCTGCTACTAGTAGTATGACTCTGCTGCTGAGCAGTGATTCTGCTGCTAGTGCTAAGTAGATTCTGCTGATGAATGTAACTGATTTGACCTATTCAAATGACAGTTATATCTACACTTATGACCACGTTTAATTGGTCATGTAACCACTATTTTTGGCTATAATGGGGGCAATTATGTAGAGATTAATGGGCCGATTAATTCTCATAATTCCATTTGACTAGCTATGAGTATTCTCCTATTTAAGAGGAAATCAGATCATGCATGAAAGACACACAGAAAACACATAACACTTAAACGCAAAGGGTTACTGATTTGTGCCTAATTCAATAACAAACATTTGGTCTTATCCCAAGTAGATATTCGTGATACCCAGGCATTAGGGTTGAATAGTTTACTTTGGAAAGTGATAACACGATTCCAAGTGATATCCGGTAACCTTAATTGGTACGTAGATAGGCTATTGATTATCTTCACCCTGTTCTGGGCTAATAACCACCTACATGAACAACCACATCAAATCACACTTTGTTGTGGAGTTGAAGTTAATTGTGTTCATAAGAGATTGAAAGTCGCGAATGATTTTAGATAATCGATAAATCCTCACCATGCCGCAAGCTAGCATGGTCCAAGGATTTGCTGCCACAATGCATTTAACGAATATATTAGGAATAGATCCGATTGCCCCATCAAACCGAGCATCTTGTAGAGTGAACGTTTATCCTACAAGCATCAAAACTACACTACACCTAACACATATACATTTAACGAATATATTAAGAATAGATCCGATTGCCCCATCAAACCGCCAAGTATACAATTTATAGTAAGACACTACACCTACACTACACTACACCTCACTATCCTTTATGGGAAGAATGTTGTTTCACCGATTTTTTTGGGATCTACTGACCGCACCCTCCCTACCATGGGGGGTCCACCTACTTTAGTCAAAATGTACAAGTTTTAATGCAGACAGTACAAGCGGCGGCAACTGGTCAAAGTCAACACACCCTCCCTAAGGGAGGGTGTGGTTAAAATCACCTATTTTTTTATCTCAACCAAAAAAGGATAGTGAGGGTTAGAAGACAAGTATGTCACTATTAAGGCTGAGCAAAACCGCCCGCCGCCAGATAACCGGCCTGATTCCGACCACCCCGACGGCCCGATTCCGATCCCGACTAGTAGACGGGTCGGGAGTCGGTTTGGTTTTCCGGCGATCTCGGGAATCGGGCTTGTCGGTATCGGGTCGGGACGGGATGAAAACCGGAAAACAACAAAGAAAACCGACAAATTCGACCGATCCCGACCGTCCCGATACCGATCCGACTGGTTTCGGGTCGGGAATCGGTTTGGTTTTCCAGCGATATCGGGAATCGGGCTTGTCGGTATCGGGTCGGGACCGGCCCGATGCTCACCCCTAGTCAGTATGTGTGCTAACACTCATGTCCTAAGTTATATTTTACACATTGGATAATCATTTTTTAATGTATTCAACTAACCATTATATTTATTTTGTGTGTGCAGAATTTATTTTATTATTTATTTTTTTTTTTATTATTATTATTATTTTTTTCTCCTTATTATACATACAAACTTGTAATAACTTTATATTTTAGACTCGATTTCAAGTCATTATTTGTTGATAAGACACTGCAAATCATATCAATTATTTTTGAAAAGAAAAACTTTATGGCCAGAGTTATATTTGGTGACATATACTCGTTAGTCGTACTGGTACTCACTAACGTGATAAGTAATAGTTAAGTAGGAATGTAGCCACAAAAGGCATCCATGTTCATGCATGGCTATAACGATAACGAAAGATATAGTCTAAAGAGTTCTTATCTATACGTTGCCTTTTGCTATTGTCGGTAACTAATCGCACGATACATGATGAGATTCAAACATACAATCGCTTAATTGTAGCGATTCAATCTTTCTAGATGAGCTATTACGATGCAATGGAACTGAAATTCTTACTGAAAACTTAATTCATTTCATGAGAAACTTGTTCTCCAAGAGATTTTAGCATAGTTTTCATGAATAATAGGCTTAACATAAAATGTGGTAGAGATCCTAATCATATGAAACCATGCTCACTTTGTATGAAATTATTTCTTACGTATTATACCAAAATTGAACTCAAAAATCTTTGTTCCTAATCTGATCATTGATACATCTTTGTGGTATGTTTTTTTTTAACCATGGTTTCTGACCTTTAGGCCGACTAATTCACAGGATTTCAACCCACCGCCACAGACGCGAACCGGGTAAAGCCCTCCCTTTTCAGGAGGTTGGCGTGGCTACTTCAGAGTTGTTGCACCTGGCATGAATTGAACTTAAGACCTCACATATCTTACAAGTTATCTGTAGTCTATAGAATGGAATTGAATGCATTCCTGACCATACGAAACTATCATCACTTATTCACTCCTAAATCCTGAAAAGTGATGTCTATCAGACGGCCGCACTTATGTTACACACTTTGCCACTCTTGGATCTTGAACTCACAAACTAGCTATTGATGGGCGCTTTTGATACACATAGGACACCGGAAAAAGCAGGCATGTTGCTCATCATGGCCTCAAAATTAATTGTACGAAATTCTAGTAAGCTGAAAGTTTACACTGATTGAGTTACAATAGAAAATAACCATGAACTTGTGAGGGAGGCGTATAGGTTGAGTCGAGTGATGAACAAAATAAAAACATTTGGACAAAAGTAGACTATTCACATGAACTTGCAATAGGGTAAAACTAGATGTACCGGTGACCAAACTCAGCCCGCCACCTCAGTTTCATATCACTATTCACTCCTTTCACCAAACTCGGCCACCACTGAAACCCGTAGTGGTTAACACCAAATCCACCACACAAACATACCCCACTTACATATAAACATACTCCACAATACACTCACATACACAAAGAAATAACCAAAATTGTGTTCAGTCTAGTTTATGACCAAACCATCAATATATAATCGCTCAACCACGCGTGAAAAACTTATTGGGTGTAGTGGTACGTAACGCGTTATGATGCAGCCACCTAAAGTTAACCACGCGTGAGCATAGTTCTCACTATGACTGGTCTAATTGTGCATCTTATCGCTTAAGCTCGGAAATTCAGAGTGTTAGTAGGATAAATCAAACTAAAGTTGAACTAAATATGGTTTGAACTCTGGAACATATATAAGACATCATAAACTGCTAAAACATGTTAACACAGTCAGTCAATGTTAAAAGCAACCAAGTAATAGTTCTGAAAATACTAAAAACTAGCACATAAAAGTTATTCAGTTTGCTAAACCGAAGTTTGTGAAACTAAAATACGCAAGATAATAGACTTGTGAAATGTAAATCTAAGGAGAAATGTTCTGTCAACTTGCAGCATCAAACTCTAGCTCTTAGTCCCGGAGCCAAAACTGGGAAACAGAATGGAAGAGAGTAAATTTAGTTGCAATTTAATAAAGCCACTAAAATGTTGCCAACAATAGTTTTATTTACTACTACTATGATTTATTTATTTATTTATTTATTTTTTTCAATTTCAGAAATTAGATAGCATGATAGTTCGATCTATCTAAATGATATATGAAATTAAACCAAATGTTACTATCACACAAACAATAGAAATTAAAGGTTGTATAACTACAAAGCTATAACTAAAAAATTACCTTCATTTACCAGTGGAATGAAGAAGAGAATGATTAACCGGTTGCGGTGGCTCAATTTGGATGCTTTGGAGATCTATTCTTCTTCTTTTTTGGCTTCCACTTTCAGTTGTTTCAACACTCTGATCACGTTCCTGCATGTAAATACATAAGCACGGGGTTAACTAAACATTAGAAACGTATCCTGTTACAACTTTTACTTCATTATTGTTCACGAGATTTAAAAGACAATATCCTGATTTTACTTCTTTTTCAGAATATGTTCACAGAGAGTTGTCTAGAAGTCTAAATCTCTTGGCAGCTCGTACAGTCAAATGCTGACACTAAGCTAAGGTAACGCTTGTAGGTGTCATTTGGCCATTATAGTGAAGTATCAATTTAAAATTACAGGAAATCAGTCACAGTACGTTTGCACACATTGCAATCAAATTTTCTGTCTTTAAAAAATCAAAGCAATACTCTGCTAATGCATATGTGAAATTAGCATGACAAGTCCTATGTATCAATTGGAAGATAGACTCGTCCAAAAAGTATATACTGTATATAGTAAATAGTAACATAATAGAAAGTGATACATGAATAAATACAATTTTTGGGCAACATTGAGTCACTTATAAGAAATAGAGGTAGATCTATCTATATCTATGCTACTATATAATGCATGGATAAACCAAGCCTAACTCCTAACCAAAAATTAAGATAAGGAACTCAAATCATGAGGTAGCATGTGTCACTTCTCAACTAACTCCAAGCCTAACTCCTAACCAAAAATTAAGATAAGGAGCTCAAATAATAAGGTGACATCTGCCACTTCTCAACTTAAAATTCACCTTTATTTTCAAATTGAAATATCTATTTATTTTTTTAATTATCTAATTTCACCATATTTTCTTAAATTTTGTGCTCTTTAATTTAACATTCATTTTTATATATATTTATGAGTTTTTAGTTTTTAGATTTTTAGTGGGTTTTTTTATTAAAAATTTTACAACTTTAACCTTTATTTCAATCAATACAATATTGATTTGTCAAAATCATATACTTTTGGGTGAGTGTTTGACGGGAAAGAGATTGCGACGATCATTCTATATATGGGAATAATAATGTCACAGAAAAGCTACGGGAAACCCAAGCAAACACATATACATTCGGAGTGTTGTGAAACGAATTCACTAAGCGGTTAAGGAATTGCGGGGAGAGTTGGGCTAGCAATTCATTTACTACCCATATTACTATATTTTTCGTTGCCGCTGTGCGCGGGTATCCAACTAGTAGTTTATAATATATTTATCAAAAGAACTTAAAACAACAACTGAACAACATAACTAAAACCCACCTTAACATGAATCCTCTTTCTCCTGTGAGGAGATACAAGGCTCTCAACGAACATAGGTGCAGATTTGTAGTCCCAAAGCGAGTTCATTGACATAGCAAATTTCCCTAAAAAGTAACAACTCTCCTGTGGATTGTACTTTAACTCTTTCACATAGCTATTATTAATACGCGCCATCTCACTATCATCTGGTTCGAGTTTCCAAGACTCTTTTACAGTGTCGTTTTCCATTACCCATTTGTATCTGTAAGTTTGATAGGAACTATATTTATAAATTAAGATGCATTCATCATGATCACTTACCCCGAGTCTGTTAACATCATAACATTCAGATTTCTGAGAATTATACGGTAGGGGAATTTCTTTGAATTCCTCTTTAGTTAAATCAAAAGAAAGAATTACTTTCTTCTTATTTTGATCTTGCATTAGCCAGTTAATTGTTCCATGGTATAAGATACCAGGGTTAGAATTTTCAATAAACTCATAGTTTGCATCTTTAATAAATTCCCAAGTATTTGATCTTGTTGAATATTAGGAGTACACTTAACATATATTAGGGGTTTAAATGTACAATGTAATTAAGCTTTATTAGGTTTTAATAAAGAGTTGTTCGAGGGTACTTTACGTGTGCATACTATCAATATCCTTTGTGATGTAGCGTAAGGCTACAGGTTATAGACAATTAAGTATTGTCAAACTTTGAGAGGGAGTAATAAGGTTTACTGGACCAGAGAATTGAGAAACAGATTCTCGACTTTTTTTTTAATGATAATAAGTATTCTGATAAACAAACAAGACATCGACCTCCTAACTTTCGACCCCTATTTATAGCAGAAAAAATATAATACTGGCTGGATACTAATTCTGTAATCCTAATCCTAATATGATATAACTTATCAGATAACTACTAAAATAACAATAAATAAAAAAAACTCCTAATTAAACATAATCAGAACTTGGGCTTAAGTGGGCTGCAAAGTCTTCACAACATGCTGCAAAGTCTTCACCGCATCATTCTCCCCTTCTTGGGAAGAACTCATCCTCGAGTTGTCTTCAGGATATAAAGGGACATGAGATATAAACTCGGACAAGTCTGCTACATTGAATGTTCGAGAAATAGAGAGGTGCTCGGGCAAATCAATGACATAAGCATTATCATTGATTTTCTGAACCACTTTGCAAGGACCTATTTTCTGCATCTTGAGTTTATTATATGTCCCCACAGGAAACCTCTCTTTCCGTAAGTGAACCATAACCGGGTCTCCAGCAGCAAAAGTCTTCACTCGACGATGTTTATCACGACTTTCTTTGTATTTTGCATTAGAGAACTTGAGCCTTTGTTTAACTTCAGCTTGAATGGCCTCTATTTTTCCAGCCATGTTTTGTGCAGCAATGCTATGACCTGGTAGCGTAGGTAGTTGAATTAGATCAATAGCTTGCTTTGGTGGACATTGGTACACAATCTGGAATGATGTCTTGCCTGTGGATCTATTCACCATATTATTGAAAGCGAATTCTGCTGGTGCAAGAAATTGATCCCGCTGTTTTGGACGATCACCACAAAGACATCTTATCAGATTTCCAAGCGTTTTGTTCACAACTTCCGTCTGACCATCTGTTTGAGGGTGGAAAGATGTGCTATAATTCAACTCAGTTTTAAACAAACGCCAAAGAGTCCTCCAAAAATGACTAAGAAACTTGGTGTCGCGATCAGATGTGATTGTAGAAGGTATACCATGTAGACGTACTATTTCTCTAAAAAATAACAAAGCCACGTTGGAAGCATCATCCGTCTTTTTGCAAGGGATAAAATGCGCCATTTTGGAATAACGGTCTACGACTACAAACACAGAATCACAGCCCCTAGATGTGCGAGGAAGTCCCAACACAAAATCCATTGTGATGTCCTCCCAAGGCCCCTCAGGAATAGGTAGCGGTGTGTATAACCCGGTGTTTTGTGAATGACCCTTAGCAGTTTGACAAATAAGGCACTTAGCAACAAACTTACCCACATCTCGCCTCAATTGTGGCCAATAATAACGCTCCTCAACAATAGCGAGAGTCTTGTCACGTATGAAATGTCCTCCAAGACCGCCCCCATGCAACTCTTTAATCAATTGTTCTCTTAAGGACGTACGCGGAATACACAAGCGATTGTTAAAGAACAGATACCCATCAATTTTTAAAAACGGCGGTGCTATATTATTTTCCCAAATCTGCTTGAAATCTTCATCATGGACATATAAATCTTTCAAGTGCTCAAAACCAATGATTTCCGTCTTTAATGTCACCAACAACTCAGCTCGTCGACTTAACGCATCTGCAACTTTATTTTGCTCTCCTGCTTTATGCTTCAAAACGAAAGAAAAACGTTGAAGATAAGCAATCCATCTCCCATGCATTCTATTCATCTTTTGTTGGCTATTGAAGTACTTCAATGCCTCATGATCTGTATAGAGAACGAACTCGCGATGAAATAAGTATTGTTCCCAATGGTGAACAGAACGGTAAATAGCGTAGAACTCTAAATCATAGGTTGACCACTTTTGTCGGGCTTCACTAAGCTTTTCACTAAAGAAGGCTACTGGTTTTCCTTCTTGTGATAAAACAACACCAATTCCGACAATAGATGCGTCACATTCCAAAGTGAAAAGTTTATCAAAATTTGGTAATGCCAAAAGCGGTGCACTTGTTAGCTTTTCTTTGATTTCTTGAAAACTGTGATCTGCCTCTTCACCCCACTGAAACTTCCCTTTCTTCATACACTTAGTGATAGGTGCCATGATAGTGCTGAAGTTTCTAATGAACCTTCGATAGAAAGTTGCAAGTCCATGGAAACTGCGTACTTCACTAATGGTTTGTGGCCGAGGCCACTCTTTTATTGTACGAACTTTCTC
This sequence comes from Artemisia argyi, assembly GCA_030686995.1. NCBI lineage: Eukaryota > Viridiplantae > Streptophyta > Magnoliopsida > Asterales > Asteraceae > Artemisia > Artemisia argyi. Next base: position 142,145,935 of record CM060706.1, read on the forward strand.
TTCATCAACTCGAATCCCATGAGAAGTGATGACAAAACCCAAAAACAGCAACTGATCAGTTAAAAAGTTGCATTTTTTTAGGTTAATATACAACTTGTTTTGGGATAAAGCAAGGAGAACTTCTCGTAGATGTTTCAGATGCTCATTTTCAGACTTACTATATATGAGTATGTCATCAAAATAAACTACGACGAACGCTCCAATAAATGGTTTCAATACTTGGTTCATTAATCGAGAGAAAGTACTCGGTGCATTCGAAAGTCCAAAAGGCATCACCATCCACTCGTAGAGACCATCTTTCGTCTTAAAAGCTGTTTTCCACTCATCTCCCGGTCGAATCCGAATTTGGTGATAACCACTACGTAAATCGATTTTTGAAAATACCTTTGATCCCTCCAACATATCAAGCATATCATCAAGACGCAGGATAGGGAAACGATATGCAATGGTGATTTTATTAATCGCTCGACTATCCACACACATTCGCCAGCTACCATCTTTTTTCGGAACTAATAAAGCCGGAACGGCGCAAGGACTCATGCTCTCCCGAATCAGACCTTTTTTTTTAACAAGTCTTCAACTTGCTCTTGTAGAATTGAATTCTCCTTTGGGCTCATTCGATAGTGAGGCAAATTAGGGAGACTCGCACCAGGTACCAGATCAATATGATGTTGAATGTTACGCATCATGTAACACCCCCAAAATTTGGTACAGCGGAAGACTCAACAAGCTTTCGGGGTGCTACGGGGATTGGTATCCATTCAAAGTCATGAAAGAATGAGATAAAGTAAACATAAGAAAAACACAACCAAAACGGGTTTTAAAGTTTACATTTATCCCAAGAATTATCCAAAGTAAGACCCAAAAGAAATAAACGTAGGTCCACAATAATTTATCAGAGTTTTAGAAAATAGATCCATAACCGGGTGCCATTGCCAAGCCTCCAATCCAAGCATCCAAGGGCATCACTTAATTACCTGAGAAAACGTGCTAAAAGTCAGCTTTCGCTGGTGAGATCATAGGTTTAAATTCATAATTCAATATAGTGGACATATACGCAAAACGCTTGCTAGCTAGACTAGGCCTCAATCATCCAACCAAAATAATCCAACCAAATCAAATCAACCCTATAGGTGCACGCTATAGCTCAAATCCATCCAATCAATAGCTTACCTATCTCAAGTCTAGGCCTCGCTCTATAATCAATCCAATAGCTTACCTAGTTCGGGACTAGGCCTCGCTCTATAACCAAATCAATAGCTTACCTAGTTCGGGACTAGGCCTCGCTCAATAACCAAATCAATAGCTTACCTAGTTCGGGACTAGGCCTCGCTCAATAACCAAATCAATTGCTTACCTAGTTCGGGACTAAGCCTCGCTTGATCCTACCTAGTTCTATAAGCATAACAAGTTTTAAATAAACAAAGCGATAATAGTCCACATAAAACATTTGCATGTTTCTCACCCCAAGTATTGAAAACATAGTTCAAGAGTAAAAGTGGGGCTATGACTCACCTCAAGTCCAGTAAAACCTCAAAAGAAATCGATAGAAGAAAGACGTAAGCAAACTCAAGCAACTCACGTAACGGCAACTACAGACTCGACACTTCCTAACAATATCAAGCTCGTTCAGAAATCATTTCCTCAAAAATCAAATATTCTCATTCCCGAACGTATTCCATTTTTACTTTCCAAAAATATCCATTTCTCGAATTAACTTCATATTAATTTGAAATTCGACGTTTGGTATCCATACGGGTGAAGGGTCGACACAACTCAAACCAAGAAGTCACAACGAAAAGAAATAATAAACCATCTATAGGTCTAATATTAGCCCAATATATTATTTAAATAAATCATCGAAGCTTATCAAATCCGTCGATTTGGTAATCCCCCATATTTATTACGTAATATATCGTTCCAAAATTATACCCAACCTAAAGCACATAGCACAAAGTATACTATTTGGTATATACCGTAGTCCAATAAATTCCCTATATATATCGTCAAATCGGCCAAATTCCACGAGATACATAGTAATTTATTATCCTAATACATATACCACAACCTATGGGCGTCGTGGGATACGATGCCCATTAATATACTCATTTTATATAGCCAAATAACTCGATCTAATCCGTCGATTAAATAAGTCACTTGTTATAGAAAATGTTTATATTAATCGTCATATATCCGTGACAACACAAAAGTCACATGATAAAGCCCACTTGGACTTAAGTAACCACAACTCATATAACTCGATAAGTTTTCCAAATTTATAAAAGTCACCATGTTTTTATTTATTATTCACCCGACATATTAGTTCTCGACATTATTTCAAGTTATTTATTTATAATAATATTCCGACATTTATTGCACTATTTGCATAGTATAATAATTACCGTTATATTATTATAACGTTTACTCGTGATCGTTTTATTACTAATATACGCATTTATATATATATATATATATATATATATATATATATATATATATATATATATATATGTACGTTTATCACGTCTATATACGTATATAAACGATTATATTATCAATAATGTTATTACGAGTATTGTTTTTAATGTTTGATTTTAAATATTTATCGAGTCATAAGAATTTGGTCACATGTCCGAGTCATCACTCTCGGCTCATAGTCCAAGTCCAAAAATAATAACCATGTCAAAATAAATAAATCAACTCCGTCCAAATCAATCCCATATCCACGTGCTACAACATGAGGGTTCGATTACGGCACCCGACTAATCCTATCTCCATCATTCTAGTGACCGTCTCACAATCGGTCCCCAAATCCACACTCGTCAACACAACTCCATAATCCAAATCACAAGTCCAAGTACCACTTCAAGCTCAACAAAATAACCATGAACCCATAATAATAAAGTCAACAATTAATATCATCCTACAAATATAAACCTCAACAACAAAATATATACCATACGTACGGGTCGACTTACCAAGTCAAACCCGGGTCAAAATGACACCACAATAATCATATTATGGTCACGCCCGAGACCTCTAGGTCTCGGCATTGCTCTAAACGAGCCAAGTCGAACCAAACGGACCCATAGGGTCGTTGGCAACAAACCACGACAACAACAAAATTACCAAACAACCATAACCTCAAATCGGTCACCAAATACAACCAAGTATCAAATAATATCGGACCATGAGTCTTCTTGGAATCCCAACGAGCCAAGAAAAGGCTCACACCGAGACCTTAAGTCTCGGCCAAGCTCCAAACGAGCCAACAATCAAAACCAAACGCGACCCATAACATAAGTCGAGCATCAAACTCGCGTCAAAACCAAAACCCAAGATACCAAACGGATTTTAATGACAAAAATATCATTTCCCCATCATTATATTTCGAAACCCAATAAAAATAACCCGTGTGGACACGGATTAAATCACAAATCGAGGCACACGAGTGAGATTCGTGGCCACTCACCTTCAAAATCGACTCCAAACTATGTTTCTTCAAAAACCCAACAAGAAAAGATGACAAAGGTGGTGTTAAAGTGGTGGTATTAATTCGTACGGGGTGTTAAGGTGGTCCAAATCGCGCGTGGTTTATACCAATAGATAGATCGGGAAAAGATGATTAAGATGGTGGTGTTATTTTTGGTGTGAGGGTGGCGGTGGTGGTGCTATTGAAGGTTTAAGGGTGGCGGTGATGGTGTGTTAAAAAGAGAGAGAGAGAGAGAGAGAGAGAGAGAGAGAGAGAGAGAGAGAGATGTGAATGTTGGTGAAGGTGATGGTGTTGTTGTGTTGCTTTATGAGGTTTCACAAGGACGATTTTTGTGTTTACTCTTTAAAAAAAAAGCTTTTTATTAATAATAATAATAATATTAAGGGGGTAAAGTGGGTTAAGTAGCCCGGTGTAAATACACGGACCAAACCCGAAACCTTAAATAACAAATCAACTTTCTCGAACCGAAATCGTTCCAAAATAATCAAAACCTCGCGATACGTTTCAAAAATATAAATATCCGAACCAATGTTAAAATAATTAAAATTGTTAGGTTATCCTAGTGCCGGAGTCAATGTAGTGCCAAAATAATGATCTCAAAAATAAATCATCACGAATGAACCAAACCAAACCATTAAAAAATAATCGAATCCCATAAATAACGTACGATAAAAATCACATTCCAACGTTCATAAAATATCTCATCACAATAAACTTTTCAAATATTCTGAAATTAAAATTTTTAAAGTAACGCGGGTTTTCAAAATGGCTCCCTAATTTGCCAGTTGTCACATCCTCCCAGCCTCAGAAGAAACCCGTCCCGGGTTTCTCTCGGAACAAACCAATCTACGAAGTAAAAAGCTTCGGATATTTCTTTCGAAACTCATCCTCACGTTCCCACGTGAATTCCGGTCCATGCCACGAATTCCAACGAACTTTGATGAGCGGAATACGACTTCTCTTAAGTCGTTTAATCTCTCTATCCAGTATCTCAATCGGCTCTTCCACAAAATTCAAACTTTCATCCAGACGAATATCCTTAATTGGTATAACCGGCGTTTCATCCGAAAGACACTTCTTCAAATTGCTAACATGAAACACATCATGAACTTTACTCAATTCCGGTGGTAATTCCAACCGATAAGCCACGGGCCCAATTCTTTCCAAGATAAGAAATGGTCCAATGTAGCGGGGATTAAGTTTCCCACATTTCCCAAAACGTATCACACCCTTCCAAGGCGAGACTTTCAGCATCACTTTGTCTCAAACCTGGAATTCTAGGGGTTTACGTCTCTGATCGGCGTAACTTTTCTGCCTATCCCTAGCTGCTTGCAATCGATCTCGAATTTGCGTTACTTTCTCAGTAGTTTCCAAAATAAGTTCAGGGCCTGTGAGTTGGCTATCTCCAACTTCAGCCCAACCAATAGGCGAACGACATTTACGACCATATAAAGCTTCAAATGGTGCAGCTTTAAGACTTGTGTGGTAGCTATTGTTGTAGGAGAACTCCGCAAGGGGTAGATATTTCTCCCAGCCTTTACCAAAGTCTATTATGCATGCACGAAGCATATCCTCCAAAGTCTGAATAGTTCTCTCACTTTGACCATCGGTTTGGGGGTGATATGCAGTACTCATATCAAGTCTCGTCCCCAAAGCGGTTTGAAGTGATCGCCACAACGCTGACGTAAAGCGGCTGTTGCGATCAGAAATAATCGATATCGGAACTCCATGACGAGAAACAATCTCCTTAACATACAGCCTCGCAAGTTTGTCAACACTATCATCTTCACTAATCGCCAGGAAATGAGTAGACTTAGTCAATCGATCCACAATTACCCATATAGCGTCACAACCGCTAGCTGTCTTTGGTAATTTGGTAATAAAGTCCATCGTAATCCGCTCCCATTTCCAAACCGGGAGTTCTGGCTGCGTCAATAATCCTGACGGTCTTTGGTGTTCGGCTTTAACCTTAGAACATGTCAAACACTTACTAACGTACAATGCTATACCTGCCTTCATATTTGGCCACCAATATAACTTTTTCAAATCCTGGTACATCTTGTCAGACCCAGGATGAATAGAGTATCTTGACTTATGCGACTCATGCATAATCAACTCTCGAATTCCTCCATACAATGGTACCCAACTTCGCTCTCCAAAACATAATACTTCATCAGAACGCTTAACAAATCCCTTCTCATTTTCTGCCATCCCAAATATGTTCTCAGCAGGTCGATTTTCTGCTTTCAACGCTTCCATTTAAGCTTCTAATATTTGAGACGGTAATGGCGATACGATAGTCATTCCTAATGACCTAACTCGTAATGGTGGAATTCTCTCCTTTCGTCTAAGAGCATCAGCAACAACGTTTGCTTTACCAGGATGGTAGCGAATTTCACAATCATAATCGCTTAGCAACTCAATCCAACGTCGCTGTCTCATGTTGAGCTCTTTTTGATTCAAGATGTGTTGTAGACTTTTGTGATCCGTGAATACAACACATTTGGTACCATACAGATAATGTCTCCATATCCTCAAGGCAAAAACTACAGCACCTAACTCCAAATCATGGGTGGTGTAGTTCTTCTCGTGCTTCTTGAGCTGTTGGGAAGCATAAGCTATCACTTTCTCTCGTTGCATTAGCACAGCTCGTAAACCTTTATGAGAAGCGTCACAATAGACGACAAAGTCCTCATTACCTTCAGGTAATGCTAAGATAGGAGCACTACACAACATTTCCTTAAGTAATTGAAATGCTTCCTCTTCCTTATCTCCCCATTCGTACTTAACACTCTTTTGAGTCAATTTGGTCAACGGTTTTGCTATCTTCAAAAATCCCTCAATGAATCTTCGGTAATAACCGGCTAGACCCAAAATTTGACGAACTTCTGTTGGGGTCATAGGTGCAGCCCAATCTTTAATCGCTTCAATCTTAGCAGGATCTACATGAACTCCTTGTCTATCAATCACATGACCCAGAAATTGTACCGTCGGAATCCAAAATTCACATTTAGAAAACTTGGCATACAGTTTCTCATTCCTGAGCAATTCTAAGATAAGCCTTAGATGCTCCTCATGCTCTTTCTCGCTCTTCGAATAAATTAGATGTCATCGATGAACACAATCACAAACTTATCCAAGTAAGGCTTACACACCCGATTCATGAGGTCCATGAATACCGCCGGTGCGTTGGTCAACCCAAACGGCATCACCTGAAACTCGTAATGCCCGTAACGGGTTCTGAAAGCCGTTTTCGGAATATCTTCCTCGCGAACTCGAAGCTGATGATATCTCGATCTCTAATCGATCTTCGAATACACACTCGATCCTTGAAGCTGATCGAACAAATCGTCGATCCTCGATAACGGGTATCTATTCTTCACCGTTAACTTGTTCAACTCTCGATAATCAATACACATACGAAACGATCCATCCTTCTTCTTCACAAATAAGAGCGGGGCTCCCCAAGGCGAAGAACTTGGTCTTATAAATCCCCTTTCGGCTAACTCCGCTAGTTGCTTCGACAACTCTTCCAGTTCAGTAGGTGCAAGACGATAAGGCGCTCGTGCCACGGGTGCAGCACCAGGTATCAACTCAATCTGAAACTCTACTTGTCTAGTAGGCGGAATTCCCGGCAATTCATCGGGAAACACATCCGAAAAATCACGAACTATAGGCACATCTCCAATGCACCTTTCCTTCTTCTCCTTCCCTCCTTTCTCAGAAATTTGAGCTAAGAAAAGGCAACATCCTTTTTCCATTAGCTTCGGAAATTTAGTGCAAGATATGACCGCTAATCGAGATGGGCCTCTCAAATCTTTTCTATCTCCTGGTATGTTCAGAATCTCCTTGCCGTAAGGCACACGCACGATCTTCTCATCGCAAATTATATGAGCACGATACTTCGACAATCAATCCATAACAATAATGACATCAAAACTTCCTAACGTGATGGGTAGAAGGTCTATGTTGAAAGGACGATTCAGAAAGTTTAACGTGCAACCGCGAATGATAGTCCTAATCCTCTCTATATTCCCATTAGCTAACTCTACATCATAACCAATTCCTAAGGCCATCGGGGGTTTCTCTAATAAGGGTGCAAACTTAGTGGACACAAAACTCTTATCGGCACCAGTATCAAATAGTATGGAAGCATAACGATTATTGAGAAGGAACGTACCAGTAACGACGTTCGGATCTTCTCCTCTCTCGTTCCCAAGTGCATACACTCTTCCATGAGCAGCTCCAGCTTCCACACGTTGATCCCCATTATCTTGTCGTCCACGGTTTCCTCCAGCTCCACGGTTTTCATTATTGTACCCATTACCACCCGATCCTTGATTTCCTCGGTTCCACGATTCCCTACACTCATTCCTATAATGTCCCTTCTTTCCATATCCATAACAAGTAACATTTGCCTTACTCATAGTTTCAGGAGTAGCTTAAACCATAGCAAGTGGTCGAGCTCTACAATCCTTAGCTATGTGTCCCATCCTAGAGCAATTCTTGCACATCATAGTACATCGTCCAGAATGATTCTTATAACATCGGTTACACTTGGGTGCATCTCCATTGTAGTTCTTCCTGTCTCCATCTCCCATAGCATAAGCTCTAGTAGTTGTTTGTCGCTTGTTTCGATGATCATTACCCTTAGAGTGATTATCCCTCTTCCTATTTCCATTCTTGCCTTTCTCAGCTTCTTCTAATGCCAACGAGTCCATCAATTGTTGAGCAATTGTGATAGCCTCATGAATGTTTGCAGGCTTAGCAGAAATCACATCGTTCCTTGTAGCTACCGGCAACCCATCGGTATACCTCTCAATCCTTTGAGTCTCAGTCCTAACCATATCGGGACAAAGTAAGGCTAACTCTCGATAACGGCGATTGTAAGTTGCCATATCGGTACCTTTCACCTTGTGGTTCCAGAACTCAATCTCCAGCTTCTTAATCTCATTCCTTGGGCAGTAAGTCTGAATCAGCAAAGACTTAAATTGCTCCAAAGTCATAGCATAAGCCACATCACTCCCAACCGAATTACGGTAATTGTTCCACCAAGTTAAAGCTTTATCCTTGAAGGTAAAAGAAGCAAACTTTACCTTCGCATTCTCCGCACAACCACTGACATTAAACACTGACTCAGTCTTCTCTATCCACCTGACCAAGTAGACCACTCCTTCAGTTCCACCAAACTCAATGGGTCCACAAATTTTGAACTCCTTGTAGTTACATCCATTAGCACGAACAGGTGGAAATGTTCCAGCAGAATTGTTGGAATGATTTGACTCAGCTAGTAGCTCAGCAACTCGTTGTTCCACAAGTTGATTGATCATTGCTTGATCCACAGTAGGTGCGTTAAGTGGAACATGATCATTGTCTCCCTGAACATCAACATTTTGATTCCTGTTGTTGCGGTTAGTAGTGTCCAGGTTATCAGGAGTAGGGGTCTCAACATTTCGAGTAGGACGGCGTCCTCGACGACCAGGGGTAGTCGTTGCAGGACCAGTTCTGGTAGCTCTAACAGGGTTTCGTCGTGGGGCCATTGATTTGAAACATTATACAAGTTCATGAGTCTCCGATAGAACTTATCATATGCTCAACAAGAATTAAATCAACGAAGCCAAGTCATGGAAAGAATATCAACAATACACCGTAAAACATCAATAAGGCGAATAGGAACTCAATTTTCCACAATATCCAAAAACCACATAATACCATATAATAATAACCATCAACCATACAATAAAGATCCAACATCGTTCCAACAACCAAAAAACACAGAAGATAATAATCGTTCCAAACGAGACGAATAATCAACGGAAAGTACATCAAAATCGGATAACTAGCTTTTCTAACCGAACACTCCTCGGTTAAGAAAGCAACAAGATAACATAGCTCAAACATCTAGCCACACTGCTGGCGGAGGTTCCTCAACTCCTGCCTCAAGCCATCAAGCTCCCTCCATAGTGATCCTAGCTCCACACCATGGGTGTCGCTATCTCTCTTGAGGTCAGCCACCTCCTTCTCCAGCTCGGCATTCCTCTGCCATAACTTGCGGTCGGCCTCTCGAGCTATAATAAAACCTCGCTGTAAACCCTCAATATGCTCGTGAATCTCCATCAAACCTCTCCTCATCGCAGTCGTCCTGCCCACAACCACAGTCATATCAACTCTCAGATCCGCGATGAACTCTCCAATAACCATCTCAAGTCGATCAGATAACCGCGATATCCTCTCGCCCTGTGCAGTAATCTGAGCCCACATCCTACCAGTCTCACCTAACTCTGCATGCTCAGCAGAAACCTCAGAAGGTGCATCCGACTCAACGGGACTACCAGGTGGCAACTCAAACAAAAATGGATGATCAGGTGAAACAGGCTCTATCAGATGTATAGGTGAATCAGGCTCCTCAGCCTGAGCTGGCGGCACTAACAAATCATCATCATCAGGCATCTCCTCCTCCTGAGGGTCATCCTCCTCCTCAGGGTCATCATCATCACCCTGCTCAGCCTCCTGAGGGTCATCAGCCTCATCCTCACTCTCGTACTCCTCCTCCTCCTCATCGGAAGAGTACATCATCAATCGTCGTCTCCTAACAGGTAAACCATGTGGAGATGGGGTAGGTGATCTAGGACGACGACACAATGATGCAGGTGGTGCATCTGACAGGAGAGAGTGAGCATCCAACTGTAAAGGTGGTGAAGTAGGGCGTACCGACATACGTGCCGTAGCTCGGTGGGCAAAATGTGGAGCCACGCGAGCCAAAGCCTGATGAAGAGTAAGCTGCCTCGATGTACCAGGGAGCCCTAGAGAAGATGAGGGTCCCTGCGTAGATGCAGCAGGCGGTGCTGAAGTAGAAGCTGTCGGTGACACAGTAGCTGAATGCATAGCAACCCTGTAAGGATCATCAGGAGCCATGGTGATCTGTGCTGGGTGTACAGGTGTAGTAAGAATATCCTCAACAACGTCGAACATACGGGAGGCCATAGTCTGTGACAACGGCGTAGGGTAGGTGTAAGTGTTTCAAAACAACTATACCGCGAACTCAAAATACCATATCAAAATCATCATATAATTCCCGATCATATATAATCAAGAAAGATTTACAATACCGCATTACTAAAATCATTCGTAAAACAATTAAGCCATATAATTCCTCAAAACGCATAAAATTCCCCAAAACGCCATCATATCACTAAATCAATAAACCTCAAATCCTCAAATCATCTCAAGAATCCCAAATCTAATAATCATCTCAATATACCTCAATAATAATAATGATGCTTCGGCTTGGCGGGCTGGCGGGCAATGGTCGAGGATCGTTTTCTATAAAAATCGGTTATAGTTTAGGTGTCTATTTACCTAGTTCTCTATAACCTTGGCTCTGATACCAATCTGTAACACCCCCAAAATTTGGTACAGCGGAAGACGCAACAAGCTTTCGGGGTGCTACGGGGATTAGTATCCATTCAAAGTCATGAAAGAACGAGATAAAGTAAACATAAGAAAAACACAACCAAAACAGGTTTTAAAGTTTACATTTATCCCAAGAATTATCCAAAGTAAGGCCCAAAAGCAATAAATGTAGGTCCACAATAATTTATCAGAGTTTTAGAAAATAGATCCATAACCGGGTGCCATTGCCAAGCCTCCAATCCAAGCATCCAAGGGCATCACTTAATTACCTGAGAAAACGTGCTAAAAGTCAGCTTTCGCTGGTGAGATCATAGGTTTAAATTCATAATTCAATATAGTGGACATATACGCAAAACGCTTGCTAGCTAGACTAGGCCTCAATCATCCAACCAAAATAATCCAACCAAATCAAATCAACCCTATAGGTGCACGCTATAGCTCAAATCCATCCAATCAATAGCTTACCTATCTCAAGTCTAGGCCTCGCTCTATAATCAATCCAATAGCTTACCTAGTTCGGGACTAGGCCTCGCTCAATAACCAATCAATAGCTTACCTAGTTCGGGACTAGGCCTCGCTCTATAACCAAATCAATAGCTTACCTAGTTCGGGACTAGGCCTCGCTCAATAACCAAATCAATAGCTTACCTAGTTCGGGACTAGGCCTCGCTCAATAACCAAATCAATAGCTTACCTAGTTCGGGACTAGGCCTCGCTTGATCCTACCTAGTTCTATAAGCATAGCAAGTTTTAAAAAAACAAAGCGATAATAGTCCACATAAAACATTTGCACGTTTCTCACCCCAAGTATTGAAAACATAGTTCAAGAGTAAAAGTGGGGCTATGACTCACCTCAAGTCTAGCAAAACCTCAAAAGAAATCGATAGAAGAAAGACGTAAGCAAACTCAAGCAACTCACGTAACGGCAACTACAGACTCGGCACTTCCTAACAATATCAAGCTCGTTCAAAAATCATTTCCTCAAAAATCAAATATTCTCATTCCCGAACGTATTCCATTTTTACTTTCCAAAAATATCCATTTCTCGAATTAACTTCATATTAATTTGAAATTCGACGTTTGGTATCCATACGGGTGAAGGGTCGACACAACTCAAACCAAGAAGTCACAACGAAAAGAAATAATAAACCATCTATAGGTCTAATATTAGCCCAATATATTATTTAAATAAATCATCGAAGCTTATCAAATCCGTCGATTAGGTAATTCCTCATATTTATTTACGTAATATATCGTTCCAAAATTATACCCAACCTAAAGCACATAGCACAAAGTATACTATTTGGTATATATCGTAGTCCAATAAATTCCCTATATATATCGTCAAATCGGCCAAATTCCACGAGATACATAGTAATTTATTATCCTAATACATATACCACAACCTATGGGCGTCGTGGGATACGATGCCCATTAATATACTCATTTTATATAGCCAAATAACTCGATCTAATCCGTCGATTAAATAAGGCACTTGTTATAGAAAATGTTTATATTAATCGTCATATATCCGTGACAACACAAAAGTCACATGATAAAGCCCACTTGGACTTAAGTAACCACAACTCATATAACTCGATAAGTTTTCCAAATTTATAAAAGTCACCATTTTTTATTTATTATTCACCCGACATATTAGTTCTCGACATTATTTCAAGTTATTTATTTATAATAATATTCCGACATTTATTGCACTATTTGCATAGTATAATAATTACCGTTATATTATTATAACATTTACTCGTGATCGTTTTATTACTAATATACGCATTTATATATATATATATATATATGTACATTTATCACGTCTATATACGTATATAAACGATTATATTATCAATAATGTTATTACGAGTATTGTTTTTAATGTTTGATTTTAAATATTTATCGAGTCATAAGAATTTGGTCACATGTCTGAGTCATCACTCTCGGCTCATAGTCCAAGTCCAAAAATAATAACCATGTCAAAATAAATAAATCAACTTCGTCCAAATCAATCCCATATCCACGTGCTACAACATGAGGGTCCGACTACGGCACCCGATTAATCCTATCTCCGTCATTCTAGTGACCGTCTCACAATCGGTCCTCAAATCCACACTCGTCAACACAACTCCATAATCCAAATCACAAGTCCAAGTACCACTTCAAGCTCAACAAAATAACCATGAACCCATAATAATAAAGTCAACAATTAATATCATCCTACAAATATAAACCTCAACAACAAAATATATACCATACGTACGGGTCGACTTACCAAGTCAAACCTGGGTCAAAATGACACCACAATAATCATATTATGGTCACGCCCGAGACCTCTAGGTCTCGGCATTGCTCTAAACGAGCCAAGTCGAACAAAATGGACCCATAGGGTCGTTGGCAACAAACCACGACAACAACAAAATTACCAAACAACCATAACCTTAAATCGGTCACCAAATACAACTAAGTATCAAATAATATCGGACCATGAGTCTTCTTGGAATCCTAAAGAGCCAAGAAAAGGCTCACACCGAGACCTTAAGTCTTGGCCAAGCTCCAAACGAGCCAACAATCAAAACCAAACGCGACCCATAACATAAGTCGAGCATCAAACTCGCGTCAAAACCAAAACCCAAGATACCAAACGGATTTTAATGACAAAAATATCATTTCCCCATCATTATATTTCGAAACCCAACAAAAATAACCCGTGTGGACACGGATTAAATCATAAATCGAGGCACACGAGTGAGATTCGTGGCCACTCACCTTCAAAATCGACTCCAAACTATGTTTCTTCAAAAACCCAACAAGAAAAGATGACAAAGGTGGTGTTAAAGTAGTGGTATAAATTCGTACGGGGTGTTAAGGTGGTCCAAATCGCGCGTGGTTTATACCAATAGATAGATCGGGAAAAGATGATTAAGATGGTGGTGTTATTTTTGGTGTGAGAGTGGCGGTGGTGGTGCTATTGAAGGTTTAAGGGTGGCGGTGATGGTGTGTTAAAAAGAGAGAGAGAGAGAGAGAGAGAGAGAGAGAGAGAGAGAGAGAGAGAGAGAGAGAGAGAGAGAGAGAGAGAGAGATGTGAATGTTGGTGAAGGTGATGGTGTTGTTGTGTTGCTTTATCAGGTTTCACAAGGACGATTTTTGTGTTTACTCTTAAAAAAAAAGCTTTTTATTAATAATAATAATAATATTAAGGGGGTAAAGTGGGTTAAGTAGCCCGGTGTAAATACACGGACCAAACCCGAAACCTTAAATAACAAATCAACTTTCTCGAACCGAAATCGTTCCAAAATATTCAAAACCTCGCGATACGTTCCAAAAATATAAATATCCGAACCAATGTTAAAATAATTAAAATTGTTAGGTTATCCTAGTGCCGGAGTCAATGTAGTGCCAAAATAATGATCTCAAAAATAAATCATCACGAATGAACCAAACCAAACCATTAATAAATAATCGAATCCCATAAATAACGTACGATAAAAATCACATTCCAACGTTCATAAAATATCTCGTCACAATAAACTTTTCAAATATTCCGAAATTAAAATTTTTAAAGTAATGCGGGTTTTCAAAATGGCTCCCTAATTTGCCAGTTGTCACACATCGGTGGTAGACTTGACGGTAATTCATTAGGAATTAGTGACTGAAATTCTCTCATTAATGGTAACACCTTTTCTGGCATCTTGTTCGAAACACCTTCTTGTATCATTCCTGTAGCAACAATTGCATATACCATTGGCTTATCTTTTAACTCATCCTTAAAATCTCCATGGCTCAGAATCATTAAATTATTATGTGGTGCTTCAAGTTTTTTTGTTGATTTGTTATCTTCCATCAAGGGTACTAAAACCTTCTTAACCCCATTTATAATAAATGAGTAAGTGTTCTCTTTACCCTTATGAATTGCATTAACATCATACTCCCATGGTCTTCCGAGAAGAATATGGCAAGCATCCATGTCAACTATGTCACACACAACCTCATCCTTATACTTTCCAATCTCAAAAGGGATCTTGCATTGCTCAGTAACCTTGATTTCGCCAACTGATTTGATCCACCCAATACGGTACGGGTTAGGATGCCTTTCTGTAGGAAGCTTTAAGCGTTGTACAATGTCTCTTGACACAATATTTTCTGTGCTACCACTGTCAATGATAACATCGAAGACCTTTTGATGGATGACACACCGTGTTCGAAAGAGGTTATGCCGCTGAGATTTCTCAACCAGCTTAGGAGCTAGCATGATACGACGAATGACACACGACTTCGCTGAGTATTCACCAGCAGCATAAAAATTGCCATCTAGATTATCATGTGCTGGTTGGCATATATCAGTTTCAATCTCTTCGTTAACTCTTTCCTCATGTTCTTCTCCGTCGTAATCGTCTTCCCTAGTTGTCAAATTAATTTTTCCTCCAGTGGCCCTACAATCACTAGAACGGTGACCAGGTACTCCACACTTAAAACAATTTCCGGTTACAGGTCGTGCATACGGGTTTAAAGGTTTGATTGTGAGTGTTGGGATGCTAGCAGTTGATTTTCCCTTGTCCAAAGTAGACGTTTTTTGAATAAGTGAACTACTTTATGGTTTATATGATGACTGCCCAATGCCTGACACAATCTTGTTTCTGTTTGTAGAAGGAAAAAGTGTTGAACGGTTACTCTTTGCAAGCTGATTTTCAGCCCTAATTGCGAGATTATAAGCGTCATCTAACGTATAGACAGGAACAAGAGAAATCCTATCTTGTATATCAGCACATAAACCATTGATATAACGTGTTACCTGTTGAGACTCAGTTTCACGCAAATCATTCTTGGATGACAAGCGATGGAATTCAGCGATGTATACTTCTACTGTTCGACTTCCTTGAACACAATTTTGGAGAAGATTAAACAAAATTTGATCATGATTGGGTGGAAGGAACCTTCTACGCAATTCCCTCTCCATTCTCTCCCAACTAGTGATAGGAAGTTTTCCTTGGCGCTCCCGTATGACTTGCAAGTTCTTCCACCATGATTGCGCACCACCCTTCAACTAGGTTAACCCGGTTATCCATGGGAATTTCGTAGAAACTGAAAAAGGTCTCCAATTCGCTCATCCAATCTAAGAAATCTTCCACGTTCATTGAACCATTGAAAGTTGGGACATCTTTGGCCCGTTGATGTTAATCAAAATCGGTAGCACCCCTGTAACCAAAATGCGTTCCCCTTACTTCCCATTCATCTTCATACTCGTCCTCAACATCAGAATCTTCACCACCATAATTAGACTGTTGAGTACGTATGTGATGTCGACCATTCCCGCGACCCCTATTAAGTCGTGGTCCCCCACGGTTTGGTTATTCTCGGGTCTGATTAACAGTTAAAGTGGCTAGGGTTTGAGTGATTTGTTGCAATGATTTCTGGACAGTTTCTTGAAACTGGTTAAACGAATTTTCTAACCGCTCGACCCAATCCCCATTAACATCATCCCCAGCCATGATCGATTTTCAAGATTGGATATAATCAACCTCAAAATCAATAAAAAAAAAATACCAAACTAAACAGTACGTGGGAGAATTGCGATTTGAAAACCAAACCAAAGAATCTGACTAGATTTTCTAATCACGATTTGAAGTAGAAGAGGTCCTCTAATCGAATCGTGTTGGGCTCTGATTACCAACTGATGTAGCGTAAGGCTACAGGTTATAGACAATTAAGTATTGTCAAACTTTGAGAGGGAGTAATAAGGTTTATTGGACCAGAGAATTGAGAAACAGATTCTCGACTTTTTTTTTAATGATAATAAGTATTCTGATAAACAAACAAGACATCGACCTCCTAACTTTCAACCCTTATTTATAGCAGAAAAAATATAATCCTGGCTGGATATTAATTCTGTAATCCTAATCCTAATATGATATAACTTATCAGATAACTACTAAAATAACAATAAATAAATGAAACTCCTAATTAAACATAATCAGAACTTGGGCTTAAGTGGGCTGCAAAGTCTTCACAACATGCTGCAAAGTCTTCACCGCATTACTTTGTGTGTGTAGTGTCTTGTTCTTCTTGGTGTTGCAACTGTCGACTGTCCTCAAGGTTCTAGCTTCCGCGTTTCGATCTTCGGGTTTGTTGTCGAGGTATTTTCCAACAAGTGGTATCAAGAGCAAGGTTCTTTGTGTCTCTGAAGATTGTTGCTAGATTAGGCATCGAAGAAGAAAAGATCGGTTATGATTACGGTTTCGTTCTTTTCTTGGAGTTGCAGGTTTTTTGAATTGGAGAAGACAACTAAGGTGGTGGGTTTTTTTGGAATATTCACGTGGTGTATAAGAATAAAAAAGAAAAAAGTGGTCAGTACTCACGTGATTGTACACCAAATACTACAAGTTGATTCAAAGGTTTTGTCTTATTAGGTGATTTCTAATAAGATTTATTATCTCGTTTTTGGGGTTACTTGTTTTATGTTAAATAAGATAAAATCAAGTTAGTGTTTTAAACCTCATAACGATATATACTTTGAACTGTTCGTTTGGATTTTTTTTTCGAACATCAGTCGAAGGTTTTTCTTGTTGCGGTTTTCTTGCGTACAAGTTTTGATCGTGGTTAGCTTGGGTTTCAAGTTTACGATCGGGTTTGCTTGTTCGAAATCGAGGGTTTAGGGTTATTCTAATTAATTCGATTTGCAAGAAGGGTTTATAGCAACAAGGGGGAATATTGCACACGACTTGTGAGGCTTGTCGGTAAAGTTGGTTAAGAAACAACTTGACAAGGTTTTTAGCAAGGTATAAGAAGAATGGCTAGTTCGATAACTAGGTTTGACATCGAAAAATTCGATGGGAAGAATGACTTCGGGTTATGGTAAATAAAGGTGTGTGCTTTAATGGTACAGCTGGGATGTGATGCTGCATTAGAGACATTACCCGCGGACATGGAAACAGGTGAAAAAGCTGCTTTGATGAAGAAGGCATACAGTACCTTGATTCTATGCTTGGGAGACCGAGTTTTACGCAAAGTTACCAAGGAAACATCTGCTGCAGGAATTTGGACGAAGTTAACTAGTTTGTATATGACTAAGTCTTTAGCAAATAGACTGTATTTGAAGAAGAAGCTGTACACGTACTATATGAGTCCAGGTACGAAACTGAGTGATCATATAGATGAGTTTAATAAGTTGATACTTGATTTGGCGAATATTGATATCGAGATTGAGGATGAAGATCAGGCACTTATGTTACTTACGTCATTGCCATCGTCTTACGAAAACTTTGTGGAGACATTGTTGTATGGGAGGGAATCCTTGACAATGGAGGATGTTCTGGCGATTTTGAATTCAAGGGAGTTGAAGAAAAGAACTGAAGGCACAAAGGAAGAAACTGGTGACGGGTTATACGTAAGGGGAGGGTCAGATCATTCAAGGAAAGCTCATTCTGGTGGAAGTTCGTGGTTCAAATCAAGGGGTGGAACTGGTAAACTCAAGTACTTCATATGTCATTCAGAGGGTCATCTGAAGAGAGACTTTCCAAAGAAGAAGTCAAGTAGGTTCGTCAAGAAGGGTAAGCATGATCAGGATTCTGATTCTTCGGATGACGACGGTAATGCCTACTTTGGAGAAGCCTTGGCGGTGTTCAGGAATGATGAGATGACTGAATTGGTAATGGATTCATGTGGGTCTTATCATATGATACCTAGGAGGGATTTCTTGTATGACTTCAAGGATATTGATGGTGGTTCGGTTCAGTTAGGTGATAACAGGACATGCACAATCAAAGGGGCAGGAAAAGTGAAGATACAGTTGCATGATGGTTCAAGCTTTATACTGGAAGATGTCAGGTATGTTCCAAGGTTAAGAAAAAGCTTGATTTCATTGGGTACTCTTGAAAAAGAGGGTTATACTGTGAAGATGCAGATGGGTAGAGTCAAGGTGATCAAAGGTTGTTGGGTTATGATGACCGGGATTAGGAAAGAGAACTGTGTGTATACTCTTGAAGCAAAAGTGAAGACTTTTGGTGTACAAAAGCATGGAGGTTCAAAACAAGTTGGATTCAAGCAACTTGGTTCTAAACAAGTTGGGATCAAACAACTTGGTCATAAACAACTTGGTCCTGGTGTTAAAACAGGAGTCCATGGAGTACAGGTTGATGAACGTGTTTAGTTTAAGGTGGAACTGCAGGGAGCTCAAGGGAATCGTGAAGCTGAGGTTGTTCAGGTTAGTAACGATGATGCTGTAGTGGCTCAAAGAAAGTTGGAGGACAAGCAACTTGAAGAAAAGACAAACACGGACTGCTTGGTAAAGAAGCAGGAAAAGGTACACCTTGGTATAAAGGTGGGGGCAGACATTACGGTAACCGGAGTACTTGGTCAAAAGGGTGCAGAGGGTAATGCTGCTGAAAAGAAGAAAGTGAAGGAGTCTACGGAAGCTAATCTTGGAAAATTACTGAAGTACAATGCCTGGTCAACAAGGTGGTCCCCGGTTCGAGGTTCCAGCATGAGGAAAAGATGCTGAGTATCGGTTATGTTTAAGTGTTACTCCTAACGTGGAAATTGTTGAATATTAGGAGTACACTTAACATATATTAGGGGTTTAAATGTACAATGTAATTAAGATTAGGACTAGACCATAACTAGGATTGGTTAAGCTTGCCTTGCAAGGCAAGGAAGGCCCATGTAGTCGGTTTCATAAAGGAGTCGGTTGGGTATTCCTTTGCCGACTCTAACCATGGTTTCTTTACCCCCTCATCTCTATAAATAGAGATGAGGGGGATGTTAGTTTAACATTCTTCTTCCTCGTTGTAAGCTTTATTAGGTTTTAATAAAGGGTTGTTCGAGGGTACTTTACGTGTGCATACTATCAATATCCTTTGTGTGTGTAGTGTCTTGTTCTTCTTGGTGTTGCAACTGTCGACTGTCCTCAAGGTTCTAGCTTCCGCGTTTCGATCTTCGGGTTTGTTGTCGAGGTATTTTCCAACAGATCTCAACTTCAACAAATAAAATTTTTTCATCTTAAGTTTCTTGAACCCTACTATAACCTTGTAATCATCGGTGGATAAATCATACCCAAAACCGCAACATAATATAACATTTTTAGGAATTTCAGTAAGCTTTTCCAGTTTTTTAACCTCTCTCGTAGAAGGATTGGCTACTTCAAGTTCATTATCACGAAGATAGATGCATAAATGGCCATTCGAAGAACCAACAATGTAATGTCTCGTTTTTCGAAACAATCTCTTTAAACTCTTATAGCTTGCATCAAGTATAGCGATCTTTATATGTCTAATTTCATGAACCTTGTTGCAAGTATGGTTTAGATGTGCGTTAACGAAATGAGAACTTAATATAAAAGAATACCACGACTTACAAACGCTCTTGCATCTGAGTAGTTTTTTGACATCCAATTGTGCGAGTATCTTCTCAAGCAAATCAAAGGGTAAAACCTCGGCCATTCGAAAACGAGAACTTGATATCAAAGAATACCATGACTTACAAACGCTCTTGTATCTGAGTAGATTTTTGACATCCAATTGTGCAAGTATCTTCTCAAACAAATCAAAGGGTAAAACCTCTGCCATTCTAAAGCAAACAAGAGGTATAAGAGAGGTACGCAGCCGTATATATAAATACGTTTGCTGAGCCCAGCCCACAGCCTCATCCCAAGCCCGTTGATATACCACTTTATCATTCTCTGTTTTTTAGGGGTCTTTGTTAGTTGCCCGACAACTCAACAAGCCTGTCATGATCAGCTAGATTTAGGTGATGCCACACCAATCTTCACGGAAAGTTGGACACTACCATAACCAAAAAAAAAAAAAAAAAAAAAAAAAACAACCTAGTGTAGATATTTAACATAGAATTGCTGATTACGGATTTAATTTAAGGCTAAATGGTATTTTAGTACGTAAGTTTGATTAATGGGGTCATCTAAAGTTACAATATAGTACTTGGAACTTGACAAACAAAATTGTCTACTACATTAATTGAATTAAGGGAATATATTAGCTACAATTGCATTGTAGCCAACTTCCTACAATTTATGCTACAAATTATGGGTCTCTGAATTTTGTTGTTGGTCCTTGATTTCTTTTTGTTGGTCCCTAATTTATTTACTTGTGTATTTTGATGGAGAATTATAGCTAATTGGCTACAAAAATTGTAGTCAAGTTATCCCCTTGAATTAAATCATCATCGATACAAGATAATAATGTGCACCATGGTCACAAATAGTCAATCATGTTTGTCAGGGTAATAATCAACCAGTACACATGGAGGATGCGGCCTTATTCTTTGACAAAGGGTTACGTGAGTCGATCGAGAACATAGTGGTTTGTGGAGGGCCTTTCTTTGGAGACTTACAGTGGTGAATCGCTTCTTTACCTATTCGATTTGGTGGTTTGGGTTTGTACTCGGCAAAGGTGGTTTCCTCTTATGCTTTTGTTGCCTTGAGAGCCCAATCTTGGGTGCTACAAGACCACATCTTACGGGACAGTGGCATATGTGGTATGGATGATGATTATGTTTGTGTACCAAATTGTCTTCGTGATATGATTCCAAGCTTTGATTTTAGAAGTTTTACTAATAAGGACACCGCCCCGTCTAAACCCCAACAAAAATTGGCGAGTGCTCTTTTTAGTGAAATGGTCAAGGATATGGAAGCTCACGTCGACATGACTATGAGACAGAAAGCATTTTGAGTGTCTATGGGCACCACATGCTCAGGATTTTCTTCTAGCTATCCCATAGACGGGCTAGGTCAACATATGTCACCGGTGGAATATCGTACTATCCTTAAGTATCGCCTTATAATTCCTTTCTTTCCGGTTGATGAGATATGCCCAGTTTGTCACAAGGCATGTTTGGATTCCTTTGGGGAACATGCGGTTCATTGCAAGGAGCTCTTGGGCTTCAAGTACAGGCATGATATGGTTACAGGGACGGAGCCAAGGGGGTGCCCGCGGGTGCACGTGCACCCTATGAATTTTTCCGATATAGTGTTAATTTTTTAAAAAATTATCGATTTTACCTAAATGTATGTTAAATGCACCCGGTGACGTGTCTCTAGTATTATTTAGTTCGTATACTTTAAATATAAAATTTTGTAAACGCCCAAAGATAAAACAAGTTTAATAAATTCAAGCACAAAAACCCAAAGATGAAATAGGTTTATTAATGAAACAAGTTTATTCATCATCCTAACAATTTACAAAATCCAAAATTTAACTAACACACAAAAATGAAACAGGTTCGTAAGTCGTAACATATACCTTTCATTTGTTTATTACGTCTTTTAAAGTTTTCATGTTTTGATTTTTTGTATGAAATCTTGACTAATTTGTTGGTTCCGTATAGTCTATCATCATCAATAAGGGCTTAGGGCAATAAGAATAAGTGAATAACTATGCAATTTCTATTAATACAAATAGGGATAATAAGTTTAAGTGATAGTCAACAATATATTAGAATATGAATAGCATCCCAATTGTGTTGTCATGGGGCATTTTTATTGTTGTCGTAGTTACAATATATATGAAAAGTAGTGCTTAATTGAAGTTGGCTTTAGTCTTGCCTGTTGCTACCGCTACGGTTGAAAGATGTTTTTTTTTTTTTTTTTTTTTTTAAATAAAGCTCATTAAAACTGATTTGCGAAATCGGATGGGTGTTGATTATTTTAACGGCGCTTTAACTTGTGTGCTATAGAGAAAGAAGAACTTATTAATATTAAAAATGATGGTGCACGTAAGTGTTATTTTGCTAAGGGAGATCGTAGAACCACTAATTAGAAGGTAATATGTTCATTTATTTATCGTTTTAATGAAATCTTCGTTTTAATTCACGTTTTAACTCTATTATATTACGGTTTAAAAAAATTTGTGCACCCGGTCATATTTCTTTCTGGCTCCGTCCCTGTATGGTTAGGGATGTCCTTTTTGACATATTTAGGCGTGCCGGACCTTTGTCAAGAAAGAAGCGCCTGTGAACTTTTTGACTGACCCGATGGATGGAAGATACACACTTAGATCGGCAGATGTTTTGGTTTTTGGATAGGTTGGAGGGAAACATGCGTGTGTGGATCTAACCGGGGTTTCTCCTCTTGTGGGGTTGAGTAGCCGGGGTTTTACAGTGGGACAAGCTGCTTTGAAAGCCGCCTCGTACAAAGTGGCAAAACACGAGAAAGCGTGCGTTGAAAATCAGCATGTTTTTATTCCTTTCGCGTTTGATACTTTTGGTTTTCTTGCACTTGAGGCATTGGAGCTACTCAACAGAGTTCAACGTGCTATGCATAGTAATGTTGTAACACCTAGATCCACAAATGTTGTTTTTAAGAGAATTAGTTTTGCCATTCAAAAAGGGCTAGCGGCGCAGGTTGTTGCTCGCTTGCCTTCCACCACTATGTAAATTCAATTAAATCATATCATCTATACTTTTCTTATCATTTTGAAAATATTTAATTTGAGCTAATTGAGTACAAGGTAGTAGTCAATCTTGTTTAATTGTCAAGTTGAGGACACCGTGCTACATCTGTAATACACTACAACATTCCACACAACCGGAGGGGACTTTTTTACGCTTTCAGCGGGGACATGTCCCTGCCAAAACGTCATCACTGATACTTTTGTCGGGGACATATGCACCTTTTTGGCAGGGACATGTGGGTCCCACAGCCTTTGGGCTGGTCAAACTATGTCCAGCATGTCACTTCTTTTGGCGGGGACACATCCCCACCAAAAGAAATATCCACTGTTGAGATTATTTTAATTGACAATGATTAAATTAATTAATCACTGTAGGACCAAAAATATACAAGATTTGTGTGGTTCGGAAGGTCTAGGTTGATGATTAAAGATGAAAGTATTCATCTTTTTAGAGAGAGAAAGTAGAGAGAGGGTGAAGAAAATGGATAATATTAAGATGAAAGTAAAGATACACAATTTCCCACACCCCTCATGGAGAGTCATGATGGGTATTTATAGGCTCTACACATTACAAGTTTTCCTAGTTAACATAAGTAGTCCCTATTGGCACAACTTGTTACATATCTAGTCCATTTCACGTATGTGACGTTATCTTTATAAAAGAGCGAGGCTAACAATCTCCCTCCAAGATATCGTCACACGTGAATGGTTACAATGAGACCTATAAATACATTAACAATGTAAAATTACAACAATAGTAAACTATGTTGACATTGTTGAAGCGCAGAGTCTCTGTAGTCTAGATACTGAGGCAGACTTGAAGTTCTCTTTTCCGACGATCTCGGCGTATGATCTTTGACACTGACGGCAAAGGTATTTGTAGCTCTGAACTTCAACTGTAATGGTCTAGTTAGGTTATTACTCCCTCCTAACTAGTGAGCCTTTATTCTTTTTCCTGCTCCCTCCTGAACCGACAACTCTCTTTTCATCACGCAGCGGATAAAGTAGATTCATAAGTGTAGGCACATGGTTGTCGTTCAGGGAGCATCTTGACAATATAACTCACATAACATTGCACAGAAGGTTGGTAATACGCTCCGATGTATACATCATTAGTACTTCTTCGGTTCCAGTGTAAGCACAATTCCCTCGAACAACCAACGTACTAGAGATGAAACACTACTTCTTTTGGCATGTTCTTCTCCCTCCTGATGGTTGCGATTTATCGAAATCATCATACTATTTTGTGTACATGCCATAATTACCCATACTTTACACTTCTTATGCAATATAGATAGACCGTGTAAGCGTAATTTGTGAGAATATGTCGCAAAAATACTCTCAATACATTTCTCTCAAATCAACCTTTAAACGAACCTCCTTTGAATTCACCGGCTAATAGTAATGACCACATTTGGAGACAGCCCGATATGACCAACTTGAAAATGAAGTAAACATCCCATTTTGTGACTTAATCTTGTACGATGGTGTGACTAAGAACCTATACTGAGCACTACAACGTAACTCCTTTAAGCATAGGTTGATCCATATACTCAAACGAGTAAACAGTATATGAAATCTCCGCCTCTTGAACTATCCACAACTGTGTGTGACACTGAGTACTATAATGTAACTCCTTAAAGTGATAGCTATAACCCGTGAGCACTACAATGTAACTCCTTACAGCGGGTATAACTAGATAATCCAAGTCTTAATCACTATCATTTCCCGTGAATGCACAAACAAGTATCTTTGAAAGTCATGCATCCAACCACCCCTAGACTTTGAGATAAATAAGTACACTTGTTGAAACTCCACTTCAAAGTCAAATTGATAATACCGTACAATAACTCCGTAGTCATTTTCTTGTCAAACCATAACAATTCTAGCCGTGAATATATGTATCCCCGTGAAATTTGCAATACCAAAATACCATTCTTTATACCAACATATTAAAATTGTATCCAAATATTTTGTAAAAAGAATTGGATAACAATTTCTTTGTAAAGCCATGTAGTGTGATCCATCTGCCTATTCCATTATCTCAATCAATGTTGGCTCAGACCGGTTTGTGTATAAGCTTGTAAACCCAATACACAGATCCAGTCCATCAGAGCTTGTGATTTGTCGTTGTAGCCCAAGTAAAATTATCCATAGCGAATTGATAAAATACACGGATCCAAGCCACTTTCATAGCTACTCCGTATAATACTGATAACATAAATAAGTACAATAAGTCATAACCCTAAAAACATATTATCAGTTTTTATCCGCCCCCATTACATCTGTTAAACGCTCCCAACTCCTCTCACCCACTCAGATAAAAAATAATGCTTATCTCACTCATCAAATCTTAAATCAGCTTCCATTTCTATCATCATTATCATCAAACCGATTAACAAAATAAACATCGTGCACACCAACAAGTACCAAACCGCGACCCTTTATACCTTTTTTGTTTTAGATAAGAACCCAATCGTATGAAGGCTTTCTCATATTTGCTTGTTAATTGACGAAAAAGGTCTCAGCTTCAAGATCCAACATGGGTCTCAAGTAGGTGAAGGTTTATGTAGAGTCGTTTTGTTTTGTTTGAACGAACCTAAGTAAGAAAGTAACACACTTGTTATGTTTCTTCCTTAATGTTCTGATAATATCAGTTTTTGATCAATGATGATGAGAGTTCCACTAAAAAAAAGCTTACAAAGATTATAGAGAAAGTGAAACAAGATCTGAGATAACTTGTATTTGCTTCTTAATCTTCGATATATGTGGTTGAAGATGGGATTTAGGTATGTGACGGTGTTGATTGATTTAGATTTAGGTTAGAATGGATTTGATCTTTTTCTTCTATCTTTTCTTTGGCTCTCGAATGTTTGACTGATGATGGTTATGTAACTGAAGTTCTCATGAGCTTGGTTTTTGGTTTGTGGTCTTGGTCTTACTTCATCTCATCTTCTCGAAATATTTTCAAAACTTATGAAACTTTTTGTCTAAAAGGTTCTCGATAATTTTTTTTTGTAACTTTTCGAAAACTTG
Organism: Artemisia argyi; assembly: GCA_030686995.1. NCBI lineage: Eukaryota > Viridiplantae > Streptophyta > Magnoliopsida > Asterales > Asteraceae > Artemisia > Artemisia argyi. The sequence goes on from CM060706.1 coordinate 142,172,281, forward strand.
ACACTTTATCGAGATTACTTATTTATCGAGAACCAGAATTTCGAGAACCTTTGTTATTTATCGAGAACATGTTTATCGAGAACATGTTTATCGAGAAAACAGGGTAATGTGTTCTCGAAAACCACTTGTGTTCTCGAAAACAGTACATATCGAGAACCTCTTATACAAGAGATTCTGATTTTTCCGGCGATTATTTCCCAGATTCCGATGAGTTTTGACGAGTTTTCCGACCTATTATGACCAATTTTACTGGCACCTTCTTGACCACAATATTCACGGATGGTACAAAAACAATCACAAAGTATGAGTTGTACAAAACTGCTTAATATGACTTAACCAAAAAGACCACATAAACAGTTTGTAAACTGGTAAAAAGCGGATCTGGACTATTTGACCATAAGGATACAAGAAAATATTGTATAAAACTGCTTTACCACTTGAAGTCAAAATGGTATAAAAAACAGTTTTAACACACGAGTCGAACCACAAAAATCAAGAAAACAAACAACCTGGGTGATGATACCAATTGTAGGACCGAAAATATACAAGATTGTGTGGTTCGGGAGGTCTAGGTTGATGATTAAAGAAAGTATTCATCTTTTTAGAGAGAGAAAGTAGAGAGAGGGTGAAGAAAATGGATAATATTAAGATGAAAGTAAAGATACACAATTTTCCACACCCCTCATGGAGAGTCATGAGGGGTATTTATAGGCTCTACACATTACAAGTTTGCCTAGTTAACATAAATAGTCCCTATTGGCACAACTTGTTATATATCTAGTCCATTTCACGTATGTGACGTTATCTTTATAAAAGAGCGAAACTAACAATCACCTTGGAGATATGTTCCGCTAAAAGAGTTATCCATTGTTCATGTATTAAAATACGTTTTAGGCCTTGACGTTATATATCACAAGAATCCTGAATGATATGAGCTACCCTCAGATGTTTAACCTTCCGTGAGATCCCCCCTTAATCAGACCACACAAACTATATTCGTTACAGATAAGCAATTCTACAAAGTATATCTACTTGAATAGTTTTATACTCAAATTAAAGTTTATACTCGTACCGCTCAACACGTTGGTACACTAGTTTTTCTTTTTTTGTCTCCTTTTTTTCTTATTAAAATCGGTTGTTTGTGGAGTAATTAATGTGGTAGTATACAAATTGTAACGTGTACTCTATCAAAATTTAGCATTGTGTATACATATTTCATGGAGCACTTCCATGATAATCATGATACGACATAAACATGATGAATTGTGACATTGTAATTATCATGTTTAAAGAATCTTGTATAACAAATTATCTACTTTTCAACTTACGTTTATTAGAAGTTCTCAACCCAGAAGAAAAAAAAAAAGTAAAGATAGGTTTATAAATAAGTTAGCTGAGCTTGACATTTATTGATAGAATATTTACTTGAATGACTTTATATGGGAAATTTGATGAACCGTGCTCCACTATACATCAAAAGTACACTCTTTTAGTTTTCATGCTCTAAAAGCAAAAATACCAGAACTACAATTTGTTTCCCCATATCATATCATGCATTGAGAACATGAAACTATTAAGATATTCCTCAAAAAGCTAATGTTATAGTGATAGTATACGGTATCTAAACGATGCTATTAGTTATTAATCGATAACAGTAGAATACAAACGATACGTTGTGACAGGTACTGCGACATCTTGCAATAGTATAATTAATGCTAGTTACTTCAAACGTCACGTCATTTTGAGAAAACCGATATATCGATACCATTTGCGATAGAAAATTTCTCTATAAGCACACTCACGCGTTTGGGTTTTTTTCTTCCATACACCACTTTGTCAATCCGTTGGCCAAATAATAGCAATTAAACCAATTTCTGTAAAAAAAATTATCAGCGTTGTTTTAGATCTTCGTAATAAAACTATGTTTCGATCTGTTATGGTCTCAAAATACACATTCATCACTTTACGCCGTGAGTCCTCAGACTGTTTACCCTAATAACTTTTCTCGGGGTGAAGTGAAACAATACCATTATTTTATATGGCCTTAACCATCCTATTTTATCCCATGAAGAAAATTAGGGTTTATGACATGGATCCATACGCACGCTCACGTTTCTTGATTTGGTTTGTTAATATAAGGGTTCTGTTCCCCCATCTGCATTTCTTGAAATGATAGAGCTTATGAAAAGTAGTTTGAAGAGGATGCCACCATCTTACGTATGTGCAACGCTGTTTGGGAAGTTTTTCTACACCAGTCTTTCCTGTCTACATTAGTTGCATAATGAGTTTATTGAAGGATGTTGATTCAAGGATTTTCAAGTCCTTTAGATTCAATGATTAGCCACACATGCAAAGGGATCATTTTCTTACACATTTTGCACACACTGTTTCACACAATAAACAAACATACAATGGTTTGTTGGAGTGTTACTCAAGCTTCTTGATTCTTAATCATTCATTTGGGGTCCTTACCATTTAACACGAGAAACCGAACAACACAACCATCCTAAAACATCTCTTAATCATGTTTTACATACTTTACGTAAACACATTTTATTTCAAATAACGAGACCAATACAAACAAATTTATCCACTATATTAACAAGGTGACTAAGTAAGTATATTTTTCATGTGTCAACTTAATTAATATTTTGTGATTATCTTTGGTTTTTGCTCAGTTATCAGATACTCATATTAGTTGATAGATTAGAGGCTCGAGCCCGTTTGTGAGCTTAGATCCATTAGGGTTTAGGATTAGGGTTTTTATATATCTAGATTTATAAACATCACCTATACTACTTATAAAAGCTCTATAGTCAAAGTGAAATGTTGAGTATTGAAAATGGTCATAGGTGAGAGAAATTATAATGTAATTAATACTCTTATTAAAACACCCCATTACTTAAAAGTACAATTGGCTTCAAAAATTGTAGTCAAGCTATCCCCTCTCCATATGTTATATTTGCTTTGTTGTTTGTGCTTAAAACACATATATGTTCATGACCTTTATATATCTCTCACTTGATCTTTGCGCTGCAGAATCATCGTCCACATTTTCACAATAAAGATGAGAAAAGAATGTCAAGCAAACAAAGTAAATATTCATGTTTTCTTCGGATTTTATTTATTCACGCATAGTGTACGATTTCACATATCTTTTTATAATGTTAAAGCCATTTAAGTTGTATTTTTTTCCCCAGAGATGAGCGTCATACACAGGGGCGGCTCAACCTTCACGGAGGCCTAAAGCAAAGCTTTAAAATGAGGCCTTTTTATGAAAGTTATTTGTTGAAAATTTGTTTATATGAAATTTACATTTTTAGCTTTTTTTTAATGTCTACAATAGAACCTGATTGAGTGAGTGTAGATGACCAAGTTTCACAATAAAGTATATACTAGTATACACTGCACCAACGCCACTTAAGTTAAGTCCAATTTAGTTGTATGTTGAAGTGTAGAACATGATCACCTAAAAACATAAGCAAATAAATCTATAAGAATGCATTCATTACATGACTTTATGATTATAACTATAAGTGTAACATAATAACAAGAAAAGTAAATAACTAAGATACTAAATAAGTAATTAAGAACCATGTTACCTTTTGTTACAAAATTAATTGATTAGAAAGAATGTGTAACAAAATTAATTGATTCTAACAGTAATAATGAGAGTAAATTCAAGTGGAATTAATTGGTAATAATAAAAACTTGAGGTCTGCCAGAAGAGACGAAAGCAAGCAGAGAATTATGGCTGTTGACTTCTTGTTGTAGTCGATTCATTAACTGTAAACGTTTGGATGCACAACAACATTCTAACCAGATTTTTAATGGGCTTATTAATTTAGTCTTTACTTAGTTTTCATAAAACATGGGCCTTTTGGAGTATTAGGCTTAAATTTCTACAATTTGTAGATATAAAAATTAGAAATAAAAGAGGCCCAAATCTTCGACTATTTAACATTTATTGGCTATTTGGGGCCTTATATAATTGAATCTATAAAGATGATGGCCTAAAAAACAAGCGAGTGACTATATATATACAATGTCCTTGAAAATCGGGGACCTTAAAATTTTGGGAGCCTAAAGCGCTTGGTTTACTTGCTTTACCCTTGAGCCACCACTGGTCATGCAAAAGAAGAAGAGGTCTAGGCTTTTAATGAGGAGACGTGAGTTAATTTCTGTAAAAAACAAACCGACATTATTTCTTGAACACCACAGGCACAGCCACTGCTGTTTCAAGAATAATTATTTTGACCGTATATGTATAGACATCTTATGAAGTCTCCACCAAAGGTACCCTCCAAAGTCATTATTTATTTGGCTCAAATTAAAATTACTCAGCATGGATTTTCAATTTTACCAGGAAGAAGAATAATCTGAAGAAGATTCTGAACTTGAGTTTGAGGAATGTGATGATATCGATGATGTCTGATCTGAATGTTGTTTTTGGGTGGTTTTTATCATGGAAGAAGAAATACTTGGGATGATTCAAGTGTTCAAGTTTCAATATATAAGTGTGGAGTATCTCGTCGGTGCCATCTTTTTAATTTAAATAAAATTATGCTAGCAGTTTCTGTTATGTGGATTTCTATTCCCAGAGTAGTTTTTGGTCAAAACTAGAACATGGATAGTCCTTTGTTAATTCGATCTTTGTTTTAACTAAATTTATCACATGTTTTCTTCTTTTGCTCTAGTGATTTTTGGGGAGTGACAAAAGTACAAAAACATGACAAGGAACGGAACGACATATGAGGCACTTAACATTTGAAAATTCCTTGTGAGCATATTGGTTGAGTTTTCCCATTTGCCAAACAATTATGTTTTACATAAAAACGCCTTAGAAAATGAATTTGACTAAACAATTTGACATCTCTGTTTGCTTGTTCTGATAGGTAGGAAAACAGGGTATTCATTTCATGGCATTGCATCCCAGAGACCAAAAACATTGTCTACAGATACAAAAGAGATGAGAGTAAACACAAACTGCATTTTGACCTTATAGGAAATTCTGTTGATTGTTGTATAAGTTTTGCTTGTCTTCCACTCAAATGAATATGGATAATCTATAATGCAATATCCCAACTACGAAAAGCAACTACTATAAGCAAAAGTTCAGAATCCCTATGTAAAATGGCCCAAACAGATAAGAATGATATGTTAATATTTACCACCTTAAGATTAAACCAAAAAAGATGTGGTTAGAGGTGAGACAAAACTCGAAAAAATGATGGTTGAGGTGATTACTTAACTCATGTTGTTGGCTTCTGTGAGCACTACATTGGCTTTCATGGCTTATTCTTATATAGTAGCCATGCCGCTATTATTTTTAACACAGTCTGGTGTTATGATGTCAAGGGTTCTTGGAACCATGACTTACTATGTGTTTAAGTCCCAAGAAGACACAAACAGGAAGAAGGAGATGATCGCAGAAATTGGATCAAACTCATGGCATCATTTGTCATTCTTAGTTCTGAAATTTGAATTTATGGTAAACTAATTTTCCTAACATCATAATTACTTTTAGGACAACAGCAAAAAGTAAAAGTTCTTTTGCGCATACTCATTTGACTTTGTGCAAGTCTTAGGACATATATTCGTGTAGTTTTTTTTTTTCTTGGGTGCAAAGGTGAAGATATATTATCATTCAATCATATAAGTTCAAAAAAAATCATATGTACATCACAAGTATAGAATAGAAAGATTGGACAGTCCCATATCTTTTATACAAGCAAACCAGATACAACATTAACCTTTTCATCACATAACATGACTAGAAGATATCTGACATTACTAATCTTTGACAACAATACTAAACCAGAGCATTCAACATCCTTTTGCACTAACCAATGCTTAGAGCACCAAGTTACTTTTTTTGCATCAATACCATCTAGCTACATTTTCATCTTACCCCTTGCTATGCTCACTCAACCAACACTCACAGTAAACACAGCAAGAAGGGTTAATGGCTTCACTAGGCACCCATTACCCATCCAATCAAGGTCTATGCCAAAACAGCCTACATTTCCATCCCTAGAATGGCCTCAGCTGATTTGGGAACGCACTCCTTGATATTCATGTAGTTCTTTTGGTGTGCCTCTTACACATGTCATCACATTCTTTCATTTTGTTGTTTGTTAATATCTTGCTCTCTTTGAAACCATCATGGGAAATTAGAATAGCTGACGTATAACTATACCATTATGTTTTTGAGTATGTTTATTTTAGAGAATAATTTTCTTAAGTAGTTGCAGTATGTATATGTGTGAGAAAGTCATACCTCGTAAAATGTGTGAGGACCTCCTTTTATAGGCGAGTCCAATACTAGGGTTTTCTAGTGCCTATTATTGTTAGTGGCCAGAGTGGGACCCTTGTCGGGCAAAGATCCGCAGTAATCGTGATTGCGGACACATATCATCTTTCGCAACCATTGGCTGAACCGTTGGAGGACTACGAAAGTACTCTTTAGATGATTTGCATGTGTCATTGTATATTTGGGTCACAGCTCATTTGTTATTAGGCTTAGTGGCGGCCCGGATATTTACTTGTCTACTTTATTAGGCCGGAGCCCAAATGTGTATAATACGGCCCAAGCCCAATATGTCTGCTGTCCGTATCATACGTCATTAGGTGATATATACGCATTAGTCGTACACTGGTACTCATTAACGTGATAAGTAATACTCCCTTTGCCTCATATTAACTGCCCAGTTTGACTTTTTCAAGTCTTTCTTTCTCGACTTTAACCTTAAATATTTTTGTTTGTGATATATAATGGTTGATGCAAAATGTATGATTGAATTGAGTTTTAAATGTATTTTAGTTGGTATAATTTTTATTAAAAATGATATAAAACAAACAAAAATATTTAAAATCAAAGTTGAAAAAGAAAAACTTGAAAAAGTCAAACTGAACAGCCAATATGAGACGAGGGAGTAGTTAAGTAGGAATGTAGCCACAAAAGGCATCCATGTTCATGCATGGCTATAATGATAACGAAAGACAGTTTAATGAGTTCCTTATCTATATGTTGCCTTTTGCTATTGTCGGTAACTAGCACGATACATGATGAGATTCAAACATATAATCGCTTAATTGTAGCAATTCAATCTTTCTAAACGAGCTATTACGATGCAATGGAATTGAAATTCTCTCTCAAAACTTAATTCATGTCATGTGAAACTTGTTCTCCGAGAGATTTTAGCATAGTTTTCATGAATAATAGGCTTAACATAAAATGTGGTAGAGATCCTAATCAAATGAAACCATGCTCACTTTGTATGAAATTGTTTCTTACGTATTATACCAAAATTGAATTCAAAAATCTTTGTTCCTAATCTGATCATTGATACATCTTTGTGGTCTAAGTTTTTTTATTTTTATTTTATTTTATTTTATTTTTTAACCATGGTTTCCGACCTTTTGGCGACTAATCCACAGGGTTTAAACCCACCGTCACAGACGCAAACCGGGTAAAGCCTCCCTTTCAAGAGGTTGGCGTGGCTACTTTAGAGTTGTTGCACCTAGCATGAATTGAACTTAAGACCTCACATATCTTACAAGTTGTCTCTAGTCTATAGAATGGAATTGAATGCATTCCTGACCATACGAAACTATCATCACTTTTTCACTCCTGAATCCTGATACCTTACTAGTTAAGGTCCACAAAAATGATTTGAATTCATGACCTCGATCTTAAGAAACTTTCAAATGTCGATCAGACGGCCGCACTTATGTTACACACTTTGCCACACTTGGATCTTGAACTCGCGACTAGCTATTGACGGCACTTTTGATACACATAGGACATCGTTGGGAAAAAGGCATGTTTCTCAACCATGGCCTCAAAATTAATTGTTGGTTGTTTAGTGTTTGTAAGTGTTCCCAGATTAGGGTTAAGATAATCAATGAGTACCGGATATTCACTTGAAATTGTGTTATCACTTTCCAATAGAAACTATTCGACCCTATGCCTGGGTTACACGAATATCTCTATGGGATAAGATCAAGTGATGTTCTTGTTTTAGGCACAAATCAAGAACAGAATCGTATTCAAGTGTTTAGGGTTTGTGTTGTATCTTCTCCATGCAGAATGTTATGACCTCTATTTATCATAGAGAATACTCAAACCCTAGCCCATGGAATTATGTATAATTAACGGCCCATTAATTATATCATAATACTTTCCATAATAGTAGGAATCAGTGGTTAAAAACGAGCAGCAGAATAAACTGATGCCATCAGCAGAATCATTCTAGTTGCAGAATCCACCATCAACAGAATCCATACTAGCAGCAGAATCAGATCAGTAGAAACAGATTCACACTAGCATAACCACTATTGAGTCAGGGGATTCAGTGACCAAATGGGTGTACACACCGTACCTCCAAACCCATTACCAGGTGTGAGTTAATCCCTCAAGTGCACTAAATTTTCCAACAATCCTCCTCAAATTTAGTTTACTTACTTTGCATGAAAAATAAACACAAAACAAAATATATGCATAAATGAAAATATCTTGAAGATTGAATTCTCATCTTAGTGCATTACACATTCAAATATTCGAGAATCAGAGTGTTCTAAGAATTGAACCCTTCAACCCATTTGAATACCTGAAGATAAAATACATATACATTTTCAAACACTTAAATAAACCTGACACTATACAAGCCAAGTGTCCATATCCAATTCATAAATGTTGTAAAAGCTAAAAATCCAAAGCTTCCTAAAGCGGCAAAACTTCAACATTTATATAGGTGGTTTCTCTTTATTCATGCTCCTGCTTAGCACTTTTTCAAAGAAATTAACCATTGAAAAGTAAAGACTTCATCCTTCTTTTCAGCAGGTTCTGAGCACAACCTTGGGATGACAATAAAACATGTACTCCAGTCCCCTAAATGTTCTGCTTTCCACATTGAACTCAGCTCCCAAGTTTCCTCAGGAAGGAGTTGGGTGTCTTAGCATTCAGTGACTAAGTTGGACTTCAAACCCATCCCTTTAACAGACTTTAAAACCAAGTCTCTAGCTAAACCCTTCATCAAGTGATCAGCTAAGTTTTGTTGAGATCTAACAAACTCTATAGATACCACCCCATTCATGATAAGTTCACGAATCATGCTATGCCTGACACCTAAGTGTCTAGACTTACCATTGTACATCTGGCTATAAGCCTTTGCCAATGTAGCAGCACTATCACAACGGATAGAAATAGGTGCTATAGGTTTGGGCCACAATGGAATCTCAAGAAGCAAGTTTTTCAACCATTCAGCTTCTTTGCCAGCAGCTGCTAAAGCCACAAATTCAGATTCCATGGTTGAACTGGTAATGCAAGTTTGTTTCTTGGATGCCCAAGAAATTGCACCTCCACCAAGTAGGAATACGCAGCCACTAGTAGACGAATTGTCTTCAGTGTTACTGATCCAACTTGCATCAGTGTATCCTTCTAATACTGAAGGATAACCAGTATATGAGAGACTATAATCCATAGTTCTCTTCAAATACTTAAAAACCCTCTGAATTGCTTGCCAGTGATGAGCACTAGGATTACTAGTATATCTGCTCAGTTTTCCCACAGCAAAAGCAATGTCAGGTCTTGTACAAGTCATGGCATACATCAAGCAGCCAATCACCCTAGAATACTCAAGTTGGGATACAGCTTTGCCAGTATTAGGCATTAGCTTCTCACTTGTATCCATAGGAGTACTTACTGGAGTACAATCAAAGTAATTAAATTTCTTTAACACCTTCTCAATATAATGAGATTGAGAGATAGAAATTTTGTTACTTTCATGTTTAATCCTTATACCAAGGATAACATCAGCCTCCCCCATATCCTTCATGGAGAACTTTGATGACAAAAATGCCTTAGTCAGGTCAACCTGATTTTGGTCAGTGCCAAAAATCAACATGTCATCAACATATAGACAAATGATGACTCCTTTACCAGATTCATCAAATTTGCTATATACACATTTGTCAGCTTGATTAAGTAAATAACCACTAGACAAAACCACTTCATCAAACTTTTGATACCATTGCTTTGGTGCCTGTTTCAGTCCATAAAGAGACTTAATCAGTTTACACACCTTGTTTTCATAGGCATGATGAAGCCCTGAGGTTGGTTCATATAAACTTCCTCATCTAAATCACCATTCAAGAAAGCTGTCTTCACATCCATTTGATGAATAATCAGATTGTGAATTGATGCCAAAGCAATCAGCAATCTTATGGTACTGATACGAGCCACAGGAGTATAAGTATCAAAATAGTCTATCCCTGACTTTTGTTTAAAGCCCTAAATAACTAGTCTTGCCTTGAACTTTTCAACAGTTCCATCTACCTTCATTTTCTTTTTGAAAATCCATTTGCTACCTAGAGGTTTGCAACCAAGTGGTAGACCAGTCAACACATAAGTGTTATTGCCCATGATGGAGTCCATCTCATCATTAATTGCTTCTTTCCAGAAAGCAACATCCTGGGACTTCATTGCTTCTTCAAATGTTTTGGGATCATCCTCAACAATGAAGCAATAAGAGTATTGGTCAGAGACCTCACTCCTTGTACCTTCAATTAAATATAATTGAAACTCATGTCCAAATGACTTTGGAGTCCTGACCCTATTACTCCTTCTGAGCTCAGGTTCAGGTTGTTGTTCCACAACCTCATCAGGGACCTGAGATGATAAATCATCAGGGACCTCTGATACACCAATGTCATCAGTTCCATTTGGAATCCTTTGACTTGGTCTAGGGACTGATGAGAATCTATTCTCATCAAAGAGTGCATCCCTTGATTCAATTATTGAGTTAATTGAAACAGATTCATTAGGTTCAATGACATAGAACCTATATGCCTTGGAATGCTCAGCATATCCAACAAAGATGCATTCAATGCCTCTTTCACCCAAAGTTTTCTGCTTTGGATCAGGGAGTCTTACAACAGCCCTACAACCCCAAACCCTGAGATAATTCAGATTGGGTTTCTTTTTAGTCCAGAGTTCATAAGGGGTTATCTTGTTCCTTTTATTGGGAACCCTAATTAGTAAATAGCAAGCTGTTAACATAGCTTCACCCCAAAACCCTTGACTCAGCCCTGAATAGGACAACATGGAATTAACCATCTCCTTCAGTACCCTGTTTTTCCTTTCAGAAATTCCATTTTGCTGAGGAGTATAAGGGGTTGTCGTTTCATGGATTATACCAACAGACTGAAAATACAGAGTATCCATGTACTCACCTCCCCTATCAGTCCTAAATCTTTTGATTAGAGACCCTTGTTGTAATTCAAATTCAGTTTTAATTACTTTAAATTTATCTAATGCTTCATCCTTAATATGTAACAAATAAACATAACAAAACCTAGAAGCATCATCAATAAAAGTTACAAAGTATTTCTTGTTTCCCAAAGAGGGAGTAGCATGAAGATCACATAGGTCACTATGAATCAACTCCAAAACTTTAGTTTCACGTTTTACATTTTGAAATGGTTTTTTAGTTATTTTGGTCATCATGCAAGTTTTATACTTTTCAGTGTCCATATCAAAGGCTGGAATTAACCCATCCTTAGACATATCTCGCATTCTTTTAAAGTGTACATGGCCAAGTCTTGCATGCCATATGGTTGAATCATTAAGTTTAGAGGTTGATATAAAAGCAGAATTAACATTATCATGAACAATATTAAGTCTGAATATTTGATTACACAAATAGCTAAAACCAATAAACACACCATGTTCAGATAAACAAACTTATTAGATTCAATCACTTGTTTATAACCACAATTATTCAAAACACTACTAGAAACTAAGTTCTTTCTAATATTAGGAACATGTAAAGCATTAAATAAAGAAGCAATCTTTCCAGAACTAAACTTAAAATCAACACATCCTTTTCCATGCACCAGGGCAGTTGACTCGTTTCCCATATGAAGAATAGAACCATCATTCATTGACTCATAGGTCTTGAACCAGCTTCTATCTTTACACACATGAATTGTTGCACCAGAGTTAACCCACCAAGCAACATCATCATCCTGCACAAAATATATTTCAGATATATATGTAACATAATAAATCTCAAAAGACTTATTAAATATATTCTGACCTTTCAGAGAATTGGTGTTACCATTCCCTCCACTTGTGCCTGATCCATTGGTTTTATTGCCAATCTTAACACCTTTACAATCCTTCCTGAAGTGTCCAGTTTTACCATACTTCCAACAAGTTACTTTTGGTTTCTTGTTAAGATCAGATTTGGTGTTATCCTGATGCTTATGTTTGCCCTTGTTGTCATTGTACCTGGAGGAGTTGTTATGCTCCACCATATTGACAACCGATGGACCAGTAGCATTGCTACTCTTTGGCTTGTCAATGTCTTGTGCATTGAGTGAATCCTCAATGTGCAAGTGACTACCCAACTCAACAAGAGTTAATTCCTCCTTCTTATGTTTCAGCATATGCTTAAAATCTTTTCAAGAAGGAGGTAATTTATCAATGATACAAGAGACTGAAATAGCCTCATCCATGTTCATCTTGTGTTGTGTGAATCGACCAAGTATACTAAGAAGTTCATTGTATTGTTCCATGACAGGTCTAGGATCAACCATTTTGTAATTGTTAAAATTACTTGCAATGAAATTCTTACTTGATGCATCCTCAGCCATATATTTGGCTTCCAAGGAATCCCATATTTCTTGAGAAGTTTCAACATTCTGATAAATATCAAATAGAGAATCAGACATACCATTGAGAATTAAACCCCTGCATACATAATCATCATTCTCCCATTTGCTTCTTGCCCTCATCTGTTCCATAGTAGCATCTTCTCCAAAATCTTCTGGAATCTCAGTTGTCAGAACATAAACCACATTCATACATGACAACAATTTTGACAACAAGAAGTGTATCTTCTTTTGCCATCTTCTGAAATCAACACCTTCAAACTTTTCCAACTTGGAAAAGTTAGCAGCAATTTGTCTCATCGCAGCAGCCATTGATTATCACTAATAGTTTCTATTGATTGTTGGTTGTTTAGTGTTTGTAAGTGTTCCCAGATTAGGGTTAAGATAATCAATGAGTACCGGATATTCACTTGAAATCGTGTTATCACTTTCCAATGAAACTATTCGACCCTATGCCTGGGTTACACGAATATCTCTATGGGATAAGACCAAGTGATGTTCTTGTTTTAGGCACAAATCAAGAACAGAATCGTATTCAAGTGTTTAGGGTTTGTGTTGTATCTTCTCCATGCAGAATGTTATGACCTCTATTTATAATAGAGAATACTCAAACCCTAGCCCATGGAATTATGTATAATTAACGGCCCATTAATTATATCATAATACTTTCCATAATAGTAGGAATCAGTGGTTAAAAACGAACTGATGCCATCAGCAGAATCATTCTAGCAGCAAAATTCCACTAGCAGCAGAATCCACCATCAGCAGAATCCATACTAGCAGCAGAATCAGATTAGTACAAACAGATTCACACTAGCATAACCACTATTGAGTGAGGGGATTGAGTGACCAAATGGGTATACACTCCGTACCTCCAAACCCATTACCAGGTGTGAGTTAATCCCTCAAGTGCACTAAATTTTCCAACATTAATTGTACGAAACTCTAGTAAGCTGAAAGTCTACACTGATTGAGTTACAAGAGAAAATAACCATGAACTTGTGAGAGATGGCGTAAAGGTTGAGTCGAGTGATGAACAAAATAAAAACATTTGGATAAAAGTAGACTATTCACATGAACTTGCAATAGGGTAAAACCAGATGTACCGGTGACCAAACTCATCCCGACACCTCAGTTTCACGTCATTATTCACTCCTTTCACCGAACTCGGTCACCACTCATATCGCGTCGTAGTGGTTAACACCAAATTCACCACATAAACATACCCCACTTACACATAAACATACTCTACAATACACTCACGTATACAAAAAATAACGAAAATTTTGTTCGGTCAAGTGTATGACCAAACCATCAATGTAATCGCTCAACCACGCTTGAAAAACCTATTGGGTGTAGTGGTTCGTAAATCGTAACGCGTTATTATGCTGCCACCGAAAGGCAACCACACGTGAGCATAGTCCTTACTGAGACTGGTCTAGTTGGGCATCTTTTGTCACTTAAGTTCGGAAATTCAGACGTGTTAGTATGATAAATCAAACTAAAATTAAACTAAATGTGGTTTGAACTCTAGAACATGTATAAGACAGCACTAAACGGACCAAAGTGATAGTATTCAAAACATTGTTAACACATTCAGTCAATGTTAAAAGCAACCAAGTAACAGTTTAGTTCAAAAACCAGCATATAAAAGTTATTCAATCTGTTAAACCGTTGTTTCTGAAACTAGAATATGAAAGATAATAGAGACTTCTGAAATGTGGATCTAAGGAGAAATGTTCTGTCGACTTGCAGCATCAGACTCTAGCATTTGGTCCCAGAGCCAAAATTGAGAAACAGAATGGGAAGAGAGTAAATTTAGGTGCAATTTGATAAAGCCTCTAAAAGGTTCCAACCATAGTTTTATTAATTATGACACCCCTTTGTTTCAATTTCAGGAATTAGATAGCATGATAATTCCATCTTTCTAAATGATATATATGATATATTAAACCAAACATTAATAACTTAATATCACAAAAACATTGGAAATCAAAATGTTGTAGACTACAAAGATACGACTAAAAAAATACTTTCATTCACCATTGGAATGAAGAAGAGAATGATTAACCGGTTGTGGTGGTTCAGTTTGGATGCTCTGAAGATCTATTCTTCTTCTTTTTTGGCTTCCACTTTCAGTTGTTTCGACACTCAGATCACCTTCCTGCATGTAAATACATAAGCACAGACATCACAAAGGTATCCTGGTACAACTTTTACTTCATCATTGTCCACGAGATTTAAAAGAGAATATCCTGATTTTACATCTTTTTAAGAATAGGTTTATAGAGAGTTGTCTAGAAGTCTAAATCTCTTGGCAGCTCGTACAGTCAAATGTTGACATTAAGCTAAGGTAATGCATGAAGATGTCACTTGGCCATTATAGCAAAGAATCAATTTAAATTTCCAGGAAATCAGTCATGGTTTGCACACATTGCAATCAAATTTTCTGCCTTTAATATATCAAAGCAATACTCTACTAAAGCATATGTGAAATTAGTATGACAAGTCCTGTCATCCTCTGTATCAAATGGAAGACAGACTCGTCCTAAAAGTATATACTGTATACAATAACATAACAGAAAGGGATACATGAATAAATACAATGATATGCAAGCATTGTCATTGATAAGAAATAGAGGTAGATCTATAGTATACTATATGTATCAAACGAAAGGACCTCAAAACAACAACATAACTAAAACCCACCTTAGCATGAATCCTCTTTCTTTGAGGAGATACAAGGCTCTCCACGAACCTAGGCGCAATATTGTAGTCCCAAAGCGACTTCATTGACATAACTTTTTTCCTGGAAAAGTAATTCTCCCATTCATTGTACAACAACTCTTTCACACAGCTTTTTTTATTAGTCTCCATTGTTAGATTATGGACATTATTTTAGTAGTTGTATGTTAGGATCGAACTTGAGATCACGGGATTGCACACAATACGTATGAAGAGAAAAAGTAATAATTATTTATAAATTTTATAATTAATTATTAAACACAAAATAAATAATAGTAATTAGTATTTAATGATTAATGACTAATGGACTATTAAACGAAGATTAGGAAAGTAATACTAGGCAAAATTTGGAAACAAGAGAAGGTTCCGGAAACCCCTAGGGGATCCAAAACCGATCGGCATAGGGAGGTTTCCACCTCCTTATGTGCCTTGAGCTCCAAGTTTTGAATAGTATATAAGCAAACCCAAGATGCATGTTTTTCTCATAACTTGTACATACACATCTTGGTGTTTTCTCTCCTCTTTCTTTTCTTTGGTCGATCCAACAAAACAACCCCTAAGGGTTTCGATTTTCTTGAATCAAAACAAGGTTTTGTGTTTATTACTTGCATAAACTTTTTCTTGAATTAGTACGTATGTACAAGAACGTGAATCAAACACACTATTGTTTGATTCTTGGATTGAATTACAAAAGAGGTAAGGGGTAATTCTTGTAATCCATATAAACCCTAATTAGGGTTCTTGGTTCCGGAAGATTGCATTGATTCTTGTTCGGGCTAGAATCATAACGGTACGTTTACTATTTAATTATTGATTAATTAATTACATGTTATTTGATCTTATTATAATTGCTTCCGCTATGCTCACTTTGATGTACTTGGTTTATTTATATGAAGGTCATTATATAATAATTCCGACAGTGGTATCAGAGCCGTTATAATGTGTAATTAATTATCGAAACGCATAAAAATTGGATCTTGATTCGTTTAGTTACATGTTTTTAAGGTTTATTTGTTAGATTCCTAACCCTAAAATATTTTATGGGTCGATTGACCTTAATAGGGTTTTAGGGTTTATGGTTTTTAATTTTTTAATATGATTAGAAACCCTAGAATGTCATGTAATTGTTATGCGTTTTAGTAAACGATCTTGGTGCAATATGTTAATTGTTAAGCTAAATCCATGAAAAAGTGCATATTTGCATGGATTTTTATATTGTGTTGTAATTTAAGTGGTTTAAATTGTTTATATGAATTAATGGTTAAGTTATATCGAAACATGTAAATTTATTAATAGATGTCGAATTGGGGAAGACTCCAATATTAAGTAATCAATTATGTGCTATGGGGTATTTATTTAATTTTGGCTTACGCAATCGATTTATCGATGTATGTGGCTCTTTTTCCTAGAAGAAGAAAGCCTTAATTGAATTAATACGTTATACACCTAGATTTGATTATTAATAGGACTATTGAATAAGATTTGCATGTGGCTACATGTTTTATACATATTTAATTATTATGATTATGTATATTTGTTTATTTAGTTATTTTGTTTTTTATTGTACATTACTTGTTTTTGTTTATTTATTGTGTTAGACATGTTTATAAACGAAAAGGGTAATTTTTTAATAGAAAAATAATACGGACTAAATAATGGCGAAATTGTTTTGGTTTTAAGAGTTTAAATTTCAAAGAATTGGTTGATTGATGTTTTTGTACGTAATGGTTAAATAGGCTCGACCGAAGTTTACACACTATAAGATGGGTATAAGGATGGCAACGCATTAAATTGTGGCCTTAGAGAGACAACATTCTGTCTTAACGCTCGTTTGTGTGTAAATTAGACTTACCGAACAACCATTACATGTACACTGTCATCTTAAGGGTGAATTACCCACAATTCCACAATGATTATCCAAAACACTAAGCTTTCGGGCTTATGCAAAAGTACGATATAGTGGACGATAATTGATGGTAATTCTTTAATTGGTGAACCCGATACCTCAATCAAAACTTTGTTATTTTACTCTTAGCAAATTGGTAATAAAAATGTTTTGTAAAACCAATGTTATGAAGTTGTATGCATGCTTCTTCATACATTATTTTGATCACATCAAAATATTAATACCCTTATAAAATTAAGTTGAATGCCATCTAATTAAGAACACTTGAAGTTGTAATTTACGTCATGTGAGAACTTGGCGAGATTGCAATGGAGAGGTAAATTTCATAAATTCATTGCTAGCAGATCAACTGATGTGATGGATTTATGAGTTTGCAGTTTTTAAGTTAGACGACTTAAATTGAGTAGGAAGTGAAATCTTAGACTCAAGGCATTAAGATGGGGGATCAAACATGCTTACATTACAAAAGTTTTGTGATTGTAAATCCCATAAATCTAGGAATTGCAATATGATATTGGCAATTATTGTACGACAATTACCTTGTTGAATACTATCATTACTAGCAGATCAACTGATGTAATGGTACTATGTCAATTAGGATCCTAGCTTTAAGAAAATACTATGGTTTATATGAATATTTACCAATGGGTATTTTATTTTCTTAAAGATCTAATTATCGAAAATACTGAAATCGAATTTTGTAATTCGTTTTAATGTATTAATGCAACGTTCAAACCGTAAACGCACTTTGGGCTTTGGTAAATTGATCTAGTTCTGTTTTCAAACAAATGTTTGATTAAGAAATATTTACTTGAAAGACAAAAGAAGTCTCCTTTCTATGAAGGAAGAGTGAGACACAATCCTATTCCTTTTCATGAATGAGAAAGGATAAAAGGAATATTAGATATGTCTAAATTCTAATATAACTCATAGCAAATTTTTTAATAGTTAAGAAAATTGCGAATATTTTTCATAGGGATTTTATCATCCTCATTCGGTGATTAAATTCTTAGTAACAAATATGATATTTGGTTAACAGAAAATTATGTATGACATTTTATGAGTTATTATAATTAGAAGCAACACAAATTACTGCAAAATGTTTAAAGACAAACTAGTTGTTTTGACTATTTTAAAGGTGCTACATACATTGTAGGATGGTAGACCTGTTAAGGAAGAAATTGCATGCCCAATTTTTCAAGTTAAAAGTATTTGGTGGATAGTCCATCATTTACGTAGTAGAATACACTTTTAGTGCATAAGTAATTGTTATGTATGGACAATTAAATGTGTAGGAAAGTTAAAAGTACATTATTTTCTTTCACTGGATATGAAACATTTTAAATGTTGTCAAATTCAGTGGGAGTATTGTGCACTTATCACTGAATAAGGAATTATTGTAATGATCTTTAATTCAGTGGGAGTTACAAGCTTTGATATCTTGGTAGCTAAAGATAATTACTTTCCAAGTATAGACACTCATACTTTTAAGGATAGTCTTGTACGTCTCCTTACTAGACATTGTTGTTTTACATATACTTGTTATGCTAAAGTCTATGACACAATCATATTGAACACATAAACAAATGCATGACATGTTGTTTATCAACTATATGAGGTTGTTCCATGCACAAGTGGGAGAAATGTTATCTTTAATGTGTGCAAGAAACAACTCATAAAGATATGATTTAATGGATTCTCTTGACTACAAGGTAAGAGAATAATGTTCTAATATTAATTCTAGAAACACTTGGTGTTACAATTTATGTTATGTGAGAGCTTAGCTAGATTGCAACAACAAGGTGAATTTCATATTTCATTACTAGCAGATCAACTGATGTAATTGAACTATGAGAATTTGCAGTTTCTAAATTAGAATAATGTTCTAATATGAATTATACTAAGCTAATTCAAGAAACACTTGGTGTTACAATTTACGTTATGTGAGAGCTTAACTAGATTGCAACAACAAGGTGAATTTCATATTTTCATTACTAGCAGATCAACTGATGTAATTGAACTATGAGAATTTGCAGTTTCTAAATTAGATACCTATTAGAACATGTGTCAATATGATATCAAGACTACTTTAATTTGTAGATTTATGAATTCATAGAATGACATAAATTAATAAAGTAATCTAATGCTACTTCAATCTGAATATTTATGTGTTCTTGGAATAACATAAATAAATGAAGAAATAATGTTATTTACATTATTATGAAGTAATAAATTAACTTGAAATTACTATTGAAACCAAAAGATGGTGTTCATAATTACTTTAGTTAAACATGTTTATGTTTCATTGTAAAGATATAAACATAAAGTCTTTTAATTGTTACAAGACTTATAGTAAAGTAAGACGTTATCTTGTTATGTTTTTTAATTACGACATATACATGAAGTTATTAAATTGTTAAATGACTTATAACGTATAGTGGGATTATAACAGTTTATGTTTTCTTGTAAAGAGATGAACATGAAGTAACTTTGTAAAAAGTACTTGTGTTATAAAGCATGTAATTGGCTTGAAAATACTATTATACCATTAAAATGACTTAGTTGGTAAATAGAAAAGTCAAGAGGAATATGGTTATCTTAAATATTGTTAGATTGTCTTACAATATTAATACTAATGAAATATCAAATGTTTATGGTATGTTCAGTTAGGAAAATCAAACTCTTGTTATATTGTTTGATTAAAGATAACTATGACTTCTTTTCTTCCAAAAGTTATCAAGGTTAAAATGTTGAGTATGACTTGGACATATTTAATAAAACTCCAACATAGAAGATTAATAAGACATTATCATATGATGGAATGTGATGAATCACATTAAGTCTTAAATTGAAGTTCTAAATTTGTTTAACTGCTTATGAAGAGGTTATTAACAAAGTAAAGTTAGGAACTGTCAATATGTATTTGTAATGTCCCAAAAGAGAATATTGTATTGTTTCTTTATTTGCTAAGAATTTAAAGATAGTCTTTAAATTGCTAAAAGCAAGTGGGAGTTTTGATCTTTAAAAGATAAAATTGCAAGATACATAATCTTCTAAAATACACTAGTAAATATCATGATGAAGTTTGACATTTGAATGTTAAATCTCAACATGATAATAAAGGTTGACATTTAAATGTTAAATATCAAGATGATAGAATTATCATTCATAGAATAGAAATATATCTCAGATATTTGATGAATATGCTGAGGACTATGATTTACAGGATTATTATAAACCTGATAATCATTATGATACATTACCAAATATGAAATTGGGTAAAGTATACATGATATGAATGATTAAGATGCTGTCCATAAAGATAATCAATTTTAGAAACTTGGTTAGACTAGAAAATGAGGATGAGTTTCTTCAAAGATAAGGTAACCATTGTGGTTTAAATCTTTGAATAGAAATCATATGGACAAAATTGTGCACATATTTAATGTATGTTTTATGACAAGATTATTAATCACACTTAAGCAATTAACTGTGATTGAATATTCTTTTCTAAACACATTAAATATATAAAGATTATGATTGTCATATTTATGAAATTGACAATAGAATATCAAAACTCTTTCTTGAGTGACAATAGAATAAGTAATCAAAAGGAGTTTATGAATTCAAATAAATCTTTGAAAATGTACAAGGTGCAATGATCCATGGATGGATAAATGCATGCATCTAGAAGATTACTCTTATGTTTAATTATTAAATTCATGTTTTGATTTATAATTAAAATAAGATAATTTCTAAGTATTCATAAAAAGCTAGTGAGAGTATTATGTTTAATTTCTTAAATCATATATGTTGTGGAACATATGAAAAGTAATATTCCATATAAGTAAATGTTAAGTCTTAGAATGGAATGAAACTTTACTTGAAAGATTTAGAAAATAAGACATACAACCTTGGAATCAATGTTTATAGTTGAAAAATGTGCGGTAAATAAATCTAATATAACATGATATATTATTTATAAAGTCTGAATAGATATGTATGACATGAATAAAATCTAAGTATGACTCAAAGATTTTTCATGTACATCATGTTTTGTTGTATCATGCTTAATTACAAGATGATTTGGCAATATTAATATCTAATTAAAAGTTATTAGATAACTTGTGTAATATTCTATAAAGAATATGTTTGATTATAGAATTACATCCTTAATCTGGAACAGCTTCTAAATTCTATAGATGAACAATTTTTCAATTGTTGTGAAAATTGTCATAGCCAACAAACTTGAAAGTTTGAAGAGCATCAAACATTACAAAATAGATATTAATGTTTACGAAAAGTTATAATAGCATATTGTTTTAGCATACAATGATGCTAATGAAATTGAGATGATACTCAATACTAGTTATGGTAAGGATTTCATCCTTGGTTGTTACAAGTTATGCTTATTAAAAACATAGTTGCATTATACATTAAGAGAATAAGAATACTTTAAACTTTAAAATGTTTGGAAGTTTAATTATCATAAATTGGTGGTTAAGGATGTCACACATTTTATGAAATATTATATGGCATTGTCAAAATAGTTGAGTATGCACATACAAGAACTTCACTTGTTGAATTCTTGAAATAAGTATTCTTAAAATTCCGATAGATCAAAGTTGGATGATTTATGTTTTGTCAACAAGTAGGAATGTCATTACTTGAGACATAATTCATCAACAAGATTTTTCATGCATTGATCTATTTAGTATTTGGATGAGGGATGTTAAACAATTATTATAATAAATTTAAATACATGGTATGTTTAATTTATAATAAATTGTATCCTATATTTGTATGTTTAATCCATGAATAAATGTTATTCTAAATTGTCCGTTGTCAGTTAATAATATGGGAATATTATTAAATCAAGACAAATCTGAAGGTTGGTATAATATGCTTAAAGTATATTGATGCGTTGACATGCCATTTCAGATGATATTCAGTGATACCGAATATAGGACTTATCCCAACTACATGATGTTACTTTATGGATTTTGTTATTAAGTAAATCATGAGAAGTTATCCTCAGACTTGAGATGCAAGATAAGTGTCATGAATGTAGTACATTTTTGTGGAACAACTTAACGCTATACGTAACTGGTAGTCATAAGGGTTGTTTTCGGAAGTGTTACAAAGTTTGTGGGTTTTGCTTGTAATCAAGATAGAATTTGTTCCTTCAAATTTATTTTTGGAGTTTAATACTGTTGGGCCCCTCGTAGGGTTGGTAAGATGTATGTGTGGCCACACCCAAGATCTCCCCTGAATATGTTCAGAAGATTTGGTAATCTTGATCAATCACAAACAACGAGAAACAGAATAGTTAATTAAGGAATGACTTTAATCCATATCCTTATTAACATGGTATTAGAAACAAAAGGATAATAATAATGAGAAATCATTAAAAGGTTTTTCCAGGAGCCTTACTCGAGATCGTACTAGAAGCATCGGCGTGTTGCAAGACGCTAACCGATGTGATTACACTATTAAAATATGTCCAAGTGGGAGCTGTTAGATTATGGACATTATTTTAGTAGTTGTATGTTAAGATCGAACTCGAGATCACGGGATTGCACACAATACGTATGAAGAGAAAAAGTAATAATTATTTATAAATGTTATAATTAATTATTAAACACAAAATAAATAATAGTAATTAGTATTTAATGATTAATGACTAATGGACTATTAAACGAAGATTAGGAAAGTAATACTAGGAAAAATTTGGAAACAAGAGAAGGTTCCGGAAACCCCTAGGGGATCCAAAACCGATCGGCATAGGGAGGTTTCCACCTCCTTATGTGCCTTGAGCTCCAAGTTTTGAATAGTATATAAGCAAACCCAAGATGCATGTTTTTCTCATAACTTGTACACACACATCTTGGTGTTTTCTCTCCTCTTTCTTTTCTTTGGTCGATCCAACAAAACAACCCCTAAGGGTTTCGATTTTCTTGAATCAAAACAAGGTTTTGTGTTTATTACTTGCATAAACTTTTTCTTGAATTAGTACGTGTGTACAAGAACGTGAATCAAACACACTATTGTTTGATTCTTGGATTGAATTACAAAAGAGGTAAGGGGTAATTCTTGTAATCCATATAAACCCTAATTAGGGTTCTTGGTTCCGGAAGATTGCATTGATTCTTGTTCGGGCTAGAATCATAACGGTACGTTTACTATTTAATTATTGATTAATTAATTACATGTTATTTGATCTTATTATAATTGCTTCCGCTATGCTCACTTTGATGTACTTGATTTATTTATATGAAGGTCATGATATAATAATTCCAACATCCATTTCAATATCACCTGGTTCGAGTTTCGAAGACTCTTTTACAGTGTCGTTTTCCATTACCCATTTGTATCTGTAAGTTTGATAGTATCCATATTTATAAATTAACATGCATTCATCATGATCACTTACCCCGAGTCTGTCAGCATCATAACATTCAGATTTCTGAGAATTATATGGTAGGGGAATTTCTCTGAATTCCTCTTTAGTTAAATCAAAAGAAAGAATTACTTTCTTCTTATTTTGATCTTTCGTAAGCCAGTTAATTGTTCCATGGTATAAGATACCAGGGTTACAATTTTCAATTAACTTATAGTTTACATCTTTAATAAATTCCCATCTATTCGATCTCAATTTTAACAAATAAAATTTTGTAATCTTAAGTTTCTTGAACCCTACTATAACATTGTAATCATCGGTGGATAAATCATACCCGAAACCGAAACATAATAATGCAGCTCTTTTAGGAATTTCAGGAAGCTTTTACAGTTTCTTAACCTCTCTCGTAGAAGGATTGGCTACTTCAAGTTCATTATAACGAAGATAGATACATAAAAGGCCATTCGAAGAACCAACAATATAATGTCTCGTTTTTCCAAACAATCTCTTTAAAGTCCTACAGCTTGCATCATGTATAGCGATCCTTTTATGTTCAATTTCATGATGCTTGTTGCAAGTATGGTTTAGATGAGCTTTGACAAAATCAGAACTTGATATCAAAGAATACCATGACTTACAAACGCTCTTGTATCTGAGTAGATTTTTGACATCCAATTGTGCGAGTATTTTCTCAAGCAAATCAAAGGGTAAAAACTCTGCCATTCGAAAAGCAAACAAGAAGTATACGAGAGGTATGCAGCCGTATATAAATAAATTTTGCTGAGCCCAGCCCACAGTCTCATCCCAAGCCCGCTGATATACCTCTTTATCGTTTCCTTTTTATTTAAGGGTCTTTGTTAGTTGCCCGACAACTCGACAAGTCTGTCATCATGATCAGCTAGATTTAGGTGATGCCACACCAATCTTCACGGATAGTTGGACACTACCATTAACAAAAAAATAAAAATAAAAAACGTAGTGTAGATATTTAACATAGAACAGCTGATTATTGATTTAATCTAAGGCCAAATGGTATTTTAGTAGGTAAGTTTGATTAATGGGGTCATCTAAAGTTGCAATATAGTACTTTGAACTTGACAAACAAAATTGTCTACTACATTGAATTAAATCATTAATACAAGATAATAATGTGCCACCATGGTTAGAAATAGTCAATCATGTTTGTCAAGGTAATAGTCAATCATTTAGGCTTTACTAAATAGATATTTTTCTTATTATTTTGAAAATAGTTAATTTGATCTGATTGAATACAAGGTAGTAGTCAATCATGTTTAATTGTCAAGATGAGGACACCGTGCTATATCTGTAATAGTTCATGTATTAAACTACGTTTTAGGCCTTGACGTTATATATCAGAAGAATTAATCCTGAATGCTATGAGCTACCCTTAGATGTTAAACCTTTTCTTGTTCCTTGAGATCCGCCCTTAATCAGACCACACAAAGTTTTTTTTGTTAAAACGGTTACCCCGGTAAAATAAGACCATACAAAGTTGATACTATATTCATTACAGATAAGCAATTCTACAAAGTATATCTTTTTTTCTGAAAGACAACATATTATTAAGAACACCAGAAAAACGAAACAAAATACAATACAAGGAGTCCCGCCTCAATTAAACAAGGTAATTAACAAGGTAATTCTACAAAGTATATCTACTTGAATAGTTTTGTACTAAAATTAAATTTTATATACTTGTACCGCTCAACACGTTGGTACACTAGTTTTTCTTTTTTGTCTCCTTTTTCTCTTATTAAAATCAGTTTTTTGTGGAGTAAATGTGGTAGTATACAAGTCGTAACGTGTACTCTAACAAAATTTAGCATTGTGTGTACATATTTCATGGAGCACTTGTTTGAAAATTGGTCATAATGGTGGGTTTGAATGACAATTGATGATTATCAAATGCACTAATGGGTATTAACACAAAAGTTAATGTGTGGTCATTTTGTGTTATGAGCCATTAGTAGGATTGATTATGATAATTATTTGACCGTTTTCTTTCATTCCTTTTACTTACAACTGAGAGCTTTTCTCATTTGTCGATATACACCGAAAAATACACATCTCATCATCCCTCTCCTTTTGTGTTACCATTCATATTTTTTGTGTATTCGGTTCGTAATAGATGGAAGACACGGTTTTGGTTTGCTTTGATAACCCGTTTGTGCTAACGGAGTTATCCGTTGTTGTTGTATCCTGGGAGATAGACGTTCACGAATCTCAAACACCGTGGAGAGGACGAAACTGTGAGCATCACAGGCCTCAACATTTTCCTTGTTTGTGTGTTTTGAGTCTCCACATTCAAAGATTTACGGTATCGTTTCGTTACACTTTTATTGTTTTATGTTATGGTTTATTTGTCTTTATTAGCAATATATACACGTACTAGGTACTACAATGCAGGAAACAAAACCTATACGAGAGGAGACAATGCAACAACATTTATATATGTGATCTTTTAAGCCAACCCAAGCCCAAGCCCATCAATATAAAGCTGCTAATTATTTACACTAGAAAATTAACGACATTTGCTCACTAAAGGCAAGTGTGGGCAAATGATAAAAAAATAGTCTGAAAGCTATTTTATATATGTGTAATAATAATACAACAATATATTGCATCAGTTCCAAATCAGAATTACCTTACAGGATTTCAATATATGTGTAATTCGTTATATATATGGGGACCTAATTAATCTGTTTTGCTACATTAGTTCATTATCTATCCACAACGCACAAAACCCTAAAATTACACATCACCTTAATAAAATATCATAACCAAAATTCACTTCAACTTGTCGATTTTTCATTTCGACAAATCAGAAATCCCGGCAAATAAATCCTAAATTCTATGCTCAAAGTCTCGTTCACTACATTGACGTTAAGCATCAACCTGAATTCACATCATTCATCATTTATACACATCTAATCTCTTACTAATTCAACTATTGAAATTCCATAATTCATCCGTTAATTAAACATAAAATAAAGTCCTAAAACCTAATAAACACATATTTACAAACAAATAGTCATCTGTAACAACATATCGGTAATACGATAAAATTTTAACTAACACAAACAAACTCAAAAGAATATGTATTATACCTGACTTGATAACGAACGATTGACTACGGTTACGGTGACTATGGGTGCCGGAGGTTGTCAATAACGACGGTGGAGTTAGGGTTTATACATTTGGGATTCGGGATTATACGGTGGATGCGTATTTTGGTTAGAATGAGAGGTAGTGTATTTGGTGATAAAACAATGTCTTAAATTTTCTTTACTCCATATATATATATATATATATATATATATATATATATATATATATATATATATATATATATATATATATATATATATATATATATATATATATATATATATATATATATATATTTTAATTTATTTTTGATTTAGTTTTATAAATTTTGGGAAGTGATATGCACACTTCACAAAATAATTGGAACACTCTTATTTATTGTGTTTGGACATTTATATCCTCATAGTTACCTTTACATTTTCACCCATGTGAGGGTATAAATGCCAAACACAATAAATTTGAGTGTCCGAAATATTTTGTTGAGTGTGCAAATAGGTTAATAGACAAAAAAGTAACTATACTTTACAAAAAAGTTCGCCTAAGTTACTCACCTTTCAAATTGTTCATCTAAGTTACTAATGTTTGCGTATTTATTCAGCAGGATACTGATCTTTAAAAAAAAGTGTTATTCAGGTCACTCCATGGAAGGGTTACCTGCTAAACGGGTTTAATAAATGGACGAATTACATGAATGGTCCCTGGATTGACAAATATTGCATCAACCGTCCCAAAAAACGTCTTCGGTCTTTTTTTTTCTTACGTTTTCGTCCGTTTTAAATGTTTTCATCCAATTTTTTTTACGTTTTCATCTGTTTTTAAACGTTTTTTTTTTTCCATTTGTATACGTTTTCACCCGTTTTTATACGTTTTCATCCATTTTTCTTATGTTTTCCTACGTTTTTATCCACTTTTAACCGTTTCTATATGTTTTCATCCGTTTTTATACGTCCGCTTTTATACATTTTCGTTTGTTTTACTTAAGTTTTCTCACCTTGCCACATCACCTCAAAAAATCGAGAAAAAAAATCAAAATTTTTTTTTTTGAAAAAATAAAATCGAAATTTGTTTTGAAAAAGAAATTAGAATTTTTTTTCGAGCAAAAAAAATTCAACATTTTAAAAAAAAAAATAAAATCAAAAATTATATTGTTGAAAAAAATCGAGCAAAAAAAATTCAATTTTTTTTAAAAAGATAGAATCAAAAAAAAATCGAGCAAAAAAAATTCAATTTTTTTTAAACGTATTAAAACGGATAAAAACATATGCAAACGTAAGAAAAATGGACAAAAACTTAAAAAACGGATTAATACGTTTTAAAACGGATAAAAACGTAAGAAAAACAGACAAAAAATTATAAAAGCGGATTAAAACGTATTAAAACAGACAAAAACGTATGAAAACGGACGAAAACGACTAAAAACTGACAAAAACGTATAAAAACGGACAAAACCATATGAAAATGTAAGAAAAACGGACAAAAATGTATAAAGGACTAACGTTGCAAATAATCGTTGGCTAAATGGACTAACGTTGCCACATGATAACTAACAGAACTGGCGGTCGTTAGCTCAAGGACAAATGGTGCAAATTATATGTGTAAATTCTAGGGTATTTTAGTCATGTCACATTTTTTAACATGTTATCATAAGTTAATATAAGCTCAGTAACGTACATAACCGGTTAGTCAAAGATTAGTAACTTATATGAACATTTTGAAAGTTGAATAACTTAGGCGAATTTTTTTGTAAAATATAGTTACTTTTTTGTCTATTAACCCGTGTGCAAATCATCTCCCATAAATTTTAGTAGGGAATTGTTTTAGTGACCAAATGTCACAAATTTTGTCTTTTGAGATTATTAGAAGCATACCTCGAGAAGTACGAGACACAAAGGGTGCCCTTAGGCTAAACAGAGTGGGAAAGAAATGATCCGTAAGTGACTAATTCATGAGAGTGAGTACCAAAACACAAGTCCAAATCGCGAGTGAGTAAAAATAAAATAAAAAATTAAAGGCCTACGTATGGTGAGTTACTCACTATACTGAGAGATGTGAAAAGTGGGATTTTTATAATTAAATATTTGGTTTGTGAGTGTGTTATTTAGTGTGATATATTTTTATAAAAGTGAGTAGGAGTGATTAAAACGGATGTATGGTGAGTGAGAGTGAGTGGAAATAAGATTAAAGAGAAAGCTGGGGTGACGCTGAGTTGACGGTGAATGAGTTGCTACCACTACTTCTAGTCTTAGTTGAAAGAAAACAATTTTGTTTTTTATAAAATATTTTGTACAAAAGAAGGAAAATAGAGATTACATTCAAATCAATTTTTCCTCCACACATTCTATACAAAACATAAAGCATGCATTTCTCAACTTAACAATGAATACAAAAACACATTTTCTGTTTTTCCTTGTTTCTCTTGTAACTCCCTATCCTCTCTTTTTCTTTACAAAACCGAAAATAAAAAATTTATGAATTTTTTTCCCAACTAAATGCACTCTGTATTTACTAACAACGATAACAAATCTTGTTAAGAACCTTATTACACGCCTTTGAGTAAGATCTAAACTTACATCCTTTTGTTTATTACCAATATACTCAAATACTAAGACACCACTAAACCAAATGTCTAACATCACCCAAAATTTACCCCACAAATGCATAAATAAGCTTTTTTCAATTCTTGAAAAACAATAGAATAGATATTCTAACTGGAAGGCTAAAAATTATTTCACTCTTTTTGATATGATCAAATGACCTCTTTTTCTGAATAAACTTGACTATTCTCAAAGGAGAGTGATATGTACACGGAGTATTCTTATTTGCACACAGAAAATTGTTTTGAAATGACATGTACACCCTTCCCGACTTTTACCCAATATCCATCATCAATGTTGTTCTCCTCCCACCCCACTTTCTCACTCTGTTTGGAGAAATCCAACAAACCAGTTTCTTGATTCGTGGTTCCGCTCTAGAAACTGGTTTGTTGGAACCGATTTCTAGAGCGGAACCACGAATCAAGAACTACTCCGACAAGACCTCGGCAAAGGGTTATGATCCCTTAATTCCGAGTGGCACCAACACACACAAGATATTTTACACTCAAATGTTTATTAAACGTGAGCAAGAAAAGAAGGTACAAATAAAACATCACCCCCTCATCCCTATTTATAGAGAATGAAGGGGGAGAAACCTAATCCTTGGTGAACAAGGATTCTACAATTGAGGAGGTTAGGAACTTTCCTAATACATGACTAACCTCCTTAAGTTTGAACTAAAATACAATTAACCCCCTAAACTTATATCCTAACTATTACACACTAATATTCTAACAATTTCCACCTTAGTGGTAATAGTTAGCCTTCTCCGATACGCAGCAGCTTCAACCAGTGCTGGAACCTCGGACCAGGGACCGCCTTCGTCAAGGCACCAGTAGCAATACCCGCTACTAACCTTAGCTCAAATCCTAACTCTGTAGAGAGTCCCTTTAGCCATGTATTCTCCTTCAATTCTCCAGCAAGTGTCATATACCCCGCTTCAGTTGTTAGCAAAGTCATCATGTGTCGCAACATAGCTTCCCAGCTCACAGCACATTCCTGTATCATAAACCCGTTCATTGTGATTGATCTACCCATGGCGTAGTCATAATCCACAAAAGCCTGTACGTCCGTCTGTAATCCAAGATCAAACCTATCCAACATTCCCACATACGCAGATGTTATGTCAGGTCTCGTGCAGACCACTTGATACTCATGACTTCCAACTACATATATACGTGACCCCTTACTCTTCTTTTCTTCATCACGATTCCCTGATATACCATCCTCTAACGACAGCGTAGAGTGTCCCCCCAACAATATCCGAACCGACATCCCGTTGGAAAACCTGAATCGTGACACCCTCAGAGTATTACCACTCTGAGACCTGAAGATCTCCATACCAAGTATAATTTCCTTTGCTTCATCCAGCAAACCCTTGGTAACCCAGATCTCAGCCTTGCTTTCGCAAGTAAACCCCATATAATCTATATAGAGGAATAGATATATGAACATACCTTGTGCATAGTTCCAATAATATATGTTACTGTCGTCACTGCTTTGCCTGAAACCGTTGCTGAGCATACACATACCAGACCGAGTATCCATATCTCCTTTCATTACAGCCATCCACTTGGAAATTACATCACAAGTAACTGCATTCCTGAAAGTCAATGACTCATGTGCATCTTCCTTTATCACTGCAGCAACTCCTAAAGCAGCCATATTACTGTCACCTCTATACCTTTCAGCAGCATTACCCTCTGCACCATCTTGACCAGGTGCTCCGGTTTTCATAATGTCTGCCCCAACCTTTGCACCAAGATGTACCTGCTTATTTACCAAGCAATTCGTGTTTGTCTTTCCTTCAAGTTGTTTAACCTCCAACTTTCTTTGAGCCACTGGAGCATGATCATTACTCTCCTGAATTACCTCAGCTTCACGATTTTCCTGAGCTCCCTGCAGTTCCACCTCAAACCAAACACGCTTTTGAACATGTACTCCATGGACCCTTGTTTTAATACCAAGACCAAGTTGCTTGAACCCAACTTGTTTTGAACCTCCATGTTTTTGTACAATATTCCCATCGATCTTTTCGACGTTTAACCTAGTATTCATACTAGCCATTCTTCTTTAACCTTGCTACAAACCTTGTCAAGTTGCTTTTTAAGCAACTTTA
This sequence comes from Artemisia argyi, assembly GCA_030686995.1. Taxonomy (NCBI): domain Eukaryota; kingdom Viridiplantae; phylum Streptophyta; class Magnoliopsida; order Asterales; family Asteraceae; genus Artemisia; species Artemisia argyi. The sequence goes on from CM060706.1 coordinate 142,203,852, forward strand.
CTGACAAGTCTCACAAGCCGTGTGCTAAACCCGATTTCTTGTAATTATCAATCTACTAACCTTTAGAGAAACCCTAAATCTTCTATCTTTCCACATCAAGTCTACAACCTTGATATACCTAGTACTCCAAGTAATCACTTTTCTTGAATCCCAAAACAAAGCTAAACCTTACTTGTTTTCCAAGAATCACCAAGACTTGAATTCCAAGAAACCGAAAAACTTGAAATTGAAACTTCTTGCAAAACCTTGTCACCTTTGAAGCTCAAAACCGAAACTCCAAGAACCTTGTGACAAAAGAAAACGATTTCCAATAACCCTAGGAGATTCGATCCACCTCCTTGCAAGAAAACTTCAAGAACCTTGTTGCCCAAGTAATCTTGACTCGAAAACCTAGAAACCTTGAACCTTGTAATCTACACAACGATAGCCAAACAATAACCGAAAACGACAAAGAACACAACAACCAAACCAGAAAATTCGACAACCTATATCTCTTTCCTGGAAGCTCCGATAAAAGATCCTTCCAGTGAGATCCTAGATCTATGTGTCTTTAACCTATGGTTCAAATTTCATTGAAATCCAACGGTTAACGAACCCGCAGCGCCAATTCTCCCACGACTGCGAAGTAACCGACGAACCAAACCCGGTTCACTCGTTTCTCTTGTTTTAGCTCTATCCACGTTGTGTGATTCGTTCTTCTCGAACCAGGCTCTGATACCAATTGTTGGAAGAAATCCAACAAACCGATTTCTAGAGCGGAATCACGAATCAAGAACTACTCCGACAAGACCTCGGAAAAGGGTTATGATCCCTTAATGCCGAGTGGCACCAACACACACAATATATTTTACACTCAAACGTTTATTAAACGTGAGCAAGAAAAGAAGGTACAAATAAAACATCACCCCCTCATCCCTATTTATAGAGAATGAAAGGGGAGAAACCTAATCCTTGGTAAACAAGGATTCTACAATTGAGGAGGTTAGGAACTTTCCTAATACATGACTAACCTCCTTAAGTTTGAACTAAAATACAATTAACCCCCTAAACTTATATCCTAACTATTACACACTAATATTCTAACACACTCTGTAGATCCTTAAACCCACGTGAAAAATTCATTCTTCACACAGTTTACTACAAAAAATAAATCATCGTCTCAACATATCCAAACGTCAAAAATTTCTATATCATATGATTATTGTTACTTTTTTTTTTTTTGTCATTTTGTTTTACCCTTAAAGAGAGAGAAAGCTTCTGGCTACCTTCCACTGTCGCCAGGTTCAATTTTGTGTTGGGCTTGTTTAATATTCTTATGATAGTTTGCATCTCTTTTTGAAATTCATATCATTCATTGATTGGTTAATTTTTTATTTTGTGTTTTTGGTTACCGGAGAAGAAATACTTTGAAATGGAACTTGAAGTTTTAGAATCTTTTAAGGAAGTTTTTTTTTTTTTTTTTTTTTTTTTTTTTTTTTTTTTTAATTGAAAAGATGAACACACAAGGGAAAGATGCCAATAAACAAAGTCAAAGTTATTACTGTAAACAATAACTTGTATCTTAAAATTTTACAAAGTATCACTGTTCAGGAACATAGTTAAATGGATCTTTTTAACAAGTAAACATTGTTAGATGGGTTGCAATGATTTCTGGTGCGCTGGATTTAATAAGAATCAGAATACAACAAACAGGAATTTGGTAAAAGTAAAATCGTAACAAAAAAGGTTGTCAAGGGTATAAATGTCATTTCAAGATAAATTTCTGTGTGCAAATAAAAGTGGTCCGTGTACATATCACTCCCCATTCTGAAAATCACTTTTCAAAATTTTGATTTTAACCCCTTCTTTGTATTATGAAAAATGCTTTTTAAACTCACTTTGGACTAGAGTTGACGTATATTCAAATAGAAGAAGACCATTGACAGGTAAATATCATACTGGATGATTAAATAACATATTGATGAATTGTAGATTAGTCCATAAATTCGAGTTTTTTTTTAACCCTTGTTTTTTGGTTATAATAGTACCCAAACTCCACGGTGTACCATTAGTGAAATGTTCGTAACTGTAGATGCAATAATCCGCACCTAAGATATGGAGAAGAAGTCCGGGTCTTTAAGGGTGTTCGGATCTACTGACGTGCTCCGAACCTCGAGGAACTTCGTATCTCCTGCTAAGTCTTGAGCTGTGATAAAACAAGTAGCACACGTTAGCCTCGCCCCGGGTGTTTAGTCCGAGACCCAGCTCCGGTGTGAGAATGAGTATTTGTGATATGAGTAAAGTATGAAGTATAAAGTATAAGTGCTAGTTCGGTTCGGAGTAATTGCTCTCCAGGAATTCTTGCCCTCAACTGTGAATAGTTGGAGCTATTTATACTACTTACTTATTCCGAGAATTAAGCATGGGCATGATGGGCTTGTCCGTACAGCCCAATAGCTAGGACGTCCTTTTCATAATGACGTGGATCTTGTCAGCTAGTGACGAATCATTTGGTTCATCCATTTAGTTCAACACTTGGTATTGTCCTTTTATATCGTTAGTGGATCATACTTTGGTTTGTCAGTGGATCACACTCGTCAGTGGATCATACTTTGGCTCGTCAGCGGATGATACTCGTCAGTGGATCACATTCGTCAGTGGATCACACTCGTCATGGATCACATTTTGGTTCATCATGGGAATCGGGTCTCTCGAGACCCGATACACCATGTCCCCCCAGTATAATATTGTCAATCATAAATTGACGATGTTATACTGAATAACCAATCAAGTGTTCGAAAAACTTAACGTCATTTTTTTAATAAAAAAGCTCTATATCATAATAAGACGGATGATTTATATGGGCTGGACATGCATTAGTGTGGCCTATTTACTGTATGGGCTTGAGGCCCAATATGTTTCCTCTATATAAACACATTATATCTCATTTGATGAGCTTGTCCCCCACTTGACAAACTTGTTCCCCATGTTCCAACATAAAGCTTGAAACATAAATAGTAACTTTCAAATTCTGTCACAGGTCAATCCTTGTCCAGTGGCTTACTCGTTCGGTATTCTAGTTAAGTTCGAGTTCCGTTCGGTTGTTTCATTCAAATTGGGTTTGGTTCGTTCGGCTTGGATTATGAGTTTTCCTAGGTATGTTTTCCTTATCCCTCTCTTCGTTCAGTATAACTTTGTAATGAAAATGACCAATCTTTATCACCAAAGATAACAAGCTTGCCTAAGCTTTTCATCTGTAGCCAAAATGATGTATTTTGTAACCGAGTGAAATTAAAGTAGCGGTTGGAATGTTGTACATGCGAGCGTAGGTTTAGATGATAAACTTCCATTGATGACTAACAAATGAGATCTTATTAGAGAGATGTAAAAATAAGATTAGGGGAGAAGGTCGAATCTCAAATAATTGTTCCTTGGGAAAAGTCTTGACCGAGATGGAACTTTTATTTCCTCATGTACACTATACTTGGTCACTAGATTGTTGTCAATGCCATCTTTGTATAATGTATGAAGTTTAGAACTGAACTTGTTCACATATATGGAGTAGATAATGAAATCTCATCTCATCTTTGAAAGTTACAAGAATTGCTTTTCTTATTCACATGTCCTTACATGCAACTACTGTTACCATGTTAAAGGATGGTACTAGCTAGTGGATAGGCAATAGTTTTTTTTTCTATTATATCACATGCATACTAAGCAATAGTTTATGTATATATATATATATATATATATATATATATATATATATATAGATGTAAAAGGATGGGCCTAAAACCTGTTTACAACCAACAATTGCCCATTTCATGTATATTGTGGTAACTCTATAAATGGGTTAGTAGTAACTTAGTATGACCAGTCAATATGTTCATCGTGAATATACATACAGTATCTTATATATATACATACTATATCTTTTTGTAGTCCCCATACATGCTTTTTATATTTTTTCTCTTGATTTATTTATGCGCTTGTTACCATGTGAATGTGGTAAAATATATGGTGCAACACCTTCTTTTAATACGTATTTCCTCCTTTGCACATCAAAGTACGTATGATCTCATTTGCTAAAATATATGGTAATGATGCAACATTAATTAAGAATGTGTGTGGTATTTTGCAATGAGTTTATTTATCAGTTATGTTACACAAATCCAACACTTTGTGATATATGCCAACTTTTATCTTGTAGGTTCCATGTTTTCCATTTTCCTTTATTGATTGTTCCTACTTGGCATTCCATATGGCTGGTTCACCACTTTAGAGGGTTCGAATGATGAAACAATTAAAACTGTGCAAAAATAAGTTATGCATGTGTTTACCTCTAGGATAACCCAGGATGACCTTGATTCTGTTATTTCTGACTTTGGCATCCCTGAGGATTTGCACCCTCGTCTTCCTCCTCCTGGTTTTGTCATGAGTGATATTAACTCAAGTAAAGTGATTGGCCTTTATTATCATTTTTTCACCATATCCGGAGTGCGCGTCCCTTTTTCTAAATTTCTATTGAATGTGATAAAATTTTTCAAGGTGCACATCAGTCAAATTGTTCCTGTTGGTCTTAACCGTATTACCAATTTTGAGAATTTTTGTCGTGCTCGTGGTCTTGTTTCGTGTTTTCTACACATTGTGCAAGCAAGGTAATTGGTTTTAATTTTCTCGTCGTCGTGGTGCTCCTCAGTGTTTTTATGAACGTTGGACCGGGTTAAAGGAGTGGAAAGATCATTTCTTTCTTATCGACCGATGAGCTATTCCAATGGCTATGCCATGGCGGCACCGCGATTCATGCGTTAAATTCCTAGCTCCCAAAAAGAGCGATTATTCTATTGAAGAAGTAAGGTTACTTTCCAAGTCCCCAATAACCCTTCGGAAACCCCCCTCACGAGTTTCTCGTGAAAATAGGTCTTAGTAAAGTGTGGGATGATGATTATCTTAAGCCGGTCATGGAAAATGCCGATGGGAATGGTATGTCCATCCCTGTAATTATTTTCATATATATCATGTTCTCATAATTGTATATCTGTTTTGTTTGTTTTGCAGTGTTGAGCATGGCGAGATTCCTTCGTTTACCTTCTTTGCAAGGTACCAAAATTACCACCGAGCCGATGTACGAAGGAGACCCTACTGATCAGCCTACCTTTGTTCAGTCGATTGGAGATTATACTAGGGCTCCTGGTTCTCCTAGTGATGTTATTCCACCATTGACTTTTGACCAAGCCAGTGTCACTCGACCTGATCCCCGGTCGAGGTCCAAAGGCAAAGGTACTTCTAGTTCCATTCCTCAGTCTAGTAGGCAAAAGACTGGAAGTACCTCGGGGATATCTAGTGCACAAAATGGGGCTTCTGTGGTTGATTCTCAGCAAGAGAATGATGGTGTTTTGATCGATGTTACTGAGGCAGTTGCACACAACCATGATGTTACTGATCCTCGAGGTGATTCCTCAACTGAGGAGTCTGAGCGTGATCTTTCCCCGAGAGAGACTCATCATGCTAGTAAAGGTATGTCCCTTGTCTGGTTTCCTTCCTTCTTATGAGTTCGTTTAATTAAGTGTTTCTATTTTTTTTGGCAGGTTCAGATGTGACCAGGGCATCGACTGAGGTTGCAGATGTGGGTACTTCAAAGCAAGTTGTGAGCACATCTAGGAAAGGTATGTGTATATTTCCTTTCTCTTTATTGGTTACTAATGACTTTTAATATACATCTTAAGCTAACTTAATCTGTATTTCAGGTTCCGACCCAAATCCTCCTGAGCATTTTGTGCCAAATTGGGAGATTACATCAGATGATCGGTATAACACAAAGGCAACTTGTCGTGAAATGCTCTCACGGTTGTCTACTCTGGCAGAGCAGAAATTCCAACGCAGCTTCTCTCATAAGGATGCTCTTCGACGTTGTTATTATAAGCTAGGGACAGCTGTGTCAACTGTTGCTGACCTACTTGACCGGGATGAGGATTTGTGGTTATCCCATGAGGAGCATAAGGAGGAGCATGAGAAACTTAAAGAGAAGTACGAGGAACGCAAAGCTCAAGTTCTTTCGTTACAGCAGGAGAAGAAAGATTTGGAGGTTAAGTTGGACAAACGCAATAAGGAAGTCGGTTTAGAAGAATCTCTCAAGAGGTGTATGGACGAAAAGATTATAGGTCAGAAGGAAAAGATTGCTTTACTTAAAAGTGAGAAGGAAAGAGTTGTGAGAGATTTGCTTCCAGCTGTTGTGTCTCATCTCCTGAAGAGTGAGGAGTACCAAAAATATCATGCTCGTGTTCAATCTTTATCTTTCTCAGCAGGTTATATTGCAGGGTTAAAGATAGCTTGTTCCCCAGAGGTGTATGAGGAGTTGGTCGCATCTGCGATTGATTTGGACGTAGATGCCGAGAAGACATTGAACCAGCCTTCGAGGAGCTTTGTGACACCACCTATTCCTATATTGAGCAAGTCAGTGCTAGTTATTCTTCCTCTGTTACTGAGCTACTCGACATCCATCCTGAGTATGCTGAGCCAGAAGGTGCTCCCGAGAATTGATGTGACATTTGTTCCACCATTTGTTGTGTTTACATTCACAAACTTTAAGTCATCATATTTGGTTTAATTTGTAATGACTTGATTATTTCTGGCATTTGTATTCACGAACATGCTTTGTCGTGACCTTTATCTTGCTTTGTAGTAGCTTTGTTATTTGTATTTACTATGATTATTATGCCATTCGAGGTAACTTACGTGATTCCTCATTCTTCTTCTTTTTTACGAGTTTGTAGACTTGTTCATTAAATTGACCAAGCACATGTTTCGTTCATCCTTTGTGAAGAGCACATTCAGATTTTTTCATTCATCCCATGTGAATAGCACATTTAGGTATCTTAAAGAACATGTTAAATTGACCACACAAAGACTTAGTTCATCCTTTGTGAATAGCACATTCGGATTTTTTGTTCATCCCATGTGAATAGCACATTTGGGTAACTTAAAGAACATGTTAAATTGACCACTCAAAGACTTAGTTCATCCTTTGTGAATAGCACATTCGGATTTTTTGTTCATCCCATGTGAATAGCATGCTTGGGTTTTAGATAACCTTTAGTGAATAGCACTTTTAAAGGATAGACATTGACTACATCATTCGACATGAGGTAGCTAACCATCCTTCGGAGTCACATAATAATTTGTCTAAATTTATAACAATCTTTGGGAAAATTGCCGAACGACACGTGGGTTGACTATATCATTCATTTTCAGTAAAATAAGTGAACAACTGATGAGGCGAAAAGTGTACCGCTTTTAAAGGGTCATTTAAGCCCGAATTCATGATTATTTGATCAAATATTGCCCTAAATCGTTCCTTTTGTCATTTTAGGTACTTTTGGAGAGAAATCTGGAAAAGGAAGCATTTTGGACGTTTTTGGAGCATAAAAGTGAAGAAAACGGCTAAGTCTCAATTTTCCTTGTTGGAACAGTACCTGACGGCGTCAAGACTCTCCACATGACGGCGTCAAGAGTTAAAAAAGAGGTGGATGTGGAAAATACACTTGACGATCCAGAGAGTTTTTAAGCATAGGAGATGACGGTGTCACCCAAGGCTGTCATGGTCTAAACATTAGTGACGGCCCAGAGCATTTTTACACATGACGGCGTCACAAGTAGATCTTGAAAATACGATTTCATTATGGCGGCGAGTTGACGGCGTCACAATCTAACACATGACGCCGTCACCCTGTAAAATCTATATATAGTTTTCCAAATTTCATTCATTAGTGTTCAACTTTGAGGGAATAAACCCTAGTCCGAATTTTATCAGCTTTTCAAGGGTTTCAACCCCTTGAATCTTTCATGTTTAATTGAAGATAAGTATTCCTTCAAATAATTCAATATGTCTATGTGTTGTTTGATTATATCTTACGCTTGTCTTCTATTTAACATGCTAGGCTAGATTTATTTTGTGTTTGCTTAGATGTAGTGAAACCTAGATGTTTGATTATGGGTTGATTGTTTATAATTGTTACTGATGCGTAGGGATTGCGCCAGGCTTTAACTCTCGAGGGATCTTGAGAAGCTTACAACCCCCACCAGGCAGTGTACCTGATCGTTGTAGTATAGTATAGTGACAAGTACTGGGGGATTGATCGTTCAGCTAGGAATAGTGTCGCTAGGATTAGAAAACCTAAAGACTAGGTCTAAAGATGAGGGATGATTCTTTTTGTATTTTTTAGTTTTTATAAAAGCAATTAAAAATCTCGGTTTTGAGGGAGTTGGGCGGAATTAGTTGCTAGTCAACTAACCCAATTACTAAGATGCAATCAAAATAAAATACTAAAAATGAAAATAAACTAAATTAAGATAGAGGTGTAAGCAATATATGGGAGAATTGTGTTTACTTAGATTTCACTACTCCCTAGATATCTTTTACAGGTTAATTACTTGTTACAGTTGCGTGGATGACGGATTGTATTCCTTAATACCATTCATGGGGTGGCGTACTTACTTCCCCAATCCTATAAGCGCCTACTTCACTCCTATGTCGAGCCGGCTAAGAAGCTCCTAACATGGGATCACTAGAATTTGCTCATGCATTAAATACAACCAATAAAACCTAGTACACATCGGTTCATGTTTCTTAAGACGTTCAAGCATGTTACACAATGGAGATATGCCAGTTTTCTTAAGCCTAACATTGAAATCATTCATCCATTACAACTATAAACAAGCAATCAACCTATAATTAACATCTAGGTTTCAGTACATCTAAGCAAACACATGATAGATCTAGCCTAGCATGTTGAAATCAAGACAAGCATAAGATATATTCAACACATAGACATATTGAATGAATTGAAAGAGGACTTATCTCAATTGAACATGAAAGGTTTCAAGGGGTGAAAACCCTTGAAAATACAGTTAAAAACGACCTAGGGTTTATTAGGTTCGACCCTAGTATTCTCCACACAAGTTCCTCTCTTAATGAATGAAAAATAGAAAAGTATATATAGATTCTGTGAGGTGACGACGTCTAGAGCAAATGTCTGACGCCGTCATCTCGCCGCCAAATAAATTCTCGGACTGCCTAGATCTGGGTTTGACGCCGTCACGTGTACTCCTTATGCAGGCCGTTACAAAAATTACTCTTGACGCCCTTCTCTTGACGCCTTCAGGTTTTCTCTGGGTCGTCATGGATTTCACCCCTGACGCCGTTACATTTTTCCTCTTGACGCCGTCAGGTACTGTTCTCAGCATGGAAAATTAAGTCTTTGCCGTTTTCTTCACTTTTATGCTCCAAAAATGTCCAAAATGCTTCCTTTTTCCAGAATTCACTCCCAAAGTACCTAAAATCACAAAAGGAACGATTTAGGGCAATATTTGATCAAATAAATTCAATTTCGGGCTTAAATGACCCCCTAAAAACGGTTCATTTTTTGCCTCATCAGTTACGGATGATTGTATTCGATGTTAGGCTTAAGAAAACTGGCAGACTTCCATTGGTAACTTGCTTGAACGTCTTAAGAAACATGATCGGAGGTGTACTACAATTTTTGGTTGTATTTAATGCGTAGGAGAATTCTAATGATCCCATGTTAGGAGCTTCTAACGGCTCGACATAGGAGTGAAGTAGGATCTTATAGAGTTAGGGAATATTGTACACGGCCCTACGACTAGTATTAAGGAATATGACCCGTCATCCATGCAATTGTAACAAGCTAATCAACTTGTAAAAGATATCTAGGGAGTAATGAAATCTAAGTAAACACAACTTTCCTCATCATTGTTTTCACAACATTAGTATAATAGTTTCATTTTCATTTTTGTTATTTTATTTTGATTGCATTAGTAGTTATTTGGGTTAGTTGGCTAGCAACTAATTCCGCCCACTCTTTCTAAACTCGAGATTTTACTTGCTTTTATAAAAATATAGAAATACAAAAAGAATCATCCCTCACCTCTAGACCTAGTTTATTAGGCTTTCTAATCCTAGTGACACTATTCCTGAGTTGAACGATCAATCCCCCGATACTTGTCACTATACTATACTACAACGATCAGGTACACTGCCTGGTGGAGGTTGTAAGCTTCTCAAGATTCCTTGAGAGGTAAAACCTGTTGCGAGGGTGCGATCCCCACGTATCAAGTTTTTGGCGCCGCAGATCGGGGAATAGTTATTGTCTAGGTTAGAATTTCTTTTTATTAGGTCTACTTGCTAGATTCCTTTCTAGTAAGATTTTCATTTTATTTTTATAGGTTTTTGTAGTCTATCTTTTTCTTTGTGCCTTTGTTAATAATTAGGTTCATTGACTATTCCGTTTGCCGTTATGGAGAACACGAATCCACCCTACTACCAACCACGTAATTCACCCTCTCCAAATGATATCTTGATGTTCAAACAATATCAAGATGAACCTATCTATGATGCATGGACTCGTTTTAAAAATTTACTCTGAAAAGTCCCTCATCATAATTTCGATCTGTGGTCCCAAATTGAAATATTTTACCATCGTGTCGACCACTATACCAAAATGGACATTGACCACACTGTAGCAACCGCGAAATTTACAGGTCCTTACTCAACCTTAAATTCCAAATATTTTGTTGGGTTATGTTTGTGTGTTTACTTTTATAGGTGTTTGTGAGCTAGATCGCACGACACGGCACAACCTAGGGTCAAATATACGTTTTATAAGATGATTTTAACTTTTTAACATAAATACGCATATGTATAATCAAGTTTAATGGAAAAATGATTTTTTAAAACTAATGGCGCGACTTAAAAAATTATTCGGTCACATTTGGTAGGAATTACGAACCCTTAATCACATCTCGTTAAAGTTTAATAAAAAAAAAAACAAAAAACAACAACATGGATGGTCCTTGTGGTGTTGACCCGCGCCCCTTCCATCCCAAAATAATTTGCAAGCAAAGCCCCTAGTGGTAATAAAAACCCTCACCCTTCTCTTTCCTCTTCATTTTAACACAAACCCTAAAGATATTATACTCCCTCTCCTCCTTCTCCTGCTGCCGCCACCTACTACATCACCACCACACACCACCGCCCACTTCTACCTCAAAATAAACACACCACCTTCATCACCATCACGCATACATCCTTAATCCATTTTACACGCGCCTCAAACTCTTACACCATCACCCACGTGCCTTCACCGTCACTACCACTTGTAGATCCGATTAGATCTAAGCTTTTGGAAGGTAGGTAACACCGATTCACACCCTTGTGTGACTCGGTGTGAGTTAACTTGTGTTTAACGAGTTGACTATTCACATTTTTGGTTATATTTGGGCAAGAAACAAATGGGATAACACGTTTTAATAACTAAAAATGATAATGAAGAGATTGGGTATCATGGTTTACTGATTTTGAGGTCGGGTCGAGCCAACACCGTGGGTCAAAAACCACGGCTGTAACTTTCTAGTGTTGGGTTATGAGTGTCGAGTCTTATTCTTTAGTTCTTCTTATCATTTTGTGTTCTTATTTTGTTTGAATTAATGTTTGGTAAACTCCATTTCAGTCGAGTAGTAGGTTTAGGGTTGGAGTTATTTTGGGTTAAAAAGGGAAGCTGTGATGTTGTTGTTGTTATTGTGGAGTGCAGCTGAGGGTTGATTTATGTCGTGTGGTGCCGAGAGAGCTAGGCCGAGACCATTAGGGTCTCGGCAATAATATGGTTGTGTTTTTATTGTTGTTGTTGTTGTTGAAATTAATGTTATTGTTGTCATCATATTTTGGTCATTGTTGTCATGGGTTTGATGCCGAGGAAATAGGGCCGAAACCACTAGGGTCTCGGCAAGGAGCTGAGACGAGGAGGATAATGATATGGGTATTGTTGTGGAAATTAGAATGACGGAGATTAGGTTAGAAACGAGCCGTAGTCGGTCGTTATTGTTGAAGTTTGAATTGCGGTGAATTGTATATTATTGGGGGACATACATTACTTATGGATGTTTTGGGCGAAGTCGAGTCCCGCCGAGATTTTGTAGTCTCGTGCGGCCTCGACGAGCCAAAAGTGACTATTTGATTATCATTGGACTATTAGTATAACTTGTTGGCCCGAGATATTGTGGACTCGGATGGTGACTCGAAACATAGAATAACTCGTAAAAATAATTATCCGTGAATGTTTTAATGACACGTAATTATATATAAGTTAATTTGAAATATTAACTAACAAATGAAAATTTGTTATTTAATATTTAGAAGTTAACGACAACTATTAAATGACGATACGACATATAACATTTTCTATTTAATTGGAAATATTAAGTAATGTTAAACGTTAATTAATATTTTTAGTTAAAAAGAAAATGTTAAATGACAATAAAAGTGTTATTTAATATTTGATGGAAATAATTAATGAAGCGAGATAAAATTTAAGGTGAACGAGTTATTAAATATTTTGAGGGCACTGATGCGTGGGAATCGCACCTTGCTTTACCTCTCGAGGGATCCCGAGAAGCTTACAACCCCCACCAGGCAGTGTACCTGATCGTTGTAGTATAGTATAGTGACAAGTACCGGGGGATTGATCGTTCAGCTTAGGAATAGTGTCGCTAGGATTAGAAAACCTAATTAATAGTTCTAGAGGTGAGAGATGATTATTTTTGTATTTTTATATTTTATGAAAGCAATTAAAATCTCGGTTTTTAGAAGAGTGGGCGGAATTAGTTGCTATTCAACTAACCCAAAGCTATTATATAATTAAAATAAAATAATGAAAATGAAATTAAACTAATTTAAACTAAGGTTGTGAGCAGTAATTGGAGAAATTGTGTTTACTTAGACTTCATTACTCCCTAGATATCTTTTACATGTTAATTACTTGTTACACTTGTATGAATGACGGATTGTATTCCTTAATACCATTCGTGGGGTGGCATACATAACTCCCCAACTCTATGAGCTCTTATCTCCTCCTACACCATGACCCAGCACAACTATAGGGATTGTAAACAGTGGCTCATGCATTAAATACAACCAATAAAGACCTAGTACGCCTCGGTTCATGTTTCTTAAGACGTTCAAGCATGTTACCATTTGGAGATCTGCCAGTTTTCTTAAGCCTAACATATAAATCATTCATTCAAAACAAGAATAGACAAGTAATCAACACGTAATCAACATCTAGGTTTCATTAGATCTAAGCAAACACAAGAGAGATCTAGCCTAGCATAGTAGAATTGAGACAAGAACAAGAGATAAACAACCAACACATAGACATATTGATTGAATTGAAAGTACACTTATCTCAATTACAATGCAAGGTCTCAAGGGTTTGGAACCCTTGAAAAACCTGTGAAAGAGGCACCAAAATCGTCTTTAGTGTTTCACCAAAACTTCTCCCCTTTTAATGAAAAAACTAGAAAACTATATATAGGAAAAACAGTCTGACGGCGTCAAGAGTTAATTCTGACGCCGTCACCTCACCGCCATAAACTTCCTCGGACGGCCTTGATCCACTTATGACGGCCTATGTGACGCCGTCACCACCCACGGTAAATTATTCTTGGCCACTTTAACGCCGTCACCAGTACGTCTGACGCCGTCACCACCTTCGATATTTAATTCTTCATGTCTGATGCCATCAAGCTTTTGGTCTTGACGCCGTCACCTTGTATTTTCAGCTTGGATTTTTGGTACTTTGCCGTTTTCTTCACTTTATGCTCCAAAAACGTCCAAAATAGCCTCTTTTCCAGAATTCACTCTCCAAACACCTAAAATCACAAAAGGAACGATTTAGGGCAATATTTGATCAAATAAAGTCGGATTCGGGCTTAAATGACCCCCTAAAAACGGATCATTTTTCGCCTCATCATATACCCTTACACTTGAGATTTGCTTGTCCTCAAGCAAATGAGCTTTTATTCTACTCAAAAGACAAGTTAGGGGTCATTTAACACTAATATAAAAGTAATTACAACAAATAATCGTTCCACTAAAGACCAATAGACAAGCACGGAGGTCATACACAAGCACCTCACAAATAGTGTTTAGATACTCACATCTCTCGGGTGTAATAAAGTAATATAACATTATGGAAATGGAAGATATCTCTCACTACCTGTCATAGCAAAATAGATTACCATAGGCTTGGGAAAGGATCAAACCTCCACCACATGGCGTAAGCACCTAGGATAAACTATCAAAGAGGTCTTTTTAAAGGGTTGTAACGTTAGGTATAGGGATATGAATTACACGGTTTGGTTGGATAAAGGAAGTTTTACTGGTGGCGAGTTAACAATCTTAGTTAATTACATGTACAAGATGGCGTTGCTAAGCCAAGACTAGACTCGACTTAAGCTAATAAATGAAAAATAACAAAAACATAAAATGAACATAAAATAAAAACGGGATGGTAGTCCGTATGTTTTTTTTTTTTTTTTTTTTTTTTTCTCTTTTTCCTTTTTCTATTTTTTTTTTCTTTTCCTTGATTTTTCAATTTTTTTTTTTTTTTTTTTTTTTGCATACACTCTTACCCTACCATCCGAAATAATACATCATAGGGGATGAGAATTCCCCTTACACTTGAATCTTTACATACTTTACAATTAACTAATCTAATGACTCGAATTAAGAAAATTAAAACACTTGGAGCACTTTTAAGATTAACGCACGTATGGGGGTAATAAGTGATGTTCTTCCCCATTACTCCATAAAATAAGTACTTACCCACGAGTCCCAATCGTCCCAAAACAATATGTACAAGGATATGACTCAACTTAGCAACCATGTAATCAATTAGAAAGTTAACTTAGGGTTTAACAAATAACAATAATGCACTAAAAATGAGCGCATACACGGAAGGCTAAGGCGATTTGGTTGTACATTTAAGTGGGGTGTAACAAATTCTTCCTTTAAGTAAAATGCTTAAAGTTAGAAACGAAAAGATAGGCTCGGAGGGGTGTACTAGGGGTATCGTGTACAAAAAATGAGTACAACGCTAAGGGTGTGGGAAAAATTAGTTGACTTAACTAGCCAAGTAATATGACTTAAATGGTCAAGTAATTATAATACGGGTTTAACACAAGGGTGATCCTAATGCCTCTTATCATGTAGTAAATCCTACCACACGAATGTAGTCTCACTAGCGGTCTCGGGATGCATCACTAACGCAAGTTCTAGAATCTAAATGCTACCGGTACACTCATAAGCACTAATAATGAATGCTTTTCCTATCAAATCTAAAGGCGAACCTCACATTTTTGGGTGGAAAATTTTTCTGAATATACGGTTATGTGCTAGTCATACAACCTCCTATCCATGAGACGCTTGCTATGGCTAAAGTTTTACTCCTAAATGTTGTAAAAAATTTTAAATTTGGCGCTAAAATTACACTAACAAGTATTTCTCGTAGTCTTATTACTCATCTACTATCAAACAAATCAAACTCAAGCGAAAGTGCATATGTAAGGTATCATCTTTTTACCCTCCCCTTACACTTAAGATGAACATTGTCCCCAATGTTCAAGTAAAGAATGTAAAAGTTAAAAAGTAAAGAGAATGAAATCAAATACTCTCCTGATTCGCTCGGTATGGATTTTAGTTGGCCAGGTTAAATCTTCTTCCAAGAAAACGAACAATCAAAGCTTCCCTTCCAGAATATAAATCATCTTCTTGTCACAAATAACCTGTAAATCCTGACAAAAGTAGACAAGGCAACCTCGCGTAAAATCGGCGGCATCCTATATAAGTTACTAAATCCTAGAAAACAAAGTAAGATATAATGCTTGTGGAATGAAGTTTGCAGATTTCCTGGAGATTATAAAACTTAATAATTCACAAAAACCATAAGACTCCGTTAGAAAAACAAAACCGGTAAAATTTCCAGATTTTAACTCCTGACGCCGTCAAGAGCAAACCCTGACGCCGTCAGAATGGACCTGCAGAAATTCTTATGTTAAGTTTCCGGAAAATTTCTGGAAAAACTTTGTCCTACTTCCTGGAAAATCCTGCAAAACTTCATTATGACTCAATACAAGCATTTGACTCTAACAAATACGAATATACATGTTCATTAAATATTGTGGAGAATCATGATCGGTTTGTTTCTTAAAAACATATTTGGGGTTTCCCCTTACACTTATCTTTTGCAAAAATACCTCTAGGTTGAAGTTAAGACTAGGCTAAACAACATAATAAAGTATTTCCACTTTTTAGTAGAGAAACATGATCAACCAACAATAAAAATAAAACATGCATACGGAAGCAAATAACAATCAAACAAATAAAAATCACACAAAACATGGGTTGCCTCCCAAGAAGCGCTTTTCTTTATTTACGAGTCTTGTAGCTAGACTCAAAGTCGTGGGTTAACGTGTATCGCTTATGCTCACGTAACCAAGTGTGAGCCATCTAATAGTCGCCTCATCTTTCTTGTATTCGTCTCCTAACTCTAAGCACCCGCGATAATATCTTTTATTCTTTTCATACGTGTACTTAAGTCCTTTTCTCTCATCATTCTCACTTAGCATTTCCATAGGTGGATACTTACTACACTTTTCCATGGAGAAATCCTTGAACCTAGGGTGTGTGCGGGGCATTTGATAGACAAATTCTTCATCCCCATCCGAGAATGTAATTAACCCTTCTATGAGTTTTTCATCGAGGTTGGTCAACCGTTTGAAAGGTCTTCCAAACACAACTTGGGTCAATTTATCATCAATAAATTCTCCTAGATTCTCCATAACCATGAATTCAACAAGATAAACCAAACTTCCTACAAACACATGTAATGGTATTGCCCTAGCCACAATGTTTTCTCCTTTGTGTTCTAACTCATCTACCATGATTTTATTGTATTCATTACGTGAGATTATGTTCATGGGAAGAGATGAGTTGAGATAGGCGTTAAAGCTCTTAAATCCAATCTTACAAGGGAATTGCATGTTAAATGAACTATCACACTCAATCCTAGTTCTAGGGTCAACATACCTAAGAGGGTTTACTTCTTCTTCCATTCTATCCACATTAATCACATCACCATCATCAAGATCCTCATCGGAGTCTGAATAGTAAAAAGGACTAGCCCTATGGTCATTATCATGATCAGACTCTTCTAACTCAGAATTATTGTCAAAGTGGTGGTTGGGTGACAGGTTAGGTGGGTTCTCATTTTCTGCTAAAGGAAGTGGGACGGGCATTTGGAAAATCCTACGACGAAAAACACGAATAACAGGAATCGAGCGATCAATGTTATTGTTATCCATCGAAATTGTTTACGAACAAAGAACACAAAGAAATAAGATAGACTAAAGAAGACCTAAAAATAAAAATAAAAATCTTACTAGAAAGGAATCTAGCAAGTAGACCTAATAAAAAGAAATCCTAACCTAGACAATAACTATTCCCCGGGCTGCGGCGCCAAAAACTTGATGCGTGGGACACTACAACAAAATGAAGCTATTGCAGCATTTTAGAAGCGACACTTTTGAAAATTGTTGCCTTTTAGACTTGAATAATAATAAAGCAACATTTTACTATATAAGTGTTGCATTTAAGGATCTAATGCAACATTATTTTATGAGTGTTCCATCCATTAGAAAAAAAATACATCACTTTATAAAAGTGTTGCACTTTTTGGTGGAAAATTATAACACTTTGGTCCAAAATGCTGCAAATCTTATTCAATCACGCAACATTTCAAAAAGTGTTGCACAACATTTCGAAAAGTGTTGCGTTCACATATGTTTTTATGCCACAAACTCTTCAATTTTACTAAACGGTTTAGGCTTCGATGTTAGTATATGAGATTGATATCACAGGTTTATAAATTCTTTACTTAATTAGTTAATCACACGACAGACTCATATTTGGATCAAGAACATATGAAGATGTCAAAATGATTCTAATTTCAAATATAAGTATAAACACTTGATTTAGCAATTACAAACCAGAGTATTAACTAGAAGTCTAGAACAAAACAATAAAAATCACATTAACATGATGTAGATTCAGACATGAACAGCTATGGGGACAAAAAATCTCAGAGAATACAAAGTGTCTAAGAGTGATTATTATAATGACTTTTAATTACCTAAAATCCATCATCATATAATTTGTACAGTTGAAATCGCCTCCTTGAACTTCTATCATCATTAGCTTCAGTCATTTACATGTGCTTCTTCTCAACTGCAGCCTTCCATCTTTGTCAATCGACAACCTTAGTTATACTCGCCATTTCTGTCATATATCTACAACCAAGCTAAAATCATTATTGATTACACTTAAGTAATTATCCAAAAAAAATATATAACATAAGCCACCAGATATGTACTTTTAACAGCAATTGTATTTATTGCGACGTAAACTAATAATAAAATATTACTGTGAAATATAAGAACAAGGCTATATTCTCAAAGACACCACTATCTAATAACCATTTTTCGCCAGCAACTAAGAGCATAAACAGAGACAGGACCAAGAACAGGATAGTAATGATCTGTGATGCTAAGTAATATGTACATATTCTCAAAGACACAAATTCTTCAATGTTATTCAACATCAAGTTTGATCTCTTCCCCCCACTTGTAAATCCCTTCTTGCTTTGCTTGCATTTCTTCTGCGAGACACTTAGAAGACACGTACATCAAGAGACAATAAAAATTAATCGAAATGCAGCTTACAACATCAACCGTGGATTAATCAAGTTTTATTAGACAAACAACCCCCTTATATTGTTTAGCACCACAATATCGAAAAGATACATAACTTAAGTCCTATCAATAAGCAATCCAAACAACACACTATGTATAAGTCAAGGGACATTAACTAGAAACATGAATAGAGATAGAAAAAAGATGACAAGATTACCACTTAATCAGCCTCTCATGTAACATTCCAAAACCATGACAAACGGGCACATCTGAAGCACCTGACTTTGACGTCTTGCTGTAAATTCCCAACTTGGATTGGTATTTAATAAGATGTAGAATTTGAGACGGGTAATAAAAGATGTATACTAAGAAAGTGCACAATCTAAAATGAAGATATGAAAACCACCATTAAAGCACCAACCCATAGAAACTCCCACGCTCCAAATTGTAGAGTCTAACATTGAGAATTTGAGAGAGTTTAATTATTTTCAAAACTATAATAAATAGTAACTTAGACATGCTAACATTTCAAGTGAATTTACCAACAGAATACTCAATTTGCATATCGAGAACATCACCAACAATGTTACTTCTAATACCATATGTTTTTAATACAAAAAATCTATACAAAACCCACACTTACAGGAAAACCCGAACATGCGTTTTTATAAATGCTTACAGCGTCTTATCAAGTATCAAACTTTGGACAAAATTGTTACAAATGCAAGGCATCAAATTATAACAAGATGTGCTTAACATTTAAACTTGTGACATGGTAACAACATATAGCTAGAACTGTTTAGTTGTTTATGCTGAACCAGGAAACCATAGAAACAGAATGTACCTATCCTTTCTATAACATTAAAGCCTATCTAACCACTAAACAACCTAAGCACTTTAGTGACAAAGACACTACTCCATCAGTAAAAACATTTTTAGTACATAGTAAATGAACAAGGGTTAGTGTTGTTTGATTACACTAATGCGTTGAACGGGTTTAAGTAATAATTACATCTCACAGCCTTTTTTCTTCCAAAATTCTACATGTTTTTATGTTATTAGTTTATCATTATGAACTAATTTACAGATCTCCTTAAATCACTATGTTTGTGTTAATCATAATGCACATCAATTCAAATAAAGTTTAGTATTTCGTTGGTTGTTTTATCGAATGTTTCTTCACATTTTGTCATATTGGTGTTACATCGTTTATTTTTAGTTACATGAATTAAGACGAAATCAATCCCCAATATTTATATGTATAAAAACACAGACATAACTGTACACATATTAATAGAATTTATTGCTAAAATTCCATTTAGACATTTCAGCAAACACTTGGCATTCACAATTTGGAAATGTGTAACAAATATAAGTGCAAACAAAGACAAGTAGACAACCAAAAAATGAAATATACTATGCAACGAACAACGAATGGAGAGATACATATACCCTGTTTTGTTAGTAGGTGACTTCCTTGTTTTCGGTTTGTCCACTCAAAATTAGACCAGGTGTATATGGAGAAAAAGTCAGAAGGGTGGTGGTGGTGGGTTATCATGGTTTGGACGCTTGTAAGTGGTTGAGAATGGAGATGAAGAAACGTGGTGTCTAACTGTCAACTGTGGGTAAATAATTTGGCGGGAGATTACCGGGGGAAATTAGCGGGCTATGAAAAGATGGCCAAATTACCTGTAATTTGGCGGGAGGATTAGTGGGCTATCTAAACATAGAGACTCTTAAGTATTACCACCAATCAAAAGAAGTTGAATTATATTTGAAAGTTTGTACTGAAATTTTATAAAACTAACATTTCGTGTAGTGTACAATATTAAAAAAAAAATTAATAAAAAAGTAAAAAAAAAAAAAAAAAAAATATAGAGTCATGAGTTGTAACTAGTGGTGTCAAAAAACCAAACATATTCGAACTCGACCCGAACTCGAATAAGCCTATTTGAGTCGGGTTACTCGGGTCAATAACTTTATTCGTGTTATTAGGGTCAACACAAGTAAACCGAATACTAAATAGGGTCGGGTATCGGGTTGAAAATATTTGGTTGACTTAGGTATGAGTCAACCCAATTGACTCGAACGAGGATTTTTTTACATTTTTTTATATACTTTTTATATGAATTCTATATGTATTTAATTAACTAGCGAATTTTTTAGTCATTTTATTCATATTCAAGTCAACCCCGAACCCGAATAGACACGACCCGACTAACCCAAGAGAATTGAATAAGGTCAGGTTCGGGAATAGTGTTTTTAACCTCAATCTTACTTTGACCCGACCTAAATTAACCTGAACCGACCAACCCGACCCGACTAGCACCCTTAGTTCTAACAATATCATAGTAGGATATAAATCTCTATCACATGACATCAGGAGAATGTAAGAATATTTTCACTCCTATGTTGTTAGGGTGTGGTGTATATTGAAAAACTAGAAGACTCTCCCATGGTTCAATGAGATAAATGGTGCATGTGAAAAATATTTGTACTATAAACTAGTTATAATGCTCGCGCACGCGCGAGTTTTTTTAAAATTTTTTGAAATAATTATTTAAAAATTTTGTTTTTTTTTAATTTTTTTGAAATAATTATTTAAAAATTTTAATCCTATTGTTAATTGCATCTTATCTATATTTTTTGTATTTATCTTCTACTTGTGTTGTGGATAAATATAAAATAAATAATCTTTTTTTAAAATATTTTATCTATATTTTTTGTATTTATCTTCTACTTGTGTTATGGATAAATATAAAATATTACCTAATAAGAGAATGATTTTTTTTTTAAATAAAATTATTACTAAATCAGGTATGAATTGATTTTTTTGAAATGCAAAATTCCCAATAAGGATTTTGTTTTATTATATAAAAGATGGGTTAACTTTTAATTCGTTTGAAGTTAAAAGGTCCTTTTTGTATCGACGGAAAGCCAAAAATGAGCCCAACGCCGTGACAACCAACCATAGGACATCCAACAACTAATTTTTATAAGCTATATGTTCGGACCCTCAATTTTGAAATTCCACGTATTTTTGTTATTTTTCATTTTTAGTTTGTTGCTATTTCTGATGTCATTTTTTGAAAGGCAATATATGCTAAAGCACATGGACACGAGAATAACAAACCAATAAACTGACTTTAGGACACATGGATATCACAAGGTGATCGAATATCTAACATACTAAGATATGTCTCGGGATAGCTAGTTGAAGATGGGTTTCATCCAAGTGTCATCTTTCTCCGCATGAGAGACCTTTGCAGGCTGGATGATGGACTTCTCGTTGATTACTTTCACTAGGACCTCCTTTCCGAAGTATTCGAATGTAAGCGCAACGAGTTTGCTTAGGGCGCCAGCTCGCTGATTCATGCCTATATGGATATGAGTAATGGAGAAAGATGTGAAGTATGGTAAGATCTTAGGGGATATCATCCCTGCTGTTTACAGCAGGGAGTTACCTGCTGTCCCTCACAAAATCCACTCCCCGATGTTACTAAATGGTCCCTGAATGTTCATTTTGCAGCAAAAATGGTCCCTGTTGAAGCCTTTACAGCAGCAAAAATCACTGCTGTTTACAGCAGTGACAATTTTCCCAAGATCTTATTGACATGTTCCAACTATAGCTTCATTGGTCCTTCCTTTGCTATGTACTCGCCTTTACTTGAGTAGTTGCCATAATGAGTATATGAATACTTGGATCCTTTTGACTTTCAATGTTTTAGCTATGCGTAAGCCTGCTATTAGCGCTTCATATTCTGATTCGTTGTTCGAGGCATAAAAGTTGAACTTACCACATGTGTACATATCGACCCCGTCATAGCCCGTTATTGCTAGACTACACGAAAGCCATCAACAAAATGGAACATTCCAAGAGCATATTAATCCCTTCTCATCATCCTCTCATATGAGATGAAACGAATGTACCTGGGCACCCTCCATCCACTACATGACTCATGCATAAGCGGTTGTATTGTCAGGAAGGAGGAAATCCTACGTTATATACAAGTCTAGAACATTACGATCTGAGCATCATACTGTACTAGATTGGGGGTTTGATAACGTATGTATATTACACTATATACATTAAGTCCCCGGGCTTGGATATTGCTAGACAAGCCCATTATTCAGATAAGGGCCCAATATCCTAAATCATGCACAAGCCCAAAGGCCCCCATCTGTTACCCTATTTACCCCCTATGTATACTAGATATTATACGGAATTAGGGTAAGCTCCAAAAAGCTGACAGAAGTAGGTACAAGATACCCAAACATTGCCTCTTTCACCACACAACACATGAAGACCATCTTCATCCTCATCTATCACATAAGAGTAGTGCTATTTAGACTTACAACACAAGCCTAAAAACATGCCTAATGCATAAATTACTTGTACAATTGTATTGGCACTTTCTCTCTCCAAATTTTCACCAATCATTTTTTAAAATCAACCAATCAAATCATTAGGTACATTTGTAGGCATGATTAGTAGGCACAACAATCATTTTTCATCACATAAACCATTCTCTTCATCCTCTCGTACAAGATGAGACGAAGGTAACCGGTTGATACTAATGTTACACCGGCTCTTGATTTTAATCATATCTCACGGGGTCCTTACCGTTAAACACGAGAAACCGATAATCCAACCATCACCACCTGACATATACCCGCTTTACGTATCGTGCGCAAACACTCCCGATGACCATTTGACCGAAAGACAACGAGAGACGGTGTTGGAGATGCACTAAAAACCAAAGGAGAAATATAATTTAGGCTATTAGTTTGAGTTTTTGATTTATATTATAATGTTTTTGATTTAATTTGAAATATTAATTAATATTTTTTAATTATAAATGAAATTTTTAGTTTTAGTGTTTAATAAAAATGAATATGAAAAGAAAAATGATGACCGCAGTGACCATTACGCTTAGTTGGTCATAAAAAAATTGCTGAAAAAAAAAAAAAACTGAGTTAGTGTTGATGTGATAGTGATAATGCGGTTGCGTGGTCACCATTACGCCCAGTCTAAAAATTGTTCTTAATCTAAAAAAAAAAAAAAAAAAAAAAAAAAAAAAAAAAAAAAAAAAAATTACTAACATAAATACATATCTTAAAAAATTATACTATCACGCATCTTGTATATCTTAAAAAAACTATACTATAACATACATATAAATACAGAGTACTACGTAATAAAGTTTGTTTTATAACCGTTATCAAACTGCTTCCACATTCTTCCGAATCTCGCTAAACGCAAAATCAATACTACCCTCACCCATTGAATTTTGTTTTATATAATAATTACCAATTGAGTATTCCCACCGCCTCCTACCTGTATCTAAGCTACTCCCCTTGTATTGTGGGGCTTCATCTTGGTCGCAATCAAAGGTAAACAACTATTAAAATGTCTCTTATGTGTGTGTTATGTATTTTGTGCAATTTGGGTAATAAGGAATTCAATTCGCTAATGGATGAAATTTTGATTTGTTTATTGATTTTAGTTGAATCGGACTCTGCTGACTCCATTATTGTCTCTGCAATATGATTTTGACCATTTGAATGATAGCCTATGTTCAGTTTTCTATTTCTATTTGGAATTCAGCAATGTGCTTAGTTGTGTTTGCTGGGATGTCACAACTTGATATACAATCACATTATTTATTCTTTTAGTTTTAACATTGGTTAGGGCATTTGTAAAATGGTTTGGTTGTTCAACAAATTGTAGAATCAGGTTTTGAACCTGATAAATACAATTTACTTTTGTGCTCGTATTAAACCTTTTTTTTAGAACGACACCACACTTGAAATCCGACCCCCGAGTTAAACCATCCAAACGGGCAAGCCCCGGGACCAGAACCACTAGGAGAGACCCGCGAAGGGAAACCCCTAGAACTTGTTTGAGTTCTGTTTGCAATTCAGATACATTTCACTATTTAATTCCAAGGTTAAAGTTTCATTTTTTTGTTTCTGAATTGATTCAGTTAATTGTCATAGTTACCTGATTTATAATTAACATTCATACTATTAAAACCAATTAACTAATGTTCTGGTTGAGACCAAAGTGCACCAACACATATGACTGATTATGAGATGAGTAAATTGTTGAGGGTTAAAAAAAGCCAAGAGCGATTAAGATAATTAGGAATTTAAAAGATCGCTAATTCTTTGACAAGTTTAGTATATTGCCGAAAAACAAAGAAAGCGAGAAAGAATCAACGGCCAATACTGAGAGAGATGCCAAATATTTTCATGATTTTCATGGTGAAATTGAGGAAGATTACCATGAAGAATTTTCTACAAGTGTTGGAGCCAATGGAGCGGCCAAAAAGGTAACTAGTCTGGAGAAACATTTCATTGTTATATTTGTATACATTTTTTTCTCTAATAAATATTTAACTTGATACAGCAACATCGTCTATAGTTTATTGAACCATTGTCCATGAACAAATATGCTGACTTAGCAAAGCAACGCAATGCCGCTCCTGATGTCTCCTACATTTTACCATTTGAGGAAGGTTGTGAGGGACATGAAACTTTGCTAATTCTAATGCAGAAAAAAAAGAGCAGGTTACAACAATGTGAGGAAGCGAATGAACGAAACAGACAATTTGTCGATGCAAGTGCAACAGAAAAGAATCAATCCATAGCAAAAGTCACCATGGGTGTACTCTTATTTAACACAAAAGGGTCACAAATACAAAGGGGTGTGTTGATGCAACAAAGCCCAAATCTGCTACAACAAGCATCACAAGTGGATCAAGGAGACATCTCATTGACGAAAATAAAGATCCAAACAAGTAACCACCCAACTTAACCAAATTGTTTGAGCGCACGCGTGAAAGGAAAGAAGGACATGTGTATGCTGGTATGTATGATGAAACAGAAAGGCTGGTTATAAGATCAGATGTATAATTTATGTATTTAAATGTACTATTGGTTAGTTGTTAGTAGGGTAAACATATTTCCCCTAATAATGAAGGAAAAAATAAAGAACTACAAGGCTCCAGAACATGGAAGTGGTGGAGATGGAAGTGCATCTGTAGATCCTTTTCTGGCTGTGATGAACAAAGAGTACAATGGACACTGTAGACTTTTTGGTAAGGGTGTTACAAAGAAGTTAATAAAGAAGGTGAATGGGGGTGAGACATCATATATGATATATGGTTCCAGGGGAGCTTTTGGAATATGTAAGAACCGCTATAGATGCTGAACTGAAACTGTTGGCTGACATGCAGAAACATATTGAAGATGATCATGAATGGAAGAAGCTTAAGCTAGGAGAGTAACATAAAAGAAATAAGGCTGAACTAGAAGATATGAGTAACGAAATTGAAGACCAATGTCACAAATCAGTTGAAGATGCAGTCTAGAAGCTTATACAAAATTTACCTCCTATAGTTGTTAGAGAGTTTTTAACATGAGTTATCATATATGTTTGGTTCAAGGTACGTCCCTCTTATTCTGATTCGATACAAAACATGCTCTAAACATATTACATGACTAAATAGAACCTTACATGATAATTAAACCGACCCACCTGGCCCATTTTGACCCAAACAAGCTTCAAATTAGTTCATGACCATACTAAACATTCTTATTCAATCTATAATATTCTTACGAACAAATTGGTCTCAGGTATTTTATTTACCAAGCATAGGTGCGTATCTTGTTTTAGTATAAATATGCTTTATGTAGCTGCATTTAGGAAATAAATTATATACACTGTCACGTTGACTACTCTCTATACATGTTTGAATTGTGTAGTACTGAAGGATATATATACCAAGGTGTTGATTTATGGTTTATCGAGCTGTTTTGTTAACTGTTGTATATGTTTCCATAATACCTTCATGTTTATATTCATGTAAATTATGACTATCCTAAATAATAGGCGGATTGTTGTATTACTTTGATTGAATGGGCATATCTTCTAGTAACCAGAAATCAAAGGGTATATACATATGTTAGGAGAAACATGTGATGTATGAGGACTTGATAAGGCATAATGATACATATGTGTAATTCGAGTTGGCCTGTGCGCAATAGCATGGCAAGGATTATGTTTTAGAGTGGTCAAAGTATTCAACGAGCTTTAGAAACAGACCATAAAGTATTCTAACTTATGATATTTGTACAATTTGATACCTTTTGCAATAAATTTGGTTTGTGATAGCTATGACCCTTCATATGTGTTTGTAGCAAGTATGTCCTTTGTAACCTTGTAACATAAGCTAACCTATTTATATCTTCGTAAATCCATTGATAGATCTAAAAATCCATAATTTTTACTCTTCTCGATATTACAATATATTTAATTTTTACTTATATTGTCACTATGTGGTCTAGTGATCTATTTTTTTGCTAATATTGTTATTCTGAATGTTGTTGTAATGTACTTTATTCTAGAGATGCTTGTTGTAGTAGGCAACGTCGTTACAGTTTGGATATATACCACGAGTGTAACCTAACAATATTTTTTATCGTTTTCATTTGTACCAGGCAACGTCGTTTTATAGTACTTCAAGCTGTATGTGGAGATTTGCAAAGATGAACTCAAGATGTCTAGCGTTACAGTTTGATTGTGTTTTCTTTTTCCACTAGAAGTTTTATGTTGGTTATTGGAAAATTTTGTCAAAGTACAATACGATGTTATCTATCATATTTTATTATTCCTATGGTTTTTTTTTTTTTTTGAAAGGTTATTATTCCTATGGTTGAACAAATATTGATTATTAATGCATTATTAGACCTTTTCAAAAAATGTGAATGATACAAATATCATATATTTAGCATTGTATTGAGTGAAATAAAAGTGTTACTAAATAGTTATAAAAGTGTCGTCTTATATGATTAAAAACAAATAGAAGTGTTGCGTTTCAGACAATAAAGTGTTGCATACTTGGTTGTAATAATGAGAAAGTGTTGCACTTGAATCTAAAAGTGTTGTCGTTGTGCGAAAAAATGTTGCATTTCATTTTAAAAAGTGTTGCACTTAAGAAAAAAAAATGTTGCATTTTAATGTAAAAAGTGTTGCACTTTGGTATAGAAAGTGTTGCATTTTAATGTAATAAGTGTTGCAATTGAGTGTGAAAGTGTTACATTTGAGTATAAAAAGTGTTGTGTTTGAGTGTAAAAGTGTTTCACTTTAAAGTATCACATTTGGTAAACATAGGCATCACATTAAAAAAATGTTGCACATTCCAATTGAAAGTGTCGCTTATACCTAAGGCGACGTTACATAACGTAGCACTTGATAAAGTATCACATAAGGCATAATGCAACATTTTAAACACATAATACAACACTTTATCAGTGTCACTTTAACTTCATTTTGTAGTAGTGGGAATCGCACCTTGCTTTACCTCTCGAGGGATCCCGAGAAGCTTACAACCCCCACCAGGCAGTGTACCTGATCGTTGTAGTATAGTATAGTGACAAGTACCGGGGGATTGATCGTTCAGCTTAGGAATAGTGTCGCTAGGATTAGAAAACCTAATTAATAGTTCTAGAGGTGAGAGATGATTATTTTTGTATTTTTATATTTTATGAAAGCAATTAAAATCTCGGTTTTTAGAAGAGTGGGCGGAATTAGTTGCTATTCAACTAACCCAAAGCTATTATATAATTAAAATAAAATAATGAAAATGAAATTAAACTAATTTAAACTAAGGTTGTGAGCAGTAATTGGAGAAATTGTGTTTACTTAGACTTCATTACTCCCTAGATATCTTTTACATGTTAATTACTTGTTACACTTGTATGAATGACGGATTGTATTCCTTAATACCATTCGTGGGGTGGCATACATAACTCCCCAACTCTATGAGCTCTTATCTCCTCCTACACCATGACCCAGCACAACTATAGGGATTGTAAACAGTGGCTCATGCATTAAATACAACCAATAAAGACCTAGTACGCCTCGGTTCATGTTTCTTAAGACGTTCAAGCATGTTACCATTTGGAGATCTGCCAGTTTTCTTAAGCCTAACATATAAATCATTCATTCAAAACAAGAATAGACAAGTAATCAACACGTAATCAACATCTAGGTTTCATTAGATCTAAGCAAACACAAGAGAGATCTAGCCTAGCTAGTAGAATTGAGACAAGAACAAGAGATAAACAACCAACACATAGACATATTTTGAAAGTACACTTATCTCAATTACAATGCAAGGTCTCAAGGGTTTGGAACCCTTGAAAAACCTGTGAAAGAGGCACCAAAATCGTCTTTAGGGTTTCACCAAAACTTCTCCCCTTTTAATGAAAAAACTAGAAAACTATATATAGGAAAAACAGTCTGACGGCGTCAAGAGTTAATTCTGACGCCGTCACCTCGCCGCCATAAACTTCCTCGGACGGCCTTGATCCACTTATGACGGCCTATGTGACGCCGTCACCACCCACGGTAAATTATTCTTGGCCACTTTGACGCCGTCACCAGTACGTCTGACGCCGTCACCACCTTCGATATTTAATTCTTCATGTCTGACGCCGTCAAGCTTTTGGTCTTGACGCCGTCACCTTGTATTTTCAGCTTGGATTTTTGGTACTTTGCCGTTTTCTTCACTTTATGCTCCAAAAACGTCCAAAATAGCCTCTTTTCCAGAATTCACTCTCCAAACACCTAAAATCACAAAAGGAACGATTTAGGGCAATATTTGATCAAATAAAGTCGGATTCGGGCTTAAATGACCCCCTAAAAATGGATCATTTTTCGCCTCATCAGGCACGGTTATCGAGAAATACCCTATATAGTAATGTTGAGGTTTATGATTAGTATCGAATTACGGAATCGGTCAACATGATCTAGTTTTGGTTTATTAAGTGAGTCATTTATGTTTAGTCATTGTTTCGCGTGAGTTCACTTGAGTCGATGTTGTGTCACCACTGCACACATCATGATACCAAACACTAACATATGAAATAATATGAAGATTTTGGAATCAAAATGGAGTATACTTGGGAATAGTTGACTTTTAGAGATTTATGCACTTTCAGATTAGATATTAAGTTAAGTTGGTTATAATAGGTTGTGCCGGGTCCGAAGTGCTGTAACGTTCTAGCTGCCTAATATCTTCTGTTGTGTTATTTACCGTTTGCTTCTCAAGGTGAGTTCTCGTAGCCCCACTTTTTATATATTTTTCCTTGGGGGAAAATGGTACTCAATGCTTTTAAATTGTCTTCATGCTGTGACTAAATGTTTTCATGCTTTGTTTTGGACAATTATGTGCGTTTGATTTCAATTATATGCTATGTGGTATACTATTACGTTTGCGAGCATGCGCTACTGTTTAACCCTATATGGGGCCGAAGCATAGGATAGTACTATCCGGGGTAGCTCCCCGCTATTATTTATTTGTGTGACAATCATGGCAGGTTCAGTTTAGCGCTATTAAAAACTTTTCTTTATTTCATGCTATAATTGCTTATCTCTCTCACTATTGTCCTACCTAATATCTTTCACAGCTTCGTGGTTTACTTTCAAACCTACGAGCTCACCAACTTTATGTTGACGTTTTCGAGTATCCATTTTCAGGTGTTTAGACAGAAGTTGCTTTAGAAGGTTGAGTATTGGCCTGGCCTAGCAAGACTTAAGACAAGACCCTCCCGGGCTGTATCTCGTGGAGTTGCATTTTGATATTTTCCTAAGTGATGTTGTTTGACTTTGAGACTTATGTTTAGTATTTGGATCTTTGTACTTATCCTGGTTGAGGGAGTTTGCGACTATTATCTGTATGACGTTATTCATTTAGTATTTCTCTATTGAGACACCTTGTGTTCTTGACTAATAAGTCATACCCCGTAAATGTCTTTCCGCTGCGCCATTTTTGGGGTGTGACAGATTGGTATCAGAGCCTCGGTTATAGAGAATTAGGTGGCTTAACCTAGACTATAACCTAGGAACCCTCATATACTTTGCATTATAGGAGCTACGTGTGCGGTTATGTGGGTAGTATGACATGAAATGATGACGATAAGTAAATGCAGCATGATGCGATCTTAAAAACGCCTGGCCAACGTTTTTAAGATAACATGATGTGGCACGGACTTATCAAAGTCATGGAAGGTCTATAGGAAGTTGAGTGTAGTAGTACGATGCGCGTACCGACCCACCCTACCTATCTCCCATCTAACGTTCATCAATGTCCTGTTTTGTAGGAACATGCCTCCAAGAAGGTCGACTCGAGTCAACCGAGGTGTTCCACAAACGAGGGGTGGAAGGACTGGTGGGCGAGGAGGTAGGGCAGGAGGTCGCGGCACAAGAAGTAACGATGCCAGCAATGAGATGCCCGATGTTGCTACTATTATCGCTCATCAACTGCGGGAACTGCTACCCACTATTGTCACCCAAGTAGGCGATCATATCAGTAACCAAGGGAACAATGTGAGCGGGAATGATCAAGTGGACAACGACGGTGGAAGCGACCACATCAATGATAGGAACCATACCAACGGCCACAAGGGATGTAACTACAAGGAATTTATCGCGTGCAAACCAGTGGACTTTGATGGAAATGGAGGTGCGATAGCTTATACCCGTTGGGTGGAGAAGATGGAGTCAGTGATTGACATAAGTGAGTGTGCGGATCATAAGAAGGTGAAGTTTGCTGCCTGCTCATTAGTTGGAAAAGCGTTGACCTGGTGGAACACGCAAGTTCAGGCTAGGGGCAGGGAAGCCGCCATGGGAATGAGTTGGGATGACTTTAAGGCGTTGTTGAAAGAAGAGTACTGTCCAGATAATGAGATGCAGAAGCTAGAACATGAACTCTACCACCATACCATGATAGGAACTGGTCATACAGCTTATACAGATCGGTTCCATGAGCTCGCTAGGCTAGTACCTCATATGGTCACTCCAGAATCCAAAAGGATTGAAAGGTACATCTATGGGTTGGTCCCCGAAATTCGCGGAATGGTGAAAGCGACTGAGCCTGCTACAATCCAGAGCGCGATACTGAAAGCTGCAGCCTTAACAGATGAGCTAGTTAGGAATGGTACATCGTCTAAGAGTGGTGATAAGAGAAAGGCCGTGAGTGAGCCAAGCAAGCAAGGTGATGCAAAGAGTGACAATAAAAAGGCGAGATGGGGAAAGGGATTCGTGGCAACAACCTCGAGCAAGGGAGGATATGAAGGCCCCCACCCTAAGTGTGCGAGATGCAACTACCATCACCCAGAGACAAAGCCATGCCTAGTGTGCTCCAATTGCAAGCGAGTTGGCCATATGGCAAGGGATTGTAAGATAGTGGCTAAACAAGTGACACCAGTTAATGCCGTTAACCCTAGGGCTTGCTATGAATGTGGAAGTCCAAACCATCTTCGTAATGCATGCCCCAGGTTGGGTAGGGCACAGGTACCAGTGCAGAACAACCAGAATCAGACTTTGGCAATTGGTGGAAACAATGCAAATCGTGGAAACAATGCGAATGGTGGAAACAATGGTAACCCAGCTCATGGTCGGGTATTTGTGATGAATGCTGAGGAAGGACGCCAGGACCCGAACATCGTGATGGGTACGTTCTCTCTAAATGACCACTATGCTACTGTATTGTTTGATTCTGGTGCCGACTATAGTTTTATCTCCACTAAATTCATGCCCCTGTTAGATATAGAACCTAGTAGTATAGGCTTTAGTTATGAGATCGAAATAGCAAGTGGTCAATGGGTAGAAGTCAATAAGATTGTTCGCGAGTGCAGGCTAGAATTAGAAAACCATACTTTTAGGATCGACCTAATACCTTTCGGACACGGGAGCTTCGATGTGATAGTAGGTATGGACTGGTTGTCTAGATATAAGGCTGAAATTGTGTGCCACGAGAAGATGGTCCGTATCCCACTAGAAAATGGTGAATTACTTAAGGTATATGGAGAGAGACTCGAAGAAAGGGTGAAACACCTCACGAACATGAAAGTAGACGAGCAGAAGCTAGAAGATATTCCGATCGTTAGAAATTTCCCTGAGGTATTTCCCCACGACTTATCCGGATTACCCCCTTCACGAGAGGTTGAATTTCGCATAGACCTAATCCCTGGAGCTATGCCGGTTGCAAAGTCTCCGTATCTCTTGGCACCTACGGAAATGGAGGAGTTGTCTAATCAACTCAAGGAACTCCAAGACAAAGGTTTCATCCGACCGAGTTCTTCACCTTGGGGAGCACCGGTATTGTTCATCAAGAATAAGGATGGTTCATTTAGGATGTGTATCGACTACCGAGAACTGAACAAACTAACCATTAAAAATCGATACCCTCTCCCAAGAATTGACGACTTATTCGACCAACTTCAAGGTTCACGATACTTCTCCAAGATAGATCTCCATTCTGGCTACCATCAGTTACGAGTGCACGAAGATGACATTCCAAAAACCGTGTTCAGGACTCGATACGGTCACTTCGAGTTGACGGTCATGCCATTTGGACTAACAAATGCGCCTGCGGTCTTCATGGATTTGATGAACCGAGTGTGCAGGCCATACCTAGATAGATTCGTCATCATATTCATCGATGACATTTTAATCTATTCCAAAACAAAAGAGGAACACGAAATGCATCTGAAGTTAATTCTAGAGTTACTTAAGAGAGAGAAACTATACGCCAAATTCTCGAAGTGTGAATTCTGGCTACAGGAAGTCCAATTCCTTGGACATGTGGTTAACAAAGATTGTATTCATGTGGATCCCAGCAAGATCGAGGCTGTGAAGAGATGGGAAGCCCCTAAGTCCCCAACGGAAGTCTGCTCATTCTTAGGACTGGCAGGCTACTACCGACGATTCATGGTGAACTTCTCCAAGATTGCCAAACCACTTACCTCATTGACTCAAAAGAACAAGAAATACGTTGGGGCGAAGAGCAAAAGAGCGCCTTTCAAATGTTGAAGGATAACTTGTGTAATGCACCAATTCTAGCCCTTCCCGATGGACCCGCAGATTTCGTAGTATTCTGTGACGCGTCATGTCAAGGTCTTGGGTGCGTGTTAATGCAAAGAGGTAAGGTGATTGCCTATGCCTCTCGACAACTGAAGGTTCATGAGAAGAACTATACCACTCATGATCTGGAGCTGGGCGCTGTAGTATTCGCTCTCAAGATATGGCAACATTACTTGTACGAGACGAAAAGTATTATCTATACTGATCACAAGAGTCTCCAACATATCTTTAATAAAAAAGAGTTGAATATGCGCCAGAGGAGATGGATTGAACTTTTTAGCGATTATGATTGCGAGATTCGTTACCACCCACGTAAGGCGAACGTGGTAGCTGATGCCTTGAGTAGAAAGGAAAGGCTCAGGCCTAGGAAAATAAAAGCCAAGAGTATAACCATACAGTCGAGTATCAAGGATAAGATACTAGCGGCTCAGAAAGAGGCATCTATGAATGTGGATGCACCCATAGAGAAGATGCGAGGTTTAGATAAATAATTGGATAAAAAGAATGATGGTGGACTATACTTTGTAGACCGGTTTTGGGTACCTTTTACTGGTGGTGTGAGAACCCTAATCATGGATGAAGTGCATACGACGAGGTACTCCGTTCATCCAGGAGCAGATAAGATGTACTACGACCTTAGAGAATTGTATTGGTGGCCTGGGATGAAGAATGACATAGCTGACTACGTTAGCAAGTGCCTGACTTGCTCGAAGGTGAAGGCTGAAAATCAGAAACCATCTGGTTTGCTACAACAACCAGAAATTCCAGAATGGAAGTGGGAAAGGATAACTATGGACTTTGTTACTAAGTTACCTAGGACCAGTAGTGGACATGATTCGATTTGGGTTATCGTAGATAGACTGACTAAGTCTGCACATTTCTTACCAATCCGAGAAGATTATGCGATGGAAAAATTGGCTAGAATTTACATTAAGGAGATAGTGGCAAGACATGGTGTGCCCATATCGATCATATCTGATCGTGACAGCCGTTTCACGTCAAATTTTTGGCAAATGTTGCAAAAGTCACTGGGGACGAACTTGGATATGAGTACGGCTTATCACCCACAGACCGATGGTCAAACCGAGCGTACCATACAAACCTTGGAGGACATGCTCAGAGCGTGTGCCATAGACTTCGTTGGAAATTGGGATACTCACCTCCCATTGGTCGAATTCTCCTACAACAATAGTTATCATGCTAGCATAAAGATGGCGCCATTCAAGTCACTTTATGGGCGAAAGTGTCGCTCACCTATTTCTTGGGCAGAAGTCGGAGAAAGCCAAATGATAGGACCTGAAATAGTGCTAGAAACAACCGAGAAGATCATTCAAATTAAGGATAGGCTCAGGGTTGCACGCAGCCGTCAAAAGAGCTATGCCGACAATAGAAGGAAACCCCTAGAATTTAGCGTTGGTGATCATGTATTACTTAAGGTATCACCTTGGAAGGGTGTTGTACGATTTGGTAAGAAGGCAAGTTAGCACCTAGATATGTAGGACCTTTCGAGATCACTGAGAGAATCGGTCCAGTAGCTTACCGACTAAGACTACCACCAGAGCTGAGTGGCGTTCATGATATGTTTCACGTATCGAACCTTAAGAAGTGTCTTGCTGATCCAATCCTACACATACCTTTGGAAGAGATTCGGATAGATCCTAAGTTGCACTTTGTAGAGAAACCAGTTGAGATTCTAGAGCGTGAGATTAAGAAGTTGAAGCGTAGCAAGATACCAATAGTAAAAGTCCGCTGGGACTCAAAGCGTGGGCCAGAGTTTACTTGGGAACGTGAGGATCAGATGAGACCTAAGTATCCGCACCTGTTTGACCATAGTACTAGCTGAATTTTGAAGTCAAAATTCCAAATAACGGGGGTAGACTGTAGCAACCGCGAAATTTACAGGTCCTTACTCAACCTTAAATTCCAAATATTTTGTTGGGTTATGTTTGTGTGTTTACTTTTATGGGTGTTTGTGAGCTAGATCGCACGACACGACACAACCTAGGGTCAAATATACGTTTTATAAGATGATTTTAACTTTTTAACATAAATATGCGTATTTATAATCAAGTTTCATGGAAATATGATTTTTTAAAACTAATGGCGCGACTTAAAAAATTATTCGGTCACATTTGGTAGGAATTACGAACCCTTAATCACATCTCGTTAAAGTTTAATAAAAAAAACAACATGGATGGTCCTTGTAGTGTTGACCCGCGCCCCTTCCATCCCAAAATAATTTGCAAGCAAAGCCCCTAGTGGTAATAAAAACCCTCACCCTTCTCTTTCCTCTTCATTTTAACACAAACCCTAAAGATATCATATTCCCTCTCCTCCTTCTCCTGCTGCCGCCACCTGCTACATCACCACCACACACCACCGCCCACTTCTACCACAAAATAAACACATCACCTTCATCACCATCACGCATACATCCTTAATCCATTTTACACGCGCCTCAAACCCTTACACCATCACCCACGTGCCTTCACCGTCACCACCACTTGTAGATCCGATTAGATCTAAGCTTTTGGAAGGTAGGTAACACCGATTCACACCCTTGTGTGACTCGGTGTGAGTTAACTTGTGTTTAACGAGTTGACTAATCACATTTTTGGTTATATTTGGGCAAGAAACAAATGGGATAACACGTTTTAATAACTAAAAATGTATAATGAAGAGATTAGGTATCATGGTTTACTGATTTTGAGGTCGGGTCGAGCCAACACCGTGGGTCAAAAACCACGGCTGTAACTTTCTGGTGTTGGGTTATGAGTGTCGAGTCTTATTCTTTAGTTCTTCTTATCATTTTGTGTTCTTATTTTGTTTGAATTAATGTTTGGTAAACTCCATTTTAGTCGAGTAGTAGGTTTAGGATTGAAGTTATTTTGGGTTAAAAAGGGAAGCTGTGATGTTGTTGTTGTTCTTGTGGAGTGCAGCCGAGGGTTGATTTATGTCGTGTGGTGCCGAGAGAGCTAGGCCGAGACCATTAGGGTCTCGGAAATAATATGGTTGTGTTGTTATTGTTGTTGTTGAAATTAATGTTATTGTTGTCATCATATTTTGGTCATTGTTGTCGTGGGTTTGATGCCGAGGAAATAGGGCCGAGACCACTAGGGTCTCGGCAAGGAGCTGAGACGAGGAGGATAATGATATGGGTATTGTTGTGGAAATTAGAATGACGGAGATTAGGTTAGAAACGAGCCATAGTCGGTCGTTATTGTTGAAGTTTGAATTGCGGTGAATTGTATATTATTGGGGGACATACATTACTTATGGATGTTTTGGGCAAAGTCGAGTCCCGTCGAGATTTTGTAGTCTCGTGCGGTCTCGACGAGCCAAAAGTGACTATTTGATTATCATTGGACTATTAGTATAACTTGTTGGCCCGAGATATTGTGGACTCGGATGGTGACTCGAAACATAGAATAACTCGTAAAAATAATTATACGTGAAT
This sequence comes from Artemisia argyi, assembly GCA_030686995.1. Classification (NCBI taxonomy): domain Eukaryota; kingdom Viridiplantae; phylum Streptophyta; class Magnoliopsida; order Asterales; family Asteraceae; genus Artemisia; species Artemisia argyi. The sequence goes on from CM060706.1 coordinate 142,240,823, forward strand.
GTTTTAATGACACGTAATTATATATAAGTTAATTTGAAATATTAACTAACAAATGAAAATTTGTTATTTAATATTTAGAAGTTAACGACAACTATTAAATGACGATACGACATATAACATTTTCTATTTAATTGGAAATATTAAGTAATGTTAAACGTTAATTAATATTTTTAGTTAAAAAGAAAATGTTAAATGACAATAAAAGCGTTATTTAATATTTGATGGAAATAATTAATGAAGCGAGATAAAATTTAAGGTGAACGAGTTATTAAATGTTTCGAGGGCACGGTTATCAAGAAATACCCTATATAGTAATGTTGAGGTTTATAATTAGTATCGAATTATGGAATCGGTCAACATGATCTAGTTTTGGTTTATTAAGTGAGTCATTTATGTTTAGTCATTGTTTCGCGTGAGTTCACTTGAGTCGATGTTGTGTCACCACTGCACACACCATGATACCAAACACTAACATATGAAATAATATGAAGATTTTGGAATCAAAATGGAGTATACTTAGGAATAGTTGACTTTTAGAGATTTATGCACTTTCAGATTAGATATTAAGTTAAGTTGGTTATAATAGGTTGTGCCGGGTCCGAAGTGCTGTAACGTTCTAGCTGCCTAATATCTTCTGTTGTGTTATTTACCGTTTGCTTCTCAAGGTGAGTTCTCGTAGCCCCACTTTTTATATATTTTTCCTTGGGGGAAAATGGTACTCAATGCTTTTAAATCGTTTTCATGCTGTGACTAAATGTTTTCATGCTTTGTTTTGGACAATTATGTGCGTTTGATTTCAATTATATGCTATGTGGTATACTATTACGTTTGGGAGCATGCGCTACTGTTTAACTCCGTATGGGGCCGAAGCATAGGATAGTACTATCCGGGGTAGCTCCCCGCTATTATTTATTTGTGTGACAATCATGGCAGGTTCAGTTTAGCACTATTAAAAACTTTTCTTTATTTCATGCTATAATTGCTTATCTCTCTCACTATAATTGCTTATCTCTCTCACTATTGTCCTACCTAATATCTTTCACAGCTTCGTGGTTTACTTTCAAACCTACGAGCTCACCAACTTTATGTTGACGTTTTCGAGTATCCATTTTCAGGTGTTTAGACAGAAGTTGCTTTAGAAGGTTGAGTATTGGCCTGGCCTAGCAAGACTTAAGACAAGACCCTCCCGGGTTGTATCTCGTGGAGTTGCATTTTGATATTTTCCTAAGTGATGTTGTTTGACTTTGAGACTTATGTTTAGTATTTGGATCTTTGTACTTATCCTGGTTGAGGGAGTTTACGACTATTATCTGTATGACGTTATTCATTTAGTAAGTCATACACCGTAAATGTCTTTCCGCTGCGCCATTTTTGGGGTTTGACACATACCGCAGATTGGGACCTTTGGGGATTAAGTGCTGATGAAGTATGGGAAGCCATAGAGAATTGTGCCATACTCGCTAAGAAGATGGACAACCCAATAAACGTTGTTACGGATCAATTGATAGCAAGTTTAAGGGAACAAGCAAGACGTTTGTTTGGGGATCATAAGCCTATAGATGAGATACCTAGGTGCACGGAGTGGTTTGATTTCACCATAATACAAGATGAACACATAGGCAGTCTAGATACAATGGAGGATGAGGTGGACAGTCTAAGCCCACAAAGTACCCCACAAGTCCTACTATCATTTGAGGCACATATACCGCCCGTGACTTACCTGGAAGAAGTAGAATAGACTATAGGAACCCCAATAGAGGTAGAACCTTTGAACCAAACGCAACTGGAGGATATAGGTTTGAATAATTATAATGATAACCTTACTCTTAGTTCTAGGGAAGTTCCTAGTTTTGATGAACCGGAGCCCACAAAGTACCCCACAAGTCCTACTATCATTTGAGGCACATATACCGCCCGTGACTTACCTGGAAGAAGTAGAATAGACTATAGGAACCCCAATAGAGGTAGAACCTTTGAACCAAACGCAACTGGAGGATATAGGTTTGAATAATTATAATGATAACCTTACTCTTAGTTCTAGGGAAGTTCCTAGTTTTGATGAACCGGAGCCTCAACCAAAACCGTTACCTAATCTTCCATCCTTGGATGAAAATTTAGGAATTGAAATAGGTTCCGATCCACCCATCAAACCATATAGTCCGGGTAGTCTTAGGACAAAGGTAGCGGACTCTAAGCCTTGTAGAGAGGAAGCCAATATAGGAGTGGAAAATGATCTTACATGCTTATATGACCCATTTATGATTGATCACAAGAAACATTATGGGTTTAAACCGGGTTTATTAGGTCAAGATGGATCCCCAACTAGTAGTCTCTTGAAGTTGATAGAAAATGATCCCTTTCTAGGAGAAAATCTTAATCCACCCATTAACCCGATTGAATTGGGTAAGGTTATGATGATAGGAGCACAGCCCTTTGAGCATATAATTCATCCACCACTCTTTCCTCGCGTGGCATATTTCCACCCTAAGGGTGTCTATCGCTACTTCCACCCGCACTTAATCCTAGGTGTAGGGAAAACCTCCCCTATTTCCGTTGAATAAGGGTAGAGTCAGGCTCGTGACTCGAACAAAAACAAGCGCTTCTTGGAAGGCAACCCATGTTTTGTGTGTTTTTATTTATTTGATTTGTTTGATTGTTATTTGCTTCCGTATGCATGCTTTATTTTTATTGTTGGTAGATCATGTTTTAAACTAAATTGTGAAAATACTTTATTTTGTTGTTTAACTTCGTCTTAACTTCATATAAAGGTATTTTGAAAAAGCTAAGTGTAAGGGGAAACCCCAAATTTGTTTCTAAGAACAAAAATGATCATGATTCGCCATAATATTAAATGAGCATGTGTATTAGTATTTGTTAGAGTCAAATGCTTGTATCGAGTCATAATGATGTTTTGCAGTATTTTCAAGGAAGTAGGACATAAGTTTTTCCAGAAATTTTCCGGAAACTTAACGTAAAGATTTTTGCAGGTCACTTCTGACGGCGTCAGGAGTTAACTCCTGACGGCGTCATGTGTAAAATTCTGGAAATTTTGTGAGTTTTGTTTTTCTAACGGAGTCTTAAAGTTTTTGTTAATTCTTTAGTTTTATAAACTCCAGGAAATCTGCAAACATTCATTCCACAAGCATTATATCTTAAATTATTTTCTAGGATTTGTTAGTATATATAGATTGCCGCTGATTTTACGCGAAGTTGCCTTGATTGTTTTCTCAGGTTTAACAGGTTATATATGACAAGAAGATGATTTATATTTCTGGATGGAAAGCTTTGAACGTTCATTTTCTTGGAGGAAGATCTAACCTTGTTGACACACTATCCACACTGAACGAATCAGGGGAGTATTTGTTTTCATTCTTTTACCTGTTTTACTTTTACATCCTTTAATTAAACATTGGGGACAATGTTCATCCTAAGTGTAAAGGGAGGGTAAAATGATGATACCTTACAAATACACTTTCGCTTGAGTTTGTTTGCTTGATAGTAGATGTGTAATAAAACTATGAGAAATACTTGTTAGTGTAATTTTAGCGCCAAATTTAAAATTTTTTACAACATTTAGGAGTGAAACTTTAGCCATAGCAAGCATCTCATGGATAGGAGATTGTATGACTAGCACAAAACCGTACTATTCAGAAAAATTTTCCACCCAAATATGTGAGGTTCGCCTTTAGATTTGATAGGAAAAGCATTTACTATTAGTGCTTATGAGTGTACCGGTAGCATTTAGATTCTAGAACTTGCTTTAGTGATGTATCCCGAGACCGCTAGTGAGACTACATTCGTGTAGTAGGATTTACTACATGATAAGAGGCATTAGGACCCTTGTGTTAAACCCGTATCATAATTACTTGACCATTTAAGTCATATTACTTGGCTAGTTAAGTCAACTAATTTTTCCCACACCTTAGCGTTGTACTCATTTTTAGTACACGAAACCCCTAGTACACCCCTCCGAGCCTATCTTTTCGTGTCTAACTTTAAGCATTTTACTTAAAGGAAGAATTTGTTACAACCCACCCAAATGTACAACCAAATCGCCTTAGCCTTCCGTGTATGTACTCATCTTTAGTGCATTATTGTTACATGTTTAAAGCCTTAGTTAATTATCTAATTGATTACATGGTTGCTAAGTCGAGTCATATCTTGTACATATTGTTTTGGGACGATTGGGACTCATGGGTAAAGTACTTGTGTTTTGGAGTAATGGGAAAGAACATCAAATTATTACCCCCATATGTGCATTAATCTTAAAAAGTATTCCAAGTGTTTTGATTATCATGATTCGAGTCATTAGATTAGTTCATTGTAAAGTATCTAAAAAGTCAAGTGTAAGGGGAATATACATTCCCTATGATGTATTATGGTAGGGTAAGAGTGTATGCAAAAAAAAAAAAAAAAAAAAAAAAAAAAAAAAAAAAAAAAAAAAAATCGAAAAAATTAAGAAAAAGTAAAAAAATAGAAAAAGAAAAGAGAAAAACATACGGACTACCATCCCGTTTCATTCTATGTTTATTTTATGTTTTTGTTATTTTTGATTCATTAGCTTAAGTCGAGTCTAGTCTTGGCTTAGCAACGCCATATTGTACATGTAATTAACCAAGATGATTAACTCGTCACCAGTAAATATTGCCTTTATCCAACAAAACCGTGTATTTCATATCCCTACACCTAACGTTATAACCCTTTAAAAGACCTCTTTGATAGTTTATCCTAGGTGCTTACGCCAAGTGGTGGAGGTTTGATCCTTTCCAAAGCCTATGGTAATCTATTTTGCTATGACAGCTAGTGAGAGATGTTTTCCATTTCCATATTGTGATATATACTTTGTTACACCCGAGAGATGTGAGTATCTAAACACTATTTGTGAGGTGCTAGTGTATGACCTTCGTGCTTGTCTTTGGTTTTAGTGGAACGATTATTTGTTGTAATTATTTTTATATTAGTGTTAAATGGCTCCTAACTTGTATTTTGATTAGAATAAAAGGGCATTTGCTTGAGGACAAGCAAATCTCAAGTGTAAGGGTATTTGATGAGGCGAAAAGTGTACTACTTTTAAGGGGTCATTTAAGCCCGAATTCGTGATTATTTGATCAAATATTGCCCTAAATCGTTCCTTTCGTCATTTTGGGTACTTTTGGAGAGAAATTTGGAAAATGAAGCATTTTGGACGTTTTTGGAGCATAAAAGTGAAGAAAACGACAAAGTCTCAATTTTTCTTGCTGGAAATGACGGCGTCAAGACTCTCCACATGACGGTGTCAAGAGTTACAAAAGAGGTGGATGTGGAAAATACACGTGACAATCCAAAGAGTTTTTAAGCATAGGAGATGACGGCGTCACCCAAGGCCATCATGGTCCAAACATTAGTGACGGCCCAGAGCATTTTTACACATGACGGCGTCACAAGTAGATCTAGGAAATACGATTTCATTATGGCGGCGAGTTGACAGCGTCACAATATAACATATGACGCCGTCACCCTGTCGAATCTATATATAGTTTTCTAAATTTCATTCATTAGTGTGCAACTTTGAGGGAATAAACCCTAGTCCGAATTTTATCAGCTTTTCAAGGGTTTCAACCCCTTGAATCTTTCATGTTTAATTAAAGATAAGTATTCCTTCAAATCATTCAATATGTCTATGTGTTGTTTGATTATATCTTACGCTTGTCTTCTATTTAACATGCTAGGCTAGATTTATTTTGTGTTTGCTTAGATGTAGTGAAACCTAGATGTTGATTATGGGTTGATTGTTTGTTTATAATTGTTACGGATGATTGTATTCGATGTTAGGCTCAAGAAAACTGGCAGACTTCCATTGGTAACTTGCTTGAACGTCTTAAGAAACATGATCGGAGGTGTACTACGATTTTTGGTTGTATTTAATGCGTAGGAGAATTCTAATGATCCCATGTTAGGAGCTTCTAACGACTCGACATAGGAGTGAAGTAGGATCCTATAGAGTTAGGGAATATTATACACGGCCCTACGACTAGTATTAAGGAATATGACCCGTCATCCATGCAATTGTAACAAGCTAATCAACTTGTAAAAGATATCTAGGGAGTAATGAAATCTAAGTAAACACAACTTTCCTCATCATTGTTTTCACCACATTAGTATAATAGTTTCATTTTCATTTTTGTTATTTTATTTTGATTGCATTAGTAGTTATTTGGGTTAGTTGGCTAGCAACTAATTCCGCCCACTCTTTCTAAACTCGAGATTTTACTTGCTTTTATAAAAATATAAAAATACAACCTTCCCAAGTTGGGCCTAACTTACCTTGGTTTTCAGCTTTACTAGCCTCGTTCCTTCGGTACACATATTCGCCTGGGCGGAACGATACTGGGCGAACCCTCTTATTGTATTCTTGCTCCATTTTCTTCTTATACTTGGCCTCCTTGATTGCTGCCATCTCTCTTCGTTCTTGCAAAAGATCCAAGTTTAATCGAAGTTCATCGTTGTTTAGGGCTTCGTTAATCATCATGACTCGGTGTGTGGGCATCCCAATCTCTGCTGGTATGACGGCTTCAGTTCCATAGGTTAGGCTGAAGGGTGTTTCACCATTGCTTTGTTTAAGCATAGTCCAATGTGCGCATAACACATTTAGCAATTCATCAACCCAACCTACTCTGACCCTGCCTAGCCTTGTTTTTAGTCCTTCCATGAGACTCTTGTTTGCTCGTTCCACCAGACCATTAGCTTGGGGATGAGCCATTGCTGTGTTCATTTGCTTGATGTTCAACCTTTCACACCATCCCTTGAACTGGGTTCCAATGTCGGTAACGATGATCCTCGGTATGCCGAATCTACACATTATGTTTTCCTACACAAACTTTTTCACATCCTTCCTACTTATCTTTGCCAATGGCTTTGCCTCAATCCATTTAGTAAAATAATCAATAGCAACAAGGATGAACTTGACCTTTCCAGGAGCTTCTGGTAGAGGCCTCACAATGTCCATTCCCCATTGATAAAAAGGCCATGGTGCCATAATTGACGTCATGTTTGTCTTTGGGAGTCATGGAACTGGCGAGTGTATTTGACATGAATCACACTTTCGGATTTCCTGACGTGCATCTGCATGCATAGTCGGCCAATAGTATCCTTGTCTCATAGCCTTGGCGACTACTGACCTAGGACCTGAGTGCATTCCGCAGGAACCCATGTGGATCTCTCGAATGACGTAGTTAGCCTGTAAAGGGCCTACATATCTTAACGTAGGAACAAGATAAGATTTTTTGAATAACACATCATCCTCCATCACATACTGGGGTAGTTTGAGCCTGAGCTTCCGCTTTTCGTTCGGATCCTCAGGTCATTCATCCTTCTCTAAACACTTTATGATTGGAGTCATCCATGAGTCACCTTCCTCTTCTACAACTGTATTAACTTCCTTGGGCTCTGTGGATCTTTCGTTCAAAACTTCCACCAAGACTTGTTTGGTTAGATCAGAGAATGTTGTGGCTGTTAGCTTGCTCAAGGCATCCGCTTTACGATTGAGGGCACGAGGAACGTGGCTTATCCTGAACTTGTGGAACCCCTCAACATACTCTCTAGCCTTCTCGAGGTATCGAATCATGCTTTCTCCGCTTGCTTCAAAGCCACCGTTAACTTGGTTTGTGTAGCGAACTGCAAAAATCCCTATAATTAAAAATGTTTAATTATAAACTAATCTCCGTCATTAATTTTAATCGCCATTTTTACGGGAAAATTTAAAATTTTCTTTATTATATTATTAATTTATCCGACGTTTTGAATTTATTTGGTATACGTATCGTTAAAAGTTTATAACTTCGACGGTTTTCGTAATTTCAATACGACAATTATTTATTCACCCGATACTTACGAGTAATGTAACTTTATAATTTTTACGAGTTTATTATATTTCATTTTGTTCCGTTAAAATTGATTTCTAGCTAACCCAGTACCTAAAACTTATAACATAACACATTATATACACAAAATAACTAATAATACCTCAAATAACTAGCAAACTATAACTTTTCTACCTCAAAACACTTAGGATCGACATGCATGTGTACGTGTATACATTTGTTACTTCAAATTAACCATTTAATTACCATTGTCCAATAGAATACTAGATATTTTGTAACAAAGTCCAAGTAAACTTCTTATTCTCATTTCATAATATTCTAAGTAGTAAAATAGATCAAGAACTCTCTTCCACCATTGTTCTAGGTTCGGCCATAATTGAAGAAGAAGAGAAATCCATTAAACTTTCAAGAACAAGTGGTTATCTAGTTAGATTAGTAATCTATTACAAGATTTTGAAATATAAATCTATAGATTAATTAGGTTTATTATCCCTAAAACTCTCTAAACATTCAAGTAAGTTTATGATTAAATTTTCTAATCTTTCAAATTGTTACTTGATTTATTTTATTGTCTAATAATAAAAACATGCATATATACTTAAGTTGTCATACCACTTTTCAAGTATTTTTCTAATTATAATGAGTTATAATTATTTTATAATATTTTACATGAACTTCAGTAGTATGGGTGAAGATTAGGACTACATGACACCCTAAGAAGGTGTATGGTAGGAATAGATTAGTCTTGTGATGATTAAAAGTGTTTTGGTTAAGTTTTGAATAAAGAAAAATAGTTTGATATATATAAACTTACTGTCCATTTTTGTAAAATCCAGAAAACACGGGGGTCTGAGATGAAATTTGGGTTACACATTCAGAAAATACTCTCAAAAACGAAACCGTAGCCGCTTGAATCACTAAAATCTGCCTTACAACGAGAAAGATACGATAAAAACAAGTTAACGACGAAAACTATTATTTTCTAAAAATACTAAGCTGTCACACGATTTTTATGGGTAAAAACGAGGCGTTTTCTGTAATCCAGCCAACCCGACTTATCAAAAATATATTAGTATGTCGTCCCACGATTCCGGGGATATAAAGAACGTAGAAAACAAGCTTATAACAAAAAAGATATACACGTTTGAAATCCAACAGAACTTACTTAATTTTGACAGCTTTGGTATATAATATTTGCTAAGTGTTAAAAACTATATTTTTTAGTAACAACATTTGGAGCTATATTTCTTATCCGTCGAGGCACGTACGATCAAAAGTTAAACAAGACGACATCTAGACATTATTACAAGGTTTTCAAAAATGCCGAGCTTGAACATTAATACTTAACGTACAATATTTTGCGACTAGTTTTGCGAGGCCATTTTGGTCATATTTTCCAAGTTATGAAAAGTGTCATTTTACAACGAAAACATTATATTTACCAATAGAACACTAAACGATAAACGCTATTTTTCAAAAACGACAAGTGGTATCGATAACGTACGTATATGCATTTGTAACATTATTTCATGAATTAAAGTAGATCATATCATTCATATAGGTTGAAGTTAGAGATTTCGCATCATCTCAGTGTATCTACTTTTGTCATCATAACCATTGCATCAAGTGAGTCATAGCCCCATTTTCAATACTTGTTTTAACTCTTTGGGGGAGATACATGCTGACATATACTTTGATAATTTTATAAGTATATGAATAAATTACATGAATCAAATCAATTTCCTAATTAATATTTACCTGATGAAGTTTATGATTAAGATGTGATATATATATATATATCTCTACATTATATATAACAGGAGGCATTTGAAGGAAATGCCCAGTCATTGTCCAGTCATTGCCCAGTCAATGCCCAGTAATTCAATTTCAGCCATGTCATCAAGCAACACATGCCACCTAAGCAATTATTTTCGAAATAACATTGCAAAAAATGACACTTATATGGCTCGAACCATGGTTCTCTGAAAGAGAAGCATGTATGTTAACCACTGAAGCACAATTTTGTTTTGTTAACATTCTGCAAGCCTAAAGTTAAATAGGAAATATGTATTGGATTTTTTTAAAAAAACGAAACCCTAATATTAGCATGATAAGGCATTTACTCAATTTATAATATCTTTTATTCCTAACCTTAATCAAATATACCTAATAGAATCACAGTTTATTCATCATATACGTTTTCTCAAAACCCTAATATCCTTTTTTTCCTCACAATCTCCTCTAATGATTATGTCTTTTTATGTTTGCAGCAAACAAACTGCATGGATGCTTAATTAATTACAAGGAGTCGGCCAGATGGTAATTTCTGAATATCAAGGGGAGAGCATGATCTTGCAGCAGCCTTCTTAAGATGATGATTTATAGTATTCGTATTTGATGAATTTATTATTGTATTTTGATCGTTAAGGCTAAATGTTCATGGGTATTCATCTTCAAGATGTTATTAAGCTCTAACTTTTACTTTTTACTTTTCCCAGAGCCAGAAGACCCTTTCGAAAAGAGACAATTAGAAAAGAATCAGAGGGTTGAAAGAAAAAAAAAAAGCATCTGCTGCATATATAGACTAGACTGAAAGAAGCAACAAAAATTGTTGCTTTGCCAAGGTTGGGATACGGTCTCATGTTTGAGGTTTGATTTTTAACCTCTGTACAAATTGTAGCAATTCTGGCTCATTTACATATAAATGTGTCTACGTTTTTTACGTATATCTATAAATGTATAATGTTTCAAATGGGTAAATGAATAAACTAGGCTTAAGAAATTTGGTCATATGCGTAAAAAAACTACTGGATACTTAAATGTTTACAACCTTCTGACTACATTAACAATCCGATCCATTTTGGCATATTACTCAGTCCACACTCTCCATTTTGACACACTACTTTCTTATTATCATGCTTTTGTATGTACTTCCCATTAACCTAGCTAGCTGAAAATTTGAATTATTATAGAAAATACCAGACTTCTCATTGTGATTTTTTAATTTATTTTAAGGACTGGAGGACAGATTCTGCATTTGTAAAATCCCCAAGGATAACTTTTGAGGTTAGCGTGCGTCTCCTTGGTGGTCTAATGGCGATGGGGTAGACGATAGCATCTGTGCTGAAAGGAAATAACCATGTGTTTGTTGATGATAGAGTGTGTGTGAAAATAGATTGGCTGGAACAAATTACTGGACATTATGTTCAGGTGTGCCAACTTTTGTTAGAGATGGCATCGAGATGATTCTTTGGATTCTGGTAGCTCAAAGCATGTGGAATAGGTAAAGAAGACGTTTCAGGCTATACAAGAACCTTATTCTGGTAAATTTGTTTATGCATTATCATAAATAAGTGGCGTTTGGGCTTGCATTTTGAAATAGACAATGCTTTTGGGAATAATGAGATCATAATGCTATATCCAAGACTATTATTTGACTTATACATACATGATCATTAATTACATGACCTCGATCCAACATTCGTAAATGATTACCTTGAGATTCAAACATATAAAAAAAATCAGAAAATTAGATCTGAAAAAAGTGATCCCAAACACCCCTTTAAACGTTTCAAAAAGAGTTCCACCTATCCTGAATGTAACTTTATATCATTTTTTTGTATGTTAGAACATGACTAGACTACTTATACAAGTTGAATGTGTATCTTTAACTATCTTTGAACTTATAAAAGATCGATTCTTTTGAGGTTATGGATCTTTCTAATCATACAATAAATATGGATTTTGGACATCGAAATCATTCTAGAACTTCCGAGACGAATACTGGAAATACGTTTTTGATTTCCTTGCATTGTTCCCGGACCCGTTTAGACACTAATACATCTTGATCCGTGACCTAAAAAACAGTGGATGCCACTGTTGCATTGTTTCTGATTACCTAGAGCCACTGGTCATCGAATTCACAAAAGCAGGTATAGTTTGCAAGTTTTTATCAGCCAAAACAAATACTTTTGGTTTTACCGATGGTTGTTTTTGTGATGAATAAACAGTGATGAGATACATAGTATAGTTCATTGTTGTTTACAGTCGAAATCAAGGTTCTACATGTCATTGAGCAAGTTTCAATTGATGGCGTCATCCATGGAAATTCTCAAGCTATGGGTGGTTTCGGCCTTTCCATTTTACTATACGGTAAAATAAGTAATCCATGTAGCCCTCTTTTCCCTTTTTATGCAGCATGTAACAAAATATTTTTGTTTGTTTGTGTTAATAGGACGTTTTGAGGAGCAGAGTGAATTGCTTTCAAGCAAAACTTAAGAATGTCACTATTAGGGAACTTGACATGAGCTCATGTGCAGATGGATACGTACAAAACAGGAGGAGAAATATATAGGTATGTTTGCGATATATTCACATAATGGTTAACACTAGCAAAATATATGTATGTGCAAGAAGTTGTCATCCAAACACCCTCTAAATGCTTATTGGCTCCTGAAATATTTGGTAAAAGGATTGCACATGAAACTTCGGTGAGCTCACTCTTTTTCTATCAATATGCTATTTCTTAATTGTAGTGATTGAGGCTCCTGCAATATTTAGTCACTTATACCAAAAGATTGTTTGTTCTTAATTTTCTTGTGCTTCTTCTGATCGATCATTTTGTACGCCCTGACTTAAAAGGCTATGCAGGAACTTCTTGGAAAAACAGGCAAAGCTGTGAGTTTTTGGATGGATCAAATTACAACCCACTCTCATATTAATGTAAGTTCTAATCTCTCTTTAACCTGAATAATCTGCAATTTTCCTTTTCCCTATGGGAATTGCACTGTCTTTGCAATTTTCTTATGCTTCTTCTGATCGATCATTTTGTACGCCCTGACTTAAAAGGCTACGCAGGAACTTCTTGGAAAAACGGGAAAAGCTGTGAGTTTTTGGATGGATCAAATTGCAACCCACTCTCATATTAATGTAAGTTCTAATCTCTCTTTAACCTGAATAATCTGCAATTTTCTTTTTCCCTATGGGAATTGCACTGTCTTTGCTTATGGATACAACATAACTTTTTATCGTTTAAAATAATATGGTTTCTTTCATTATCGTTATTTTGAATGCAATGACTATTCTTCACCATACCAATTACCACCTATATAGTGAGTCCTTTATATAGGAAGATGGACCACTAGATTAGCGAATTAACACATTGGTTGTAAGCAATTGGTAGATGGTCGAAGAGTGCTACCTCCGAGTTGCATAAATTCTAGAGCTTTCAATATATTGGCTCATAAAAAACTCAGAAGTGACCAGCTTCCATATCTGTTGCCAATATAATCGATATGGCGCAAGTCCAAAACCAGCATGAAACACCTGAAGATCTGATTGATCGTTTAGGCACCAAAAAAGATGGTTAAAAAATGTTGGTAGGTCATTGCAATCTGACCCGAATCATTTTGATCCCACACATAGATCATGTTACACGATCCCTCCGTTTTTCCACATATACTATCTACATGGTTCTTATGATCATATATCACGTGTTTTATAGGTGACAACAAGGTGTATAGTATCAGGTAAGTGGGGAACCAACAATGGACAACCATGTGTAGCTCCTGATTACATTATAACAACGAAAAGTTATGCTCTGGTGTTGGTACGTCTCCTTTTGTTTAAGGAACTAAATCCTTGAAAAATGGATATGAATATGAATTTTGTTATCACTTCTACAGATAGACGCTATGAAAGATCAGTTGGTCAAGTTTTTCGGGGAAGATTCTATAAATTCACCAGATATCTCTCGATTGTTAACTCCAATCATTTTACACGGTTGAAAAATCTATTGGATGATGATAAAGTTTCTGCAAAGATAATTCATGGAGGTGAAACAGACAAGAGCAGCCTATAAGTTTTCTTTTCTTCAGGCTAACAACTCATTTAATTCATTGTTCTTAGAGCAGCCAATCCAAAGCCATGTAAATGGGTCTATTCGGGCCCCATTTCATATTTAAGAAGTTCAGTGCAAATTCTATTTTTACGCATATCCAATTATATATATAAATTGTTGCTTGAGTTTGAGTGTACTTGCCTCTGATAAACACCTGAATTGAAGTACATGCATTTTATATGTTTGTTTTGTACATTCGTTATCTCTATGATCAGAATATGTAGTTACCGAAGTATATGCATTTGATAAATTTGTTTCGTACATTCGTTATCTTTGTGATAAGATTATGTAGTTACTGGTGCATATGCATTTTATAAGTATGTTTTTTTACCAACAATGTTGATTTACTTAGCCTCAAGTTTTTCTAAATAATATTGACAAAAAAAGATAATTTCTATTATGTTTGGAATACATAAGAGTAAAAACGGGTTGAGTCTAGAACTTAGAAACATTATTTAGATGATAAGTGAATATTTCATGTTAGGGAATCTATGATGGAAGTCAACAATCTGTATACACATAGGAATATAGTTGGTGTTTAAGATGAATATATTAGTGTTTTTTATATGATCAATTTGTGTTTACCTTTTCAGGAGCTCTATATGTTCACTTTTACTTCTCAAGTTTCAGGAGCTCTATTACTAGCAAACTACAACTTTTCTACCTCAAAACACTTAGGATCGACATGCATGTGTACGTGTATACATTTGTTACTTCAAATTAACCATTTAATTACCATTGTCCAATAGAATACTAGATATTTTGTAACAAAGTCCAAGTAAACTTCTTATTCTCATTTCATAATATTCTAAGTAGTAAAATAGATCAAGAACTCTCTTCCACCATTGTTCTAGGTTCGGCCATAATTGAAGAAGAAGAGAAATCCATTAAACTTTCAAGAACAAGTGGTTATCTAGTTAGATTAGTAATCTATTACAAGATTTTGAAATATAAATCTATAGATTAATTAGGTTTATTATCCCTAAAACTCTCTAAACATTCAAGTAAGTTTATGATTAAATTTTCTAATCTTTCAAATTGTTACTTGATTTATTTTATTGTCTAATAATAAAAACATGCATATATACTTAAGTTGTCATACCACTTTTCAAGTATTTTTCTAATTATAATGAGTTATAATTATTTTATAATATTTTACATGAACTTCAGTAGTATGGGTGAAGATTAGGACTACATGACACCCTAAGAAGGTGTATGGTAGGAATAGATTAGTCTTGTGATGATTAAAAGTGTTTTGGTTAAGTTTTGAATAAAGAAAAATAGTTTGATATATATAAACTTACTGTCCATTTTTGTAAAATCCAGAAAACACGGGGGTCTGAGATGAAATTTGGGTTACACATTCAGAAAATACTCTCAAAAACGAAACCGTAGCCGCTTGAATCACTAAAATCTGCCTTACAACGAGAAAGATACGATAAAAACAAGTTAACGACGAAAACTATTATTTTCTAAAAATACTAAGCTGTCACACGATTTTTATGGGTAAAAACGAGGCGTTTTCTGTAATCCAGCCAACCCGACTTATCAAAAATATATTAGTATGTCGTCCCACGATTCCGGGGATATAAAGAACGTAGAAAACAAGCTTATAACAAAAAAGATATACACGTTTGAAATCCAACAGAACTTACTTAATTTTGACAGCTTTGGTATATAATATTTGCTAAGTGTTAAAAACTATATTTTTTAGTAACAACATTTGGAGCTATATTTCTTATCCGTCGAGGCACGTACGATCAAAAGTTAAACAAGACGACATCTAGACATTATTACAAGGTTTTCAAAAATGCCGAGCTTGAACATTAATACTTAACGTACAATATTTTGCGACTAGTTTTGCGAGGCCATTTTGGTCATATTTTCCAAGTTATGAAAAGTGTCATTTTACAACGAAAACATTATATTTACCAATAGAACACTAAACGATAAACGCTATTTTTCAAAAACGACAAGTGGTATCGATAACGTACGTATATGCATTTGTAACATTATTTCATGAATTAAAGTAGATCATATCATTCATATAGGTTGAAGTTAGAGATTTCGCATCATCTCAGTGTATCTACTTTTGTCATCATAACCATTGCATCAAGTGAGTCATAGCCCCATTTTCAATACTTGTTTTAACTCTTTGGGGGAGATACATGCTGACATATACTTTGATAATTTTATAAGTATATGAATAAATTACATGAATCAAATCAATTTCCTAATTAATATTTACCTGATGAAGTTTATGATTAAGATGTGATATATATATATATATATATATATCTCTACATTATATATAACAGGAGGCATTTGAAGGAAATGCCCAGTCATTGTCCAGTCATTGCCCAGTCAATGCCCAGTAATTCAATTTCAGCCATGTCATCAAGCAACACATGCCACCTAAGCAATTATTTTCGAAATAACATTGCAAAAAATGACACTTATATGGCTCGAACCATGGTTCTCTGAAAGAGAAGCATGTATGTTAACCACTGAAGCACAATTTTGTTTTGTTAACATTCTGCAAGCCTAAAGTTAAATAGGAAATATGTATTGGATTTTTTTAAAAAAACGAAACCCTAATATTAGCATGATAAGGCATTTACTCAATTTATAATATCTTTTATTCCTAACCTTAATCAAATATACCTAATAGAATCACAGTTTATTCATCATATACGTTTTCTCAAAACCCTAATATCCTTTTTTTCCTCACAATCTCCTCTAATGATTATGTCTTTTTATGTTTGCAGCAAACAAACTGCATGGATGCTTAATTAATTACAAGGAGTCGGCCAGATGGTGATTTCTGAATATCAAGGGGAGAGCATGATCTTGCAGCAGCCTTCTTAAGATGATGATTTATAGTATTCGTATTTGATGAATTTATTATTGTATTTTGATCGTTAAGGCTAAATGTTCATGGGTATTCATCTTCAAGATGTTATTAAGCTCTAACTTTTACTTTTTACTTTTCCCAGAGCCAGAAGACCCTTTCGAAAAGAGACAATTAGAAAAGAATCAGAGGGTTGAAAGAAAAAAAAAAGCATCTGCTGCATATATAGACTAGACTGAAAGAAGCAACAAAAATTGTTGCTTTGCCAAGGTTGGGATACGGTCTCATGTTTGAGGTTTGATTTTTAACCTCTGTACAAATTGTAGCAATTCTGGCTCATTTACATATAAATGTGTCTACGTTTTTTACGTATATCTATAAATGTATAATGTTTCAAATGGGTAAATGAATAAACTAGGCTTAAGAAATTTGGTCATATGCGTAAAAAAACTACTGGATACTTAAATGTTTACAACCTTCTGACTACATTAACAATCCGATCCATTTTGGCATATTACTCAGTCCACACTCTCCATTTTGACACACTACTTTCTTATTATCATGCTTTTGTATGTACTTCCCATTAACCTAGCTAGCTGAAAATTTGAATTATTATAGAAAATACCAGACTTCTCATTGTGATTTTTTAATTTATTTTAAGGACTGGAGGACAGATTCTGCATTTGTAAAATCCCCAAGGATAACTTTTGAGGTTAGCGTGCGTCTCCTTGGTGGTCTAATGGCGATGGGGTAGACGATAGCATCTGTGCTGAAAGGAAATAACCATGTGTTTGTTGATGATAGAGTGTGTGTGAAAATAGATTGGCTGGAACAAATTACTGGACATTATGTTCAGGTGTGCCAACTTTTGTTAGAGATGGCATCGAGATGATTCTTTGGATTCTGGTAGCTCAAAGCATGTGGAATAGGTAAAGAAGACGTTTCAGGCTATACAAGAACCTTATTCTGGTAAATTTGTTTATGCATTATCATAAATAAGTGGCGTTTGGGCTTGCATTTTGAAATAGACAATGCTTTTGGGAATAATGAGATCATAATGCTATATCCAAGACTATTATTTGACTTATACATACATGATCATTAATTACATGACCTCGATCCAACATTCGTAAATGATTACCTTGAGATTCAAACATATAAAAAAAATCAGAAAATTAGATCTGAAAAAAGTGATCCCAAACACCCCTTTAAACGTTTCAAAAAGAGTTCCACCTATCCTGAATGTAACTTTATATCATTTTTTTGTATGTTAGAACATGACTAGACTACTTATACAAGTTGAATGTGTATCTTTAACTATCTTTGAACTTATAAAAGATCGATTCTTTTGAGGTTATGGATCTTTCTAATCATACAATAAATATGGATTTTGGACATCGAAATCATTCTAGAACTTCCGAGACGAATACTGGAAATACGTTTTTGATTTCCTTGCATTGTTCCCGGACCCGTTTAGACACTAACACATCTTGATCCGTGACCTAAAAAACAGTGGATGCCACTGTTGCATTGTTTCTGATTACCTAGAGCCACTGGTCATCGAATTCACAAAAGCAGGTATAGTTTGCAAGTTTTTATCAGCCAAAACAAATACTTTTGGTTTTACCGATGGTTGTTTTTGTGATGAATAAACAGTGATGAGATACATAGTATAGTTCATTGTTGTTTACAGTCGAAATCAAGGTTCTACATGTCATTGAGCAAGTTTCAATTGATGGCGTCATCCATGGAAATTCTCAAGCTATGGGTGGTTTCGGCCTTTCCATTTTACTATACGGTAAAATAAGTAATCCATGTAGCCCTCTTTTCCCTTTTTATGCAGCATGTAACAAAATATTTTTGTTTGTTTGTGTTAATAGGACGTTTTGAGGAGCAGAGTGAATTGCTTTCAAGCAAAACTTAAGAATGTCACTATTAGGGAACTTGACATGAGCTCATGTGCAGATGGATACGTACAAAACAGGAGGAGAAATATATAGGTATGTTTGCGATATATTCACATAATGGTTAACACTAGCAAAATATATGTATGTGCAAGAAGTTGTCATCCAAACACCCTCTAAATGCTTATTGGCTCCTGAAATATTTGGTAAAAGGATTGCACATGAAACTTCGGTGAGCTCACTCTTTTTCTATCAATATGCTATTTCTTAATTGTAGTGATTGAGGCTCCTGCAATATTTAGTCACTTATACCAAAAGATTGTTTGTTCTTAATTTTCTTGTGCTTCTTCTGATCGATCATTTTGTACGCCCTGACTTAAAAGGCTATGCAGGAACTTCTTGGAAAAACAGGCAAAGCTGTGAGTTTTTGGATGGATCAAATTACAACCCACTCTCATATTAATGTAAGTTCTAATCTCTCTTTAACCTGAATAATCTGCAATTTTCCTTTTCCCTATGGGAATTGCACTGTCTTTGCAATTTTCTTATGCTTCTTCTGATCGATCATTTTGTACGCCCTGACTTAAAAGGCTATGCAGGAACTTCTTGGAAAAACGGGAAAAGCTGTGAGTTTTTGGATGGATCAAATTGCAACCCACTCTCATATTAATGTAAGTTCTAATCTCTCTTTAACCTGAATAATCTGCAATTTTCTTTTTCCCTATGGGAATTGCACTGTCTTTGCTTATGGATACAACATAACTTTTTATCGTTTAAAATAATATGGTTTCTTTCATTATCGTTATTTTGAATGCAATGACTATTCTTCACCATACCAATTACCACCTATATAGTGAGTCCTTTATATAGGAAGATGGACCACTAGATTAGCGAATTAACACATTGGTTGTAAGCAATTGGTAGATGGTCGAAGAGTGCTACCTCCGAGTTGCATAAATTCTAGAGCTTTCAATATATTGGCTCATAAAAAACTCAGAAGTGACCAGCTTCCATATCTGTTGCCAATATAATCGATATGGCGCAAGTCCAAAACCAGCATGAAACACCTGAAGATCTGATTGATCGTTTAGGCACCAAAAAAGATGGTTAAAAAATGTTGGTAGGTCATTGCAATCTGACCCGAATCATTTTGATCCCACACATAGATCATGTTACACGATCCCTCCGTTTTTCCACATATACTATCTACATGGTTCTTATGATCATATATCACGTGTTTTATAGGTGACAACAAGGTGTATAGTATCAGGTAAGTGGGGAACCAACAATGGACAACCATGTGTAGCTCCTGATTACATTATAACAACGAAAAGTTATGCTCTGGTGTTGGTACGTCTCCTTTTGTTTAAGGAACTAAATCCTTGAAAAATGGATATGAATATGAATTTTGTTATCACTTCTACAGATAGACGCTATGAAAGATCAGTTGGTCAAGTTTTTCGGGGAAGATTCTATAAATTCACCAGATATCTCTCGATTGTTAACTCCAATCATTTTACACGGTTGAAAAATCTATTGGATGATGATAAAGTTTCTGCAAAGATAATTCATGGAGGTGAAACAGACAAGAGCAGCCTATAAGTTTTCTTTTCTTCAGGCTAACAACTCATTTAATTCATTGTTCTTAGAGCAGCCAATCCAAAGCCATGTAAATGGGTCTATTCGGGCCCCATTTCATATTTAAGAAGTTCAGTGCAAATTCTATTTTTACGCATATCCAATTATATATATAAATTGTTGCTTGAGTTTGAGTGTACTTGCCTCTGATAAACACCTGAATTGAAGTATATGCATTTTATATGTTTGTTTTGTACATTCGTTATCTCTATGATCAGAATATGTAGTTACCGAAGTATATGCATTTGATAAATTTGTTTCGTACATTCGTTATCTTTGTGATAAGATTATGTAGTTACTGGTGCATATGCATTTTATAAGTATGTTTTTTTACCAACAATGTTGATTTACTTAGCCTCAAGTTTTTCTAAATAATATTGACAAAAAAAGATAATTTCTATTATGTTTGGAATACATAAGAGTAAAAACGGGTTGAGTCTAGAACTTAGAAACATTATTTAGATGATAAGTGAATATTTCATGTTAGGGAATCTATGATGGAAGTCAACAATCTGTATACACATAGGAATATAGTTGGTGTTTAAGATGAATATATTAGTGTTTTTTATATGATCAATTTGTGTTTACCTTTTCAGGAGCTCTATATGTTCACTTTTACTTCTCAAGTTTCTAAATGTCGGGCGTGTACTCTGTAAATTCTTATTTCGCCATGAGGATTCCCAAAACAAGATGAAGCTTGCTAATCAGTTGCATCGATACCACTTCACCAAGAGTGGTGACAAGATGACTAGCTTGTAGGACTATGTCATAGCAATCATGTTTCTTTATTAGCAATCGTTGGCTATACTTTACCAGTATTCTTCCACTTCTTAATATGACGTCATTCTATACTTATTACCCTTTCCAAATACATGCAAAGTAAGATTTCTACCCTCTTCTCTTTGTTTTAAACTAAAAAAGAAAGCATTAATTGATTTCGATCAAACAAAATGTTATCATAACAGTGGTTTTAACTCGATGAGAGTCAATATGTGAAGAAAAAGAAGGAAGCTTTGAAGGAAAAATTCGAGGGTCTTTGCAAGGTGATCAAGGATGTTCTTGGCGACAAGGTGGAAAAGGTGATCGTTTTTGTGACAGTTGAATACAGGTGGCCTGCCAATATGGAAAGAATTATGAAGGTGCAAACTTTACAAGACTCGAGCATGGTTGGTTACATGTCGAGCATGGCGATGTTGACATGCCTGCTCTTGAGGAAGCTGGCGTTGATGCAGATAGCAAGAGTGAGGAAGTCGATTAAGCATAGCGCTCTTAGTTCTTTTGCTTGATGTCTTAGTTTTTGATGAGTTAGAAAATGCAGTTATTTGCTTTTAGTAGGTTTTTATCTATCACATGAGTCTATGATTATATCTTCGAATCCATAGAGTGGTCAAGTAACATTAAACAAAGGAACAAAACATAAATAGGAAGCGACATTGATATTTTTTATCTTGCAACTCACAACTTGGACACTTGATTTGATCATCTTCAAAATTCTGAAACCTGGTGAGAATATTTTCATTTGAACATTTGAAAAGAACTTATTTGCGTCCACTTGAAATAAATGATCGACTAAGATATATCTCGCCACAAGAAAGTTTGAATGCACAAATACGTACATCTTATCTTTAGCTCAAGATGTTTAATTACATTATGTTTATCAATTAACATTATTTATAGGAACTTGATTATTTAGAATAAAACAGTATCAAGCTGGCAAACACCCAAATTCGGTATTGAGCTCAAGATATGTGAGAGCTCGATCTGTCAGTATGTACTTCAGGGATAACTACTATCAATAACAAATCTACAATTTCAATTCAATAGGACATGGTCATTAACAAACTTGAAATCATGATAAATTAGGATTTTTATTTGATAAATAATTTTAGTTACTTTTTACTAAAATAAACAAACACCAATCTAATTTTACTTCCACTTATAAGGAAAAATAAAAAATATATATATTACCAAAATAGACAAGATATTTTAATTTTGTGAATATAATTCTAACGTCAAACTATTTAATAAAGAATATGAACAATTATATGCAATTCTTAATACAAAAATGCAAAAAAAAAAAAAAAAAAAAAAAAAAAAAAAACAAAAACAAAAAAAAACTTATATTATCCTATTATAAATAATATTATACCTTCAAAGTGTTTAATTAAAATGTATGTCAATCTCACCTTTAATTAAAAATTACTTAACGTAAACTAATACGAAAAAAAAATAAAAATAAAAAAAAACTCCCCGTGCTTAAAAATAAATTTCCGTTAACTAACACCATAAATAAACCAATTATAAGTCATGCCCGCCCATCGGGCGGGCTACGACATCTAGTATATATATATATATATATATATATATATATATATATATATATATATATATATATATATATATATATATATATATATGTTACTGGCAAATTGCTTAACTAGAATACTGAACTCAAATGATAATGTTTCCAAATTGATTATTGTGAGATGATATTTGATTTTACTATAACATCCTGAATGATTCCCTTATCTCTATATGATATTTCAATGTTTCAACGGAAATAATTGCTAGGAAGAGCACAAATACTCTAGTTACATTATTACCTTGATATTGCCTAAGTTACCCTTATCGCCATAAAGTCCCTCTATCATGAGCCATTAATCACTTGTATGTGAGCGTGAATATAGTGAATAACTTCGAAATCTGATGAGGCTTGACATCCTATCCCACTAATACTTGACGGAATGCCTTTTTGGTTAGTCGTATTAGTCGTGATACACTATATTTTAGTAAAAATAGGAATTGGCAAATCACCTATTACACGAGGGCAATATTATCATTGACTTGATAATCACCTCCGTTTTACGGTATTTTGTTAACGTGTTGCGTGTCATGAGGCTTGGGGCAATATCTATAAGAAAATATATGTCTTCAAACATATATCTAGATACAGCTGTATAGGTAATTGACCAGATCTGAATTATAAGTCTCACTACATTAGTATCATGAGTTTCCATCTCATGTTAGGATTATGATCCAATACTTGAATTTGATTGAACACATATATGATTTATCTGTGATTATAATCAACATCACTTATTACTTGTTTTATCACTGTTAGTAAATATTACAATTATTACTTCACTCTTGAATTCATTGAAATGAAACTATTTATCAATATTTGAAACACATATCGGATAATCATTTTAACCAAGAACTTATTAAAAACTTATTGTTTAATCATACTTGAATTTATTTCAAATATTACTAAATACTCCTGAATTCATTGAAATAAATGGTTTTCCATTAAACTCTATGAACTCACCAACCTTTGTGTTGACACTTTTAAGCATGTGTATCTCAGGTAATTAACGGAGCAGGACAAGACACGGTGCGGGCATTTGTTACTCTAATAAATTAAAATGGTGTAAAAATCAAATATGTCATTCTTACAAACATTTATATCTTTTAATGAGATTTTAAATCAAAGGTTTCATCTTTTATCAAAAATATTATTTGAATGACAAATAACTTACAAAACGCCTCTTTTAAGCAGTTTTATGAGATTATGACTTCGATCCTCCCCGTAACACCCAAATTACTTTTCCGCTGCTAAACCATAAATTTGGGGGTGTTACAGATTGGTATCAGAGCTAAAGTTATAGAGAACTAAATGTTTTCAAACATTAAACTATAACTACACTTTTACAATAAATGATTTTACACCATACCATTTTATGCCCTCCGTGTCTGCAGACTGCCGTGCTCAATACCTTACCTGTTAAGATTATTTTACATGTTTAGAAATTACTCTTATACAATTATTATTTCCTCCGTACTGTTACATCTTTAACGTATAAATTACTTATAATTACTATTTATGGGTACTATAGTACCATGACTTCCCAATCAGTTGATATTTCCAAATTCTCCATTTCCTGACGCTCCAGATTTCTCGATACAATACATCTCAAACGATGTATCCTCACCCAATTCCCCTAAACAGAAAGTTGTACCCACTAAACTAAAAAGTTTTTGGTTAGTGATGACGTATTTTCTAATAATTCCGAAACTCCCAGAACTTGTAATCGACCTTTAATCAATAACAATCTCCTTTTGTTATAACCCTCTGTTGTTAATAAATTCTTTCTATCATGATGCTATGCATGCATGTAATGATTCCTCATACCTTCATGAAGAATCTCACCGTTTGTTACTCTCTTTGGTAGACAAATGACTCCCCACAGATCAATGGAGTATTAATAAAAGACCTTGTACCATTTGTTTTGTAAGAACAATCAGTCAAGTTATTAATATCATGTTGATTTTAGTGATTATAACCAGACCTGCCATGATATTACCTATGATTATGATGATCCCTTCTACCTACCATAACTAGGCTATAACCATAGAATTCTATAAGACAAATTTTCGGAAGAGAACTTGAAGAATAGAGAGAAGGTTATTGAACTTCAGCTTTAGTAGATAAATCAGTTTGTTCCTTAGCAATCCTATACCAAGAGTTGATCATTTATCTATGATACTACCCAGACATATCTTGAAATTAGATTACAGTAGGGATTCAATTCAGTCTATAATCAATGAAATAATTAGCTCTATATTCTCTCACTTAAGGGCCTAATGAAGTACTGAAGATATCCAGAAGATAGTAACCAACATCATCACAGTAATACTCAAAGTAACCATAATTCCTCCGATTAGCGAAGACATGGCAAGAGAAGAAAAGAAGACGGCTATACCTTATAAGCATATCCATGAAAGTTTTATGGATTGTAGACCAACTCACCTAATAGGTACAATAAGAGTGACTGAACCTACCATCACCAATATCAAAGGATTTTAGATCAAAAAGTTAAAACGGGACACTTTCAGAATCAGTGCCCAACTCAGAATACCATTTAGTACAAAAAGACTACTGGAAGAGAATAGAAACTCTTTAGAACCTTAACAACGTCAAAAGATGATATTAATGTTTAAACAGAAGAGAAATTCATGTGGTAATAGAATAAACCATAGTTCAAACCCTCTATAGTTGTATTCCCTTTTGTAATTTACCTTAGGTACGATGGATGTAACCTAAGTGTAACAACTACCTTTCTACCGTATGAAAATTCTACCTTGTAATATTTCCGTAATAATCATAACCTACGTCTATTTTCAATTTCTATTCCATTTTTCTTGTTTGTAATCGTTACGTAACAATACACTGATATCACCTTAGAAATCTAGTTAACATCATTTCTGACTGAACGATAGATTATTACCACCCTGTAAGAATTATCTCATGAACTTTAAGTTTATACCAAGGATATCCTAGTATCTCCTTAGAAATTCCTGACTCATTACCATATTATGAACAAAAATTTACTAAATTCTTTTGAAAATGATTAGACGGCATTCAACGTTGTACCTAAACCATTGAGACTGAACCATCTAAAACAATTTAAAGAAAAATAAATACCATAGTTACTGAGCCAAGCATCACATCATTTGGTCCTCAATTATACATAGCCTAGCTACCTATGTATAATTTAGGAAGAATCATGTCATAAATGGAATAGTTATCTTTTCAGATTTTCTAATAACAATCTTCATTCAAAAGTAAAATCTTGAGATTAAATAAACTATTTATAAATCTCATTTTTGACAAACTCCAATAGATATTTACACTTAATACCCATCAATTTTATTATAGTAAGTCGAGAAAAGTACAAACATTGGAAAACATCAATAGCGAAAATTTTATTAGAAACCACGGAAATTAATACATAGGCATATAATTAGCATTGGAAGTGCTATTATTAAAATGATTACAATAAAAAGCATAGAATCTCCAATAGGCTGACCCGGCATAACAATAAGGATTCCCGTCAACAGCACCATAGCGAGAACCACCCCAGGATGAATCACTCTGATTATTCTAAAAGATGAGTATAAGTAAACCATTAGAAACAATAGCAAGACTAGTTCTTAAACATAAAGACAAATAAGTTTTATTTCACATTTATGGAGGATTACATAGAAATATAACAAGAACTCATTTCAACAACCCTAAGCGTGAGACTATTACCCCTATAGCTTGTTCAAGCTAATAACAAAAATCACAAATTAAATAAGAACCCCTAGAACGTAGATCAAGAATACTTAAACTTCGTCAATGTACGCCCTGTAAGTAACCGTAAGGACGGCATACATAAATGTTAGAATTTTGGAGAAATTATAAGAAAGAAAAATGGTTAGTGGAAGAATAGGAAATTAAGTTGAGTATGTAACACCCCCAATTCATGGATGCAGCAGAATTCAAATTGGGTGTTACTCGACGGCACAACAGTCACAATAATAGAAAATAAACTCTAATTGAGTCGTTTTAAAAGATTTATCATTCAAATTATATAAATATCAGAGATTACAAAATGAGGTCCCAGATGGTTCCATGTTTACAAATTACATTAAATGAGTTTTTGAATGATAATAAAATTTATAGCCCTCGTGAATATCCGTGCCCCTTCCGTGCCATCCTTGTTCATTATGAACCTGAAAATACATGCTAAAGTGTCAACACGAGGTTGGTGAGTTCATAGAGTTTAGTAACAAAATGTAACGTAAAACATTTGAGTGATGATTTCCCAGCAAAGGCATCGTAAATCCACTCAGTTCCAAGCCCCGCCCATACAAGACTTGCAACCTGTGTGTTTAAAACCCATTGCCAAATATGATCTGGTTTATGTGAACAAAAGTAATACTTGTATCTAGATTCAAAGATAAATGTAGCAATACCGTTATATAAACAATTTTTACAATGATGCCATATAAATAATGATGACAATGAAGTGGAAGCCATAATACTGCGTTTTGTTGAATACTAGTGCAACGGGAAGGTAATGAAGTATGTAACATGTAAACACACAAGGCATTGGAGTAAACCACAAACATTGAGTAAGGCAATTGGTGTTTAAGTAAACAAGTAGCATGTTCAAGTAAAACGAGTATTGCATTTATGTAAAAACGAGCATGTATTCTCCCCCAAAGAGTTGATAAAACAATTAAAAGAGCAGGGGCTATGACTCACCGTGAGTTGGATGATGTATAATGAGAATGATGGATATGCCGTGAAAACTTCTACGAGCAACAACTTTTGGCTTTCAATTAAGAAAGGAAGTTAACATGTAAGGTAAGGACTTTGATAGACTTAAGCTTCACCCTACTTCACTTCATGCAATCTTTCTACCCTTGTATTCTTGAAAGAGAGATGATGAAAGTTGAGGTGACTTGAGTGGATTCAAACTCAAGAGAAATTACCAAAGTTTCTAGGGTTTGGAAGTAGTTTTGATGAATCAAAACTAAACTAGGGTTTATGTGTTGTTATGCTCTTGATCTCTTGAATAATACTTGGAGTGAATTAGCTTAAGGAGATGGTAATTGTGTGTGTTATATGTGGCATACAAAGAAGGGGAGGAGAGGGTATTTATATGCCTTTGAGGAGGTTACATGCATGGACTAGTCAAACCTTGGAGAGCAAGGTGAACACATGTACGCATCCTAGAGTTAGAAGCATGAGATCAAGCCATGTGTGAGGTGAATCCCCCCCCCTAGAGGCGGTTCACAAAACTTAGGGAGGAAGAGTTGGCTTTTGATGGTATTATCCTAGTTACATAGTTAGTTTTGACTCCGGGAAATGCTAACCGTAAATGATTAAGCCTCAAAACGTAAAACCGGGTATCGTAAAAATGTGGAACTTAAAAGTATGGTTAAACATATCAATATACTCCATAATAAAATATAAAATGAGTGGTAGGTTCCATTGGGGTGCTAAAACCCTGCTAAAACTGGAAACATGGGTCTAAAACGCGTAATACGTAAAACGTACGAATATTGTGTAAAATTGAGAAAAGTAAAATGTTACTTTTCTAATATGATAATAATGATTTAAAATGACTTATAATGTCTAGACTAGGCTCAGTCTAGTGTTGGTTGGTGTTTAATGTCTTTAAGACATAAAACCGTAAGCCTAAAAATTAAAGAATGATTTATAAAATCAAAGAATGATTTTTGGTCAAAGGAGGAAGGAAAAATATGTTGACTTATTCCAAAAATGTGAAAACTCAAATTGTCTTAGAAACGCGGTGCAAGTATAGGCTTAGGTTACGGCTAAGTAAAAACGCTTAAAAATGAAAATTCCTGTTTTTCACGGCCGAGGTTTATTTGGTCACATTTTTCTCAGTCATGATTAATTCTCAAATAAATCATGAGTGTATCAAACATTTTTCTGATGCGGGAAAAATTAACGCGGTCGAGTTTCGTTGTGCGTAGGATTTTTAAATGACGTTTTACCCTAAAACGTGTAGTTCCTTAATAACTTTCGCGAAAATGATCTGATGAGTGTCAAACTTTTAATTTGCTATAGAAATGATTTATAACACGTGAATATGAAATAAAAATCAAATTTTGGAAAAATGAATAGTAAAAGTGAATAGTAAAAATGAATAGTGAAATTTTTCAGGAATAGTAATTACCCTGAAATTGCGAATTGTTACAGTTTCTACCCCTTACGGGAACTTCGTCCCGAAGTTCAGTTTATGTCATGGGTTGAAGCGATGTCGGTGAAAAGATAGGATTTCTTGTGGTGAATATAATGTAGGTTTCTTGTGGCGAATATAATGTAGGTATCATGTCATACCCGAGCAATGTAGTGTAGGTATCATGCCATACCCGAGCAATGTAGTGTAGGTATCATGCCATACCCGAGCAATGTAGTATAGGTTGACTTCATACTTATGTTATTTCGGATACAAATAAGCCCACTTGTTTATAATTCTTTATTTACATAGAGAGGCATCCCAAACAATGTAAATAGAGGAATATAAACTTATGGTTCGGTGATTTGCAATTTCTTTATTTAAATGAAAAGGCATCCCAATCCATTCAAATAATTACAAATCATCCTACTTAAGAATTCCCAACACAACATTCATACTTAGCCAGTGAGTTACAAGGTAGTTTATTATGAGATGATATTGGTGTTCCAAAAGTACGAAATGAATATTCATACTCATCTTTGGAGATGGAGAGTAAGATAATAGGGGGAAATTGACGTAGTGTTCAAAATAGTTGGTGAGTAGAAAGTTGTGAAATAAGCATGATTTTTGATGGGGAAATGATAGAATAATTACGTTAGAGGTTCGAATCATAACACATGATAGCATAAAGCAAGAGTTTTATTCATAAAACGTTGATTGATTACAAGATTGAAACTTATTACAAGTTTCTTCAAAATCTACTAACTGATACTTTCAGTTTAGTAATTACAACGTTTTACAACTACTGCTAGCTATTACATGGATTCTACAGAGTTCACTAACTGAGTTTATTCAGTTAAGTAGTACAAAATACAACTAGTATCATCACACTAGTCTATTGCGGGTTAAAAGGTCCGAGTAGCTCTGATTGATCGGCAACTTCTTGGTTTAGTGTGTCATAGAGGTACGAGTTGATGAAGTTTGAGAGGCTGTAGTTTCCATGCTGACTTTCTTGTTGGATCAATGGTGGTCGTGATACGATCCATAATGAGTGATCCAATTCATCACATGTAGGGATATCAAAGGGAAGTGATAGTGGTGGTGGTAATGGCGCTAGTACATATTCATACTCATTATCCTCCTCGGAGTCTGCCTCGACCCAATTTTGTTCAAAATAATTAGAAGTATTTGACGCAAAATTAGTTGGCATTGGTTCCTCCTCTTCTTCGTCGGTTGAATCTTCGAAAGGTTCTTCTTCGTCATCAGAAGCGAAGGCATTTACGAAGTCAAATCCGAACTCGGGTGAGGGTGGTAAGACATGGAAGTTATTAGGTAGAGTGGGCACATAATCGGGAGAAGTGGGTACGCACATGATTTCTATTAGAAGAATTGCTATGTTAAAACAATTCAAATGTTTATGGGAAGTGCTCAAAATATGACAAGTGTGTATATATCAATATACTAATATGTTCATGTAGTATAAAATGCTTACGGGGAAATGCTCAATTATGTTAAGGGTACATATATCCATATGCTAACATGTTTGTGTAGTATAAAATGCTTAATAAGTCCATAATCGTCTGGAGGATGGAAGACACGGAGAGCGGAAGGCTATAAAATGCTTTTGCTTGTAGTTGTGGTTATAGTTTAGCTCTCAATTAGACCCGTTTCTCTATAACCATAGCTCTGGTACCAATCTGTAACACCCCCAATTCATGGATGCAGCGGAATTCAAACTGGGTGTTACTCGACGGCACAACAGTCACAATAATAGAAAACGAACTCTAATTGAATCGTTTTAAAAAATTTATCATTCAAATTATATAAATATCAGAGATTACAAAATGAGGTCCCAGATGGTTCCATGTTTACAAATTACATTAAATGAGTTTTTGAATGATAATAAAATTTATAGCCCTCTTGAATATCCGTGCCCCTTCCGTGCCATCCTTGTTCATTATGAACCTGAAAATACATGCTAAAGTGTCAACACGAGGTTGGTGAATTCATAGAGTTTAGTGACAAAATGTAATGTAAAACATTTGAATGATGATTTCCCAGCAAAGGCATCGTAAATCCACTCAGTTCCAAGCCCCGCCCATACAAGACTTGCAACCTGTGTGTTTACAACCCATTGCCAAATATGATCTGGTTTATGTGAACAAAAGTAATACTTGTATCTAGATTCAAAGATAAATGTAGCAATACCGTTATATAAACAATTTTTACAATGATGCCATATAAATAATGATGACAATGAAGTGGAAGCCATAATACTGCGTTTTGTTGAATACTAGTGCAACGGGAAGGTAATGAAGTATGTAACATGTAAACACACAAGGCATTGGAGTAAACCACAAACATTGAGTAAGGCAATTGGTGTTTAAGTAAACAAGTAGCATGTTCAAGTAAAACGAGTATTGCATTTATGTAAAAACGAGCATGTATTCTCCCCCAA
This sequence comes from Artemisia argyi, assembly GCA_030686995.1. NCBI lineage: Eukaryota > Viridiplantae > Streptophyta > Magnoliopsida > Asterales > Asteraceae > Artemisia > Artemisia argyi. Next base: position 142,271,969 of record CM060706.1, read on the forward strand.
AGAGTTGATAAAACAATTAAAAGAGCAGGGGCTATGACTCACCGTGAGTTGGATGATGTATAATGAGAATGATGGATATGCCGTGAAAACTTCTATGAGCAACAACTTTTGGCTTTCAATTAAGAAAGGAAGTTAACATGTAAGGTAAGGACTTTGATAGACTTAAGCTTCACCCTACTTCACTTCATGCAATCTTTCTACCCTTGTATTCTTGAAAGAGAGATGATGAAAGTTGAGGTGACTTGAGTGGATTCAAACTCAAGAGAAATCATCAAAGTTTCTAGGGTTTGGAAGTAGTTTTGATGAATCAAAACTAAACTAGGGTTTATGTGTTGTTATGCTCTTGATCTCTTGAATAATACTTGGAGTGAATTAGCTTAAGGAGATGGTATTTGTGTGTGTTATATGTGGCGTACAAAGAAGGGGAGGAGAGGGTATTTATATGCCTTTGAGGAGGTTACATGCATGGACTAGTCAAACCTTGGAGAGCAAGGTGAACACATGTACACATCCTAGAGTTAGAAGCATGAGATCAAGCCATATGTGAGGTGAATCCCCCCCCCCCCCCCTAGAGGCGGTTCACAAAACTTAGGGAGGAAGAGTTGGCTTTTGATGGTATTATCCTAGTTACATAGTTAGTTTTGACTCCGAGAAATGCTAACCGTAAATGATTAAGCCTCAAAACGTAAAACCGGGTATCTAAAAAATGTGGAACTTGAAAGTATGGTTAAACATATCAATATACTCCATAATAAAATATAAAATGAGTGGTAGGTTCCATTGGGGTGCTAAAACTGGAAACACGGGTCTAAAACTCGTAATACATAAAACGTACGAATATTGTGTAAAATTGAGAAAAGTAAAATGTTACTTTTCTAATATGATAATAATGATTTAAAATGACTTATAATGTCTAGACTGGGCTCAGTCTAGTGTCGGTTGGTGTTTAATGTCTTTAAGACATAAAACCGTAAGCCTAAAAATCAATGAATGGTTTATAAAATCAAAGAATGATTTTTGGTCAAAGGAGGAGGGAAAAATATGTTGACTTATTCCAAAAATGTGAAAACTTAAATTGTCTTAGAAACACGGTGCAGGTATAGGCTAAGGTTACGGCTAAGTAAAAACGCTTAAAAACGAAAATTCCTGTTTTTCACGGCCGAGGTTTATTTGGTCACATTTTTCTCAGTCATGATTAATTCTCAAATAAATCATGAGTGTATCAAACATTTTTCTGATGTGGGGAAAATTAACGCGGTCGAGTTTCGTTGTGCGTAGGATTTTTAAATGACGTTTTACCCTAAAACGTGTAGTTCCTTAATAACTTTCGCGAAAATGATCTGATGAGTGTCAAACTTTTAATTTGCCATAGAAATGATTTATCATACGAGAATATGAAATAAAAATCAAATTTCGGAAATGAATAGTAAAAGTGAATAGTAAAAATGAATAGTGAAAATTTTCGGGAATAGTAATTACCCTGAAATTGCGAATTGTTACAAAGTATATATATAAGGAAAAAAACTAGCCGTTATTCACTATTTACGACCGTTGGAGGTTAGTATTCGTGACCGTTAAGATTCACTGTTCACTAGCCATTAATTTTCCACTATTCCTGACCGTTACTTTCTATATTTACAACACTTGGATTCATTAGTAGCAACATTTAAGTTTACATTCGCTAGAATGGATAAATCTAACAAAATTTCGTTTTCTCAATTTCTGAATGGAAATTTCTTTGACAATCCTTTGTCTATAATCCCTTATCCTAGTAATCACTTTAAACTTCAATTCCGGGACGGAATTCAGAATGAGGAGTGAGTACTGTAGCGAATTACAAAAATCCCTATAATTAAAAATGTTTAATTATAAACTAATCTCCGTCATTAATTTTAATCACCATTTTTACGAGAAAATTTAAAATTTTCTTTATTATATTATTAATTTATCCGATGTTTTGAATTTATTTGGTATACGTATCGTTAAAAGTTTATAACTTCGATGGTTTTCGTAATTTCAATACGACAATTATTTATTCACCCGATACTTGCGAGTAATGTAACTTTATAATTTTTACGAGTTTATTATATTTCATTTTGTTCCGTTAAAATTGATTTCTAGCTAACCCAGTACCCAAAACTTATAACACAACACATTATATACACAAAATAACTAATAATACCTCAAATAACTAGCAAACTACAACTTTTCTACCTCAAAACACTTAGGATCGACATGCATGTGTACGTGTATACATTTGTTACTTCAAATTAACCATTTAATTACCATTGTGCCATAGAATACGAGATATTTTGTAACAAAGTCCAAGTAAACTTCTTATTCTCATTTCATAATATCCTAAGTAGTAAAATAGATCAAGAACTCTCTTCCACCATTGTTCTAGGTTCGGCCATAATTGAAGAAGAAGAGAAATCCATTAAACTTTCAAGAACAAGTGGTTATCTAGTTAGATTAGTAATCTATTACAAGATTTTGAAATATAAATCTATAGATTAATTAGGTTTATTATCCCTAAAACTCTCTAAACATTCAAGTAAGTTTATGATTAAATTTTCTACTCTTTCAAATTGTTACTTGATTTATTTTATTGTCTAATAATAAAAACATGCATATATACTTAAGTTGTCATACCACTTTTCAAGTATTTTTCTAATTATAATGAGTTATAATTATTTTATAATATTTCACATGAACTTCAGTAGTATGGGTGAAGATTAGGACTACATGACACTCTAAGAAGGTGTATGGTAGGAATAGATTAGTCTTGTGATGGTTAAAAGTGTTTTGGTTAAGTTTTGAATCAAGAATAATAGTTTTTACGATATATATAAACTTGCTGTCCATTTTTGTAAAATCCAGAAAACACGGGGTCTGAGATGAAATTTGGGTTACATTTTCAGAAAATATTCTCAAAAACGAAACCGTAGCCGCTTGAATCACTAAAATCCGCCTTACGACGAGAAAGATACGATAGAAACAATTTAACGACGAAAACTATTATTTTCTAAAAATACTAAGCTGTCACACTATTTTTATGGGTAAAAACGAGGCGTTTTCTATAATCTAGCCAACCCGACTTATCAAAAATATATTAGTATGTTGTCCCACGATTCTGGGGATATAAAGAACGTAGAAAACAAGCGTATAACGAAAAAGATATACACGTTTGAAATCCAACAGAACTTACTTAATTTTGACAGCTTTGGTATATAATATTTGCTAAGTGTTAAAAACTATATTTTTAAGTAACAACATTTGGAGCTATATTTCTTATCCGTCGAGGCACGTACGATCAAAAGTTAAACAAGACGACATCTAGACATTATTAAAAGGTTTTCAAAAACGCCGAGCTTGAACATTAACACTTAACGTACAATATTTTGCGACTAGTTTTGCGAGGCCATTTTGGTCATATTTTCCAAGTTATGAAAAGTGTCATTTTACAACGAAAACATTATATTTACCAATAGAACACTAAATGATAAACGTTATTTTTCAAAAACGACAAGTGGTATCGATAACGTACGTATATGCATGTGTAACATTATTTCATGAATTAAAGTAGATCATATCATTCATATAGGTTGGAGTTAGAGATTTCGCATCATCTCAGTGTATCTACTTTTGTCATCATAACCATTGCATCAGGTGAGTCATAGCCCCATTTCCAATACTTGTTTTAACTCTTTGGGGGAGATACATGCTTACATATACTTTGATAATTTTATAAGTATATGAATAAATTACATGATTCGAATCAATTTCCTAATTAATATTTACCTGATGAAGTTTATGACTTAAGATGTGATATATATATATATATGTTACTGGCAAATTGCTTAACTAGAATACTGAACTCAAATGATAATGTTTCCAAATTGATTATTGTGAGATGATATTTGATTTTACTATAACATCCTGAATGATTCCCTTATCTCTATATGATATTTCTATGTTTCAACGGAAATAATTGCTAGGAAGTTTATGACTTAAGATGTGATATATATATATGTTACTGGCAAATTGCTTAACTAGAATACTGAACTCAAATGATAATGTTTCCAAATTGATTATTGTGAGATGATATTTGATTTTACTATAACATCCTGAATGATTCCCTTATCTCTATATGATATTTCTATGTTTCAACGGAAATAATTGCTAGGAAGAGCACAAATACTCTAGTTACATTATTACCTTGATATTGCCTAAGTTACCCTTATCGCCATAAAGTCCCTCTATCATGAGCCATTAATCACTTGTATGTGAGCGCGAATATAGTGAACAGCTTCGAAACCTGTTGAGGCTTGACATCCTATCCCACTAATACTTGACGGAATGCCTTTTTGGTTAGTCGTATTAGTCGTGATACACTATATTTGAGTAAAAATAGGAATTGGCAAATCACCTATTACACGAGGGCAATATTATCGTTGACTTGATAATCACCTCCGTTTTATGGTATTTTGTTAACGTTTTGCGTGTCATGAGGCTTGGGGCAATATCTATAAGAAAATATATGTCTTCAAACATATATCTAGATACAGCTGTATAGGTAATTGACCAGATTTGAATTATAAGTCTCACTACATTAGTATCATGAGTTTCCATCTCATGTTAGGATTATGATCCAATACTTGAATTTGATTGAATACATATATGATTTATCTGTGATTATAATCAACACCACTTATTACTTGTTTTATCACTGTTAGTAAATATTACAATTATTACTTCACTCTTGAATTCATTGAAATGAAACTATTTATCAATATTTGAAACACATATCGGATAATCATTTTAACCAAGAACTTATTAAAAACTTATTGTTTAATCATACTTGAATTTATTTCAAATATTACTAAATAGTTTTTCCTATTTAGTAAATGGTTTTCCTATTTCAAATCATACTTGAATTCATTGAAATAAATGGTTTTCCATTAAACTCTATGAACTCACCAACCTTTGTGTTGACACTTTTAAGCATGTGTATCTCAGGTAATTAACGGAGCAGGACAAGACACGGAGCGGGCATTTGTTACTCTAATAAATTAAAATGGTGTAAAAATCAAATATGTCATTCTTACAAACCTTTATATCTTTTAATGAGATTTTAAATCAAAGGTTTCATCTTTTATCAAAAATATTATTTGAATGACAAATAACTTACAAAACGCCTCTTTTAAGCCGTTTTATGTGATTATGACTTTGATCCTCCCCGTAACACCCAAATTACTTTTCCGCTGCTAAACCATAAATTTGGGGGTGTTACAGTTTGCCACCAAGTTTGAGTCAACATATACCCGTAGTTTTTGGATCCCCATCTTTCTTGCCGTGCGCATCCCAGCTAAGAGAGCTTCATATTCGGACTCGTTGTTTGAACTTGGAAAATTCAAGCGTGGAGCATAGGTATACTCAACTTCCTCTGGGCTGGTGAGCACCCAACCAGCCCCAGCTCCATCTTCGCCGGATGGACCATCAGTGAAAAGTGTCCACACATCCCCATCATTTTCCCAATCTTTTTCTTATGTGTCTATCTCCACATCCATATCCGGGTCTACTATGACGACATGTGGTTCATCTTGTACGCCCGGATTGCCTTGTTGAATTAGCCCCGTCGGCATTTCTGCAAGAAAATCCGCTAAGACTTGACCTTTGACGGAGTTTCTTGGTTTATATTCAATGTCAAATACCCCGAGCTCTATGGCCCATACCGCAAGCCTTCCTGACGTTTTTGCCCTACTCAGAATTTTCCTGATAGGTTGATCAGTGATGACTCTTATGGGGTATGCTTGAAAGTACCTCTTGAGCCTTCGAGATGTGTGTAGTAGAGACACGGCTAGCTTTTCCATCAGAGAATAATTGATTTCTGCTTCATGTAATGTTCTACTAACGTGATGAATTAGGACTTGCTTGCCACCTCATTCGGCCACCAATATTGCGCTTACTGCTACCTCGGCTGCTGAAAGATAGACGAACAGCTCTTCCCCTGGTTTTGGGGTTATTAGGAGAGGCAAATCGGCTATGTGTTTCTTCATTTCTAAGAAGGCGTGCTCCGCTTCCTCTGTCCATTTGAAGTTGTCCTTCGTGCATCCCTTCAATGTCTCAAAGAAAGGGAGAAAACGTTCAGCACTCTTTGATAAGAACCTGTTCAACGCTGCTAGCTTCCCACTAAACGTTTGCATTTGCTTTAAACTCTTAGGCGATTGCATGTCCATGATTGCTTTGGTTTTCCCGGGATTTACCCTAATCCCTTCTGAAGTGACTATATATCCAAGGAACTTCCCCTCTTCCATGCCAAACGAGCACTTCTTAGGGTTGAGCTTCATGTTAATTTTCCTAAGTGTTTTGAATGTTTCCTCGACGTCGGCCAACAACCCTTTCTCGTCATGACTCTTTATAACCATATCATCAACATATGCTTCTAAGTTCCTTCCAATTTGATCTTTAAATACCTTGTCTACCAACCTTTGGTACGTAGCTCCAGCGTTCTTGAGCCCAAACGGCATCTTGGTATAGCAATATGTCCCTTGGTCAGTGTAAAATGCCGTTTTTTCTTCATCCTCCTTGGCCATTTGTATCTGATGATACCCTTTGTAAGCATCGAGGAAGCATTTGAACCTGAATCCCATTACCGACTCGATCTTCCAATCGATTTCTTGAGGGGGTAATGATCTTTGGGACATGCTTTGTTAATGTCTTTGAAGTCAATGCACATCCTCCAGCTCCCATCGTCCTTCTTTACTAACACAGGATTCGAGATCCACGTTGGGTATCTGACTTGACGAACGATTCCAGCCTTTACCCATTCTTGAACTTCTTTGGTCATAGCTTGCCCTCTCACTGGAGCTAAAGTCCTCCGTTTTTGCCTAACCGGCTCCCTCGATGGATTGTCATGAAGGTGATGCTCAGTTATGTGCCTAGGTATCCCTGTCATGTCAGAGGGCTTCCATACAAAGACATCCAGGTTAGCCCTCAGTAACTTCTTCAACTCATACTTACATTCGGGTGAAAGTCCAGCATTGATTTTAACAAGTTGCTCTGGGTACTTGTCATTCACCTTAACTTCCTCGGTTTTTTGTTCTACAATGTTACAACCCGCCAAGACTCCCTCATTCGTCTTAGATGTCACGTCCGGCATGCACATCTTTTCAGCTCGCTGGCATTCTACAATCATGGATGGTCGAGTGATGATGGTTGCTACTCCTCCAGGAGTTGGAAATTTGAACATAGCATGAATGGTGGAGGGAACAGCCTTCAAGATGCTAATCCCTGGCCTGCCTAGCAAGACGTTGTATGGCGAAGCTGCACGTACGATTGCAAATTCCATGGTCGTTCTTCTCGAACTTGTTCCTTCCCCCACAATTACTTCTAAGTCAATCACTCCGAGTGGCTGGGAGATTTCTCCTGAAAATCCTACTAGCGGGGTGTTGGATGGTCTTAACCGATTTTGTGTCCAGGAGTCTAGGCATCTAAAGCAGTGTTCATACATTATCTCCGAACCAGCACCATTATCCACGTAAATTCTTTGTACCAAATACCCTGCTATCTCAGTTTGAATGATGATTGGTGACTCTTTTGCATTTGCTCGAGAGACTGGCGGAAAAGTGATGTCCACGTTCATCCAGCTTTCTTCGACCTCCTCCGGCCTTCTCTTCCTCCCATAGCATGATGATCGTACCATGTTGATGACTTCCCCTCTCCCCTTCCGGTTTCCTTTGGCTTTATTTTTAACCTCGCGGATTAAGTGATTCAATTTCCCTGACTCAAGGGCGGTTTCAAGTTGCTTCTTCAGTTGGTAGCAATCGTCAGTGTAATGTCCTTTCTCACCATGGTATTCACAGAACCGATCTAAATTCTCCTTCCGAGGAGTACCAATCAAGGGAGGTGGACGAGGCAGGTTCAGTTGATGTTAACTGGTTAGGATCTCCGCTGGGGTTTTGGAAAGAGAATTGATCGTCACCCGTTGAGCAGGTCGATGTTGTTGATATGGAGCACGATCTTCTCTTGGATAAGGAGGACGAATGTCCCTTAAGTGAGAAGAATATCCCCCTCCGTAGTGATTGTGGGGCTTATTTGGTTTCCTCTTGTCCCCATACGACCTATCGTTCTTATAGACGTTATTCCCCTTCCTTTGGGAATATATCGCCTCACCTCGAGGTGTTTCCGTAGTGTCATAGGCTTTTTCCGACATGAGGAAGTCATCCACTCTCTCCATCATTTCATCTACAGTCCTTGGGATCTTGTCAGCAAACTTCTTTGAGAGCTCGGGACACTTATATCCATACATGAATGCTCCTATCTGCATGATCTCAGGAACATCGAGAATACGCCCGCTTTCCTCGATGAATCGTTCTTTGAAGGCCGAGAGAGTGTCGTTTGCCTTCCTTTTGATCTTGTGAATCTTTGTGGGATCCTTGAAGCACTTTTTTCTTTGTGAGAAGCGGATGAGGAACCTTCTCTTCAGTTCAAACCATTCGTCAATACACCCATTAGGGAGTTTGTCAAACCATCCCCTCACCCTATCTTCTAACGCCTGTTGATCGACACCGGACGTGTTTGTTCCTCTTTCGGTATTATTCTCCTTCGTATGAGGGGTATCAAGATTGTCGTTTGAACCAGCCATTACTCACTTAACTAGGTAGAGTGAAATAGCGGTCCCACAGATGGCGCCAGTTTGTAGATGCAATAATCCGCACCTAAGATATGGAGAAGAAGTCCGGGTCTTTAAGGGTGTTCGGATCTACTGACGTGCTCCGAACCTCGAGGAACTTCGTATCTCCTGTTAAATCTTGAGTTGTGATAAAACAAGTAGCACACGTTGGCCTCGCCCTGGGGTGTTTAGTCCGAGACCCAGCTACGGTGTGAGAATGAGTATTTGTGATATGCGTAAAGTATGAAGTATAAAGTATAAGTGCTAGTTCGGTTCGGAGTAATTGCTCTCCAGGAATTCTTGCCCCCAACCATGAATAGTTGGGGCTATTTATACTACTTACTTATTTCAAGAATTAAGCATGGGCTTGATGGGCTTGTCCGTACAGCCCAATAGCTAGGACGTCCTTTTCATAATGATGTGGAGCTTGTCAGCTAGTGACGAATCATTTGGTTCATCCTTTTAGTTCAACACTTGGTATCGTCCTTTTATATCGTTAGTGGATCATACTTTGATTCGTCAGTGGATCACACTCGTCAGTGGATGGTACTCGTCAGTGGATCACATTCGTCAGTGGATCACACTCGTCGGTGGATCACATTTTAGTTCATCATGGGAATCGGGTCTCTCGAGACCCGATACACCGTCAGTAACACAGGCATTCAACATCTTTACAGGCATTAAATTTGTGGTTGTGTATAGATTGCAGCGGGCCGGCCATAGAAACTTTATAAGAAGACATAACCAAAGATGGTGCACAGAATCTAGCTAGTATGCCAAAGTTTTACACTTAAATGGAGACATAAGCAACCATTTTGAAGAAGAAAAGAACCTTGAACTTGTGAGAGATGCTGCAGAGGTTAACATCAGTCTCGAGTGATGAAGAAACATTTTCTTTCAATTTCACGAATTTTATATAGCATGATAATCAAAATGATATATGAAATTTAACAAAATGTCACTATCACAAAAACATTAAAAATCAAAAGGTTGATAACTACTCATTTACCATAAAAATGAATTAGAAGAGAATGATTGAGCAGTTGCAGTTGTTCAATTATGATGCTTTCAACTTTCGAGACCTATTTTTCTTCTTTTTTGGCTTCCACTTTCAGTTGTTTCAACATTCTGATCCTCTTCCTGCATGTAAATAGTACGCAAATACATAACATAAGCTTACCGTTAACTAAACATCACATAGGTAGCCTGGTTCAACTTTTACTTCATTTGTTCACAAGCTTAAAAGACATACAATATCCTGATATTCAATTCTTTTAAGAATTTGTTCATAAAGAGTTGTGCCGAAGTCAAAATCACTTGGCATTCAACATGTTGACATCAAATTAAGGTAATCCCTGAAGATTTCATTTGGACATTATAACAAAGATATATGTGATGGGTTTTCTATTCCCTAACTAGATTAATACGCAGCGGAAATAATAATAATCTAGGGCAAGAAGGGAACTAAACCCTAAAGGATCTAAACCTAATTAACTAAAAGCAACTTAAAAGAAATAAATAAATAGATAAATAAGAAATAGGAAAAATACTAACCTTTGAGAAAATCGAATTTCTCACACGGACCACCTTGGTCGAACTTGGAGGCGAGTACCCAAACGAGAGTACCTCTAATAGCTCACACCCACGAACCAAAGAGAAACTATTCTTCGAACTCCTAGGGTCCCGTCAATGCGAAAGACTCTTATAAGGAGTAAGAATGAGATAGTTGGAATGAGCAAAGAAAGCCTTGGCATGCTCCTCCTATTTATAAGGAAAGGATGGGATTTGGTTTACCCTTTGGAGCGATGTGGGATTTTTTCAAAAACATGTCCCAAGCCTTCTTTATAATTAGCTTCCAATTAATTTACCAACTTTGATAATTAACAAACCAATTATACATGTAATATTAATTCTAATTAATATTATCTCTTCTTTATTAGTTCTCTTAACGGTTCACTGAGGGCGACCCAAAAAGGACTCGACTTTTGACGATAGTCTTACCAATTAGTTATGAACTTGGACATTAATTCCAGCAGTCTCCCACTTGGACAATTCATCAACTATAATTGGTCTAAGCCTATTCCGATCAACCAAGCAGAGAGTGCCATCCAATGCAACTACCGAACTCTGAATCATATCTTAGAGTCAGTCCTTAGATAAGCGATCAACTACTCCTTTGTTCTACTGATATCTTATGAACCTGAGACATGGATTTTAATCAATCTCCAGGTTCAACATTATGTTTCTCGATTTCCGATTATTTGACTATATGAAACTACTGAATTGAACACATCAATTTAGTCCCGGCTAGGCCTAGCACATTTAAGTCAACATTTAATCATCGAGGGGCCCATTGATATCGCTTTCCCTTTTAGGTGAAAGGAACAAATAAACTTTGAATACATAGAACTAGTCAACTTATCATGTCATACCTAGCATACCCTTTATAACTGGCATTTACGCACAGCGTTTGAATAAACTAAAGTATAACAGACTTGAAAACTAGATACTCGATGTATCTCCATTTTAAGAATAGAGGATATTATCATCTTAGAATTACTCGTGATCTCAATCCATGAAGTAATCTCTCTAAGTACGGGTTTGTCCTATACTTAATTCCCATTAAGTACTCATGAGTGTTGCAGCATTCTCTATGCTATGTCTAATCTTTATAGACAATCTACTAACACTCCATGACAGTCTTAAATCAAAACTCACTTCCAGTAGTTTGAACGACTGAGGAGGTTTGAGTAAACTAAGTACTCAGGAAGTGGATTCTAAACATGCAAAAATGAAACACAATGATAAACAATAGTAAATGGTAGCACACTTGCAAATAAACAAATCTCCATTATTTAATCACCAAATCTATTACGATTTCAATCATTGTTTATAATGTTTCAAACTCAAACTAACAACTAAAACTTTATTTTATCTTTCAATCCTATGCTCCATGCATGTTCATCGTGTTTGGACTTAGCCAATGCCTTTGTGAATGGATCAGCTAGATTATCCTCTGATCGTATGTCTTTCACAATCACGTGTCCTTCTTCTACCTTTCTTCGAACAAAATGGTATTTCCTTTCAATGTGTTTTGACTTTCCGTGATCCTTGGGTTCTTTAGTCAAGGCGACTGCACTCTCATTATCACAGAATATTTCAATAGGGTCTTGTACAGTTGGAACAACTCCAAGATCTCCAATGAAATTCTTCATCCAAATAGCTTCCTTTGAAGCCTCACAAGCTGCAATATACTCAGACTCGCATGTGGAGTCTGCCACTGTATCTTGCTTTGAACTTTTCCACGTCACTGCTCCCCCATTTAGCAAAAATACCCAACCAGACTGTGAACGACTATCATCTTTATCTGTTTGGAAACTTGCATCACAATAACCAGTCACTCTGAATTCTTCTTCTCCACCATAAATTAAGAACCTGTCTTTAGTATTTCTTAAATACTTAAGAATGTTCTTTACTGCTGTCCAATGACCTTCACCAGGGTTCTGCTGATGTCGACTCACCATGCTCAAAGCAAAGGAGACATCAGGCCTTGTACACGTCATGGCATACATGATCGATCCTACAGCCGAAGCATATGGGACTCGACTCATTTTGTCCAGTTCTTCATTAGTTTTCGGACATAGATCCTTACTAATCTTTATGCCATGATGTAAGGGTAGATTCCCTTTCTTAGAATTCTCCATTTTGAATCTTTTCAAAATTTTATCTAAGTACGTGTCCTGGCTAAGTCCTATAAGACGCTTTGATCTATCTCTGTAAATCTTTATACCGAGAATATATGCTGCATCTCCCAAATCTTTCATAGAGAAACATTTCCCCAACCATTCTTTTACACTTTGTAATGTTGGGATATCGTTTCCTATGAGTAGTATATCATCCACATATAATACCAGGAAGACTACAATACTCCCACTGACTTTGATATATATACAGGACTCATCTTCGCTTCTAGAAAATCCAAACTGTGTGACTTTCTCATGGAAGCAGAGATTCCAGCTACGAGATGCCTGTTTAAGTCCATAAATGGCCTTTTGAAGCTTGCACACTCTTTGAGGATACTTTGCATTTTCAAAACCTTCTGGTTGTGCCATAAACACATCCTCTGTTAGTTTTCCGTTAAGGAAAGCGGTCTTGACATCCATCTGCCATATTTCATAATCATGAAATGCAGCTATGGCAAGCATTATCCTAATTGACTTTATTTTAGCTACTGGTGAGAAGGTTTCCTCATAATCAATCCCGTGGGTTTGAGTATAACCCTTCGCTACCAACCTAGCTTTATAAGTGTGTACTTTCCCATCCATGTCTGTCTTCTTCTTGAAGATCCACTTACATCCCACTATCTTAAGACCGAGAGTAGTGTCAACCAAATTCCAAACTTGGTTGTCATACATAGACTGAATCTCGCTTTTCATAGCTTCCTTCCACTTAGCAGCCTCAGGGCTTGCCATCGCTTCCTTGTAGTTGGCAGGCTCATCCAACTCACTTAGTGTACTATCACTAATCTTGTCCTCTTCAATATGGAAACCATAATAGAATTGAGGATCCTGAGAAGGCTTGCTTACTCTACTACTTGTTCTCCGAATGGGTAAGGATATATCATCAGGTTCAACAGGTGTCACCACCTCTTGTTGAGTGTCAGTGTTTACTATAGGTTCTTCATCGGCAAAATCTTGAATTTCTTCAAGGTCTATTTTACTCCCACTGTCCTCTTTGGATATCATTTCTCTCTCGAGGAACGTTCCTCTTCGAGCTACAAACACCACATTATCCTTGGGTCTGTAAAACAAATATCCAAATGACTCTTTAGGATAACCGACGAAAAGACACTTTTCGGATCTGGCTTCTAGTTTGTCCTGAGCTTCTCGTCTAACGAAAACCTCACAACCCCAGATTTTGATGTGCCCAAGGAAAGGACGTTTTCCCTTCCACATCTCAAAAGGTGTCTTCGAAACCTTCTTAGTGGGTACAAGATTTAAGATATGGGCGGCTGTTTCTAATGCGTAACCCCATAAGCTTATTGGAAGTATTGCTCGACACATCATAGATCGAACCATGTCTAACAGGGTTCTATTTCTCCTCTCCGCAACTCCATTTAGTTGTGGTGTTCTAGGAGGAGTTAACTGTGAAACTATACCTCAGTTTTTAAGATGATCGAAAAATTCGATACTAAGGTATTCTCTTCCCCTATCGGATCGGAGTACCTTTATCTTTCTACCCAGTTGGTTCTCTACTTCGTTTTGAAACATTTTGAATACTTCAAAAGTATCCGACTTATGTTTAATCAGATAAACATATCCATATCTACTGAAATCATCAGTAAATGTAACGTAGTAGCGGTTTCCATCTTTTGTGGTTGATCGGAATGGTCCACACACATCCGTGTGTACCAAGTCCAATAATCCTTCACCTCTTTCACATGTTCCTGTGAATGGTGATTTAGTCATCTTTCCCAATAAGCAAGACTCGCATACATCATCCGATTTGAAGTCGAATGATTCCAACACTCCATCCTTTTGGAGTTGGGCGATGCGTTTCTTGTTTATGTGCCCAAGACGAGAATGCCACAATTTTGATTTATCAAGCTCATTAGACGAACCAACATTTAAAATCACATTGCCATTATCACTAATACATTCAACAGTTTCATATATGCCTTTGCAAGGAGAAGCTTTAAATATAAAACAACCATTTGAATAAACCAAAATATCTCCATTCTCATTATCAAATGAAAATTGATAACCATCCTTAAACAAAGCATGAAATGAAATAATGTTTCTTGTCATTTCTGACGAATAACAACAATTATTTAAATTTATCCTAACTCCAGACTTTAGCATGAGCTCGTACTTTCCAATCTTCGTCACAGGTGTGATTTTCCTGTTTCCCATGACTAAGTTGAGCTCTCCATGCTTCAACTTCCTACTTTCCTTTAGACCCTGTAATACAGTGCAAATGTGAGTACCACACCCTGTATCCAAGACCCACGAATCAGAAGTTGTAGTATTGTGGAGTTCGATCATAAACATACCTGAGTGACTACCCTTTTCGACCTTTCCGTCTTTGAGGTCCTTCAGATATTTTGGGCAGCTACGCTTCCAATGTCCCTTTGTGTTGCAGTAGAAGCACACTGCTTCCTTTGGATCACTTATTGGTGCAATATCATATTCAATCTTTCTCTTAGACCCATGATCGGACTTTCCTTTTGTGGCCTTTCCTTTCCAGTTGGAATGAGAAATCTTTCTTTTCTTTGCATTATGACCAACAGTCAACACAGGAGCCGCTGAAGTAGAGGGCATATCAATCTTCTTGATCCCTTGCTCAGCGGTTTGCAATAAGCTATGGAGTTCCATTATTGAGGTCTCTTTCCCGTTCATTTGATACGAGAGCACAAACTGATTGTAATCAGCTGGCAGACCAGATAGGATTATGTTGATAGAAAGCTCAGTATCGAATACCATATTCAGAGATTCCAATCTGTCAAAGTACCCTTTCATCTCTAAGACAAAAGCACAAATAGAGGCTCCAGGTTTTAGTTTGCAAGCCATGAGGGATTTAACAACATCAAGGCGTTCTTTGCTTGCCTTTGCCTGAAACATTTCTTTGAGCTGTTGGTTCAGCTCATAAGCCCAAGTGTTCTCAAAAGTCTTTTGCAGTTCTGGGCTCATGGAAGATGCCATGATGCATGACACTTTGTTCGCATCATCATAGTGCTTTCGGTGAGCTTCAATCTCTTCTTGGGTTGAATCATCATCAATTTTGGGAATTTGCTCATCGAGAACATACTCTTTGTTCTCATACCTTAGGGTGAACCTAAGGTTTCGCATCCAGTCCATATAGTTAGGACCAGTGAGTCTTTCCCTCCCAAGAACTGAGAGTAATGAGAAGTTTTGGTTATGTGAGGGATTGGGAACGGGAGGATTGACACCATTTTCAGTAGACATCTATAAGATAAAACAATTTTAGTTTAGAATGAATATTCCTTAATTAATTACCCAATTTTATATTAAGGCTAGGATCCATATTTTAGATTCGTTTTATGAAGAGGGTTGCCGTAATCACATCACGAATTTATTTTAGGTAGACAACGTCTTTGTCAATTTCATTCTCTATGAAATTCCTAGTTCTTTTGAGATTCATTGATTCTGATCAATGGCATGTTAATCTCGTATATGCTTATCTACAATTCATGACTGGGATGCCGAGGATCATGAATAAGACAGTGAATTTAACCATGCAAAACCCGCGTGGTACCCGGCTCGAGTCAGCCCGAGAATCGCGAGACCCACATCACCTTTCACTTATGTTCTCTTATTAATGTGCCGGTAAACCACACACGCTCCATTAATAGCCCATATGATAGATGTGCTGTTTTCATGGGTTAGCATACTATTCACATTTTCTATATATCTAAAACGGGAATTTTGTTTTAGTACTTTTATATTAACACTTTTAATATATAGACATCATCCTATCAAAAGTTCTCGATAGCTCCATTGAACGCACAAAAAAACAGAGAAGCAGGTTAGCGACCCGCCTTATACCTCTCTTATAGTTTGTTCACTATGGGTGAGCCGGTCTACCAATTGACTAACGATGTATTTAGCTTTAGTGATACATATAATATAACAATTATAATATGTATAAGCTTTTTTTGAAACATTTTAAACTTTTGGGTTCTATTTTAAACATTTTAAAATATAAGGTTCAAAATGTAAATTCATATTAACATTCAATGATCATAAGACAATAATATAATATACAATTATTATTTACACTTATCACATGTTAACAATTTATTTTTTAAGTGCTAATAGAATTAGGCTAAAGCTCTGATGCCACTGATGGGTTTTCTATTCCCTAACTAGATTAATACGCAGCGGAAATAATAATAATCTAGGGCAAGAAGGGAACTAAACCCTAAAGGATCTAAACATAATTAACTAAAAGCAACTTAAAAGAAATAAATAAATAGATAAATAAGAAATAGGAAAAATACTAACCTTTGAGAAAATCGAATTTCTCACACGGACCACCTTGGTCGAACTTGGAGGCGAGTACCCAAACGAGAGTACCTCTAATAGCTCACACCCACGAACCAAAGAGAAACTATTCTTCGAACTCCTAGGGTCCCGTCAATGCGAAAGACTCTTATAAGGAGTAAGAATGAGATAGTTGGAATGAGCAAAGAAAGTCTTGGCATGCTCCTCCTATTTATAAGGAAAGGATGGGATTTGGTTTACCCTTTGGAGCGATGTGGGATTTTTTCAAAAACATGTCCCAAGCCTTCTTTATAATTAGCTTCCAATTAATTTACCAACTTTGATAATTAACAAACCAATTATACATGTAATATTAATTCTAATTAATATTATCTCTTCTTTATTAGTTCTCTTAACGGTTCACTGAGGGCGACCCAAAAAGGACTCGACTTTTGACGATAGTCTTACCAATTAGTTATGAACTTGGACATTAATTCCAACAATATGAAGTTCAGGAAATCAGTCATAGTTTGCACACATTGCAATCAAATTTCCTTCCTTAAAAAAATTAAAGCTATATCTTGCTAACGCATATGTGAAATTAGCATGACAAGTCCTGTATCATATGGAACACGGACTCGTCCTCAAAGCATAAAATAGTAACATAATAGAAAGTGATACATGAATAAATACAATGATTGCACAACATTGAGTCATTGATAAGATATAGAGGAAAACCTATAGTCTGTACTTAGTATGTGTTAAAAGAAGGCAAATCAAAATTTTCTTTTACTAAACTCTAGGTCAATTTGAGTTAAAGATATTTAGCTTTTCTTTTACACAATTTAAGTTGCAGAACTTAATATTTTGTCAATATAAGGTTTTTTGACTTTTCGAAAGAGGTTACGGGTCATATCTTTAGCCGAAATACTTTTCTAATTAATGCGCAATGTCAATGATAAACCACATTAATTAACCATTTTGAGCTAAAAACTTGACCAATAACGTCTTTCCAAAAGTCGAAAAAGCTTGAAAATCTCACATTGCATACAAAATTAAGTTCGATACCTCAGATTGAGAAAGAAAATATTGAATACCTTTAAATCAGATTGATACAAAATTTAGTAGTTTGTATGCCATTTGCCTTTAAAAGAATGGACTTTAAAATAACAACATAACTAAAACTCACCTTAGCATTATGGGGAGATACAAGGCTCTCCACGAATATAGGTGTAGCAATATAATCCTCGATTTGTTGCGAACGTATATCATTCCCGCAAAAGTAATAACTCTCCGGTGAAATGTGCTTCATCTCGCATCAGTTTCCAAGACTCTTTTACGTTGCAGTTTTCCAGTAACCATTTGTTTTTGCTAGGTGATCTATTATCATATATGCATAGACATTCTTTATATACTCCAAATCTGTTGCCTTTATATTTCATAGGATTATCGGGTAGGTGAATTTCTTTAAATTCTTGTTTAGATAAATCAAAAGAAAGAATCATTTTCTTCTTATTTTGATCTTTCACAGGCCAATTAAGTGACCCGTGACATAAGATACCACCGTTACGATGATCAATGAACTTACAGTTTACTTGTCCAATAAATTTCCAAATATTCGATTTCAACGATAACAAATAAAAATGAGTCATCTTTCTTTTCCTGAACCCTGCTATAACCTTGTAATCATCTCTTGATAAATCATAACCAAAACCAAAACAAAAACATAACAAAGCTCTTTCCGGTTTTTGAGTCAACTTTTGCAGTTTTTTAGCCACTCTAGTAGCAGGATTGGCTACTACAAGTTCTTCGTGACCACCAAATATGCATAAAAGACCATTTGAAGAGCCAACAATTCGATAGTATGTAATATACATCAACATAGGGATTATACGCCAAAGGGCACCAGTAGTTGCAATGATCATTCTATGTGCATTTACTTTATCCTTGTTACTAGCATGGTTTAGATGAGCTTTAGCAAAAAGAGGACTTAATATTAAAGAATACCATGACTTACAAACGCTTTTGAATCTTAGTAGATCTGTCACAGTCAATCGTATGAGTATTTCCTCAATCAAATCAAAGGATAACACATCTGCCATTCGAACAGGAAACCAAAAACTATACGAGAGGTCGAGAGGAGATGCAGAAATATCAATTCAATATATATGGTTTTTTAGGCACAGCCCAAGCCCATCAATGTAAAGTTGCTAATTATTGATTTTGGGTATGAAATTTAGAAGCTTCCTCAAATGCTAAAAGTACAAGACGTTGATGTTTTTTACGTGGATAATTACGTGGAAATGTATATAGTTTGTCAGATTTTGTAGTTCTGTGTAGTCTACTATTTTTTTGCAGTTCCATATACTCAATTTTTGAATTCACTTAGTTATGTGTACCGGGTGACTAGTTGTGTGTACTATTTGACCATTTTTTTTTAGTTCCATGTACTCCTTTTGGGTATATCCGTTAAATAGTACAAACAACTTATCACCCGGTACATGGAACTAAGTAAGTGAATTCAAAAGTTGAGTATATGTAATTACAAAAAAAAAAATAAAAAAATAATGTATGCTACACGGAACTACAAGTTAGATACATTTCCATCTAATTATCCTTTTTTATGTGCAATAGGTGTGGAGTTTAGCATGCACTGCGTAGCAGGTTTCTACATTTCTCTTTTTCTTAGCTCTATTTTTTACATTACTTGCATATAGCGACGGTGATGTATAGTACGCCAATTGGTGTATGCACTATATTGTTTTATGTATATATAAGTCTGATGTAATTGAGAAAGAAAAAATAATAATAGTTGAAATTATAATTTCATTGTCTCCTCCTATAAGTAAACGTATTATTATAGTCTAACAACATTATTCATTCGTTTCACTCCTGCCTTGTATGATGAAAAAAGCTTTTTAAACACATTTTACTAAAGCATGGCCTACCGGTTCCAGCTAGAGATGTTTCATCAAACATATATAGGCAGGAGTGTACTTAACTTTTTAAAGGCTTTTTAAACACATTTTACTAAAGCTTTTTAAACACATTTGAAATTTATTACGAGTACCTTTGGCTTTGATCACACAAGCCTCTCTAGTAATAATGTTCATAACATGGCATTCGACATCTTTAAAGGCGGTAAATTTGTAGTTGTGTATACATTGCAGCAGGCCGACCATAAAAACTTTATAAGAAGACGTAACTAAAGATGGTACACAGAATATCGTATGTCAAAATTTTAAACTAATGGAGACAAGCAACTATTTTGAAGGAAAAAAAAAGAAGCATGAACTTGTGAGAGATGGTGCAGAGGTTAACTTGAGTCTTGTGTGATGAACAAACTTAAATACGGAGTAGATTGTATGCTAGTTAACTTGCACAGCTGCGCCGCTAGTTTCCCTTTCCATGGCTGTTGATTATGAGTTTCCAGTTTGAAAACTCTAGCGAATCGAAGGGGATTATTCGTGTGGACTTGAAATAGGATAATTGTGCATCTGATCACAAATGCTCTGCAACCCAGACCTATAACTTGGATGAAGCAACCTCACTCCAAGTTCTTTCTTCATACGCTCATTCACCACTCGTTTTTCTCCCCTCAAACTTACCTCTCCAGTCAATAATTCATTTGTAGCTGGAGACGCCACTTTCTTGATCTCAGATGGCCATTTCTCACTAATCAGCTTATGAGCGTATGAAAACACTTCTGTTCTCGGGGCAGGGTCGTCATCCACAATGTTGTAAATTCTTCTGAAATAACAACAGAAATCATAGTACTCCGTATCATTTAAGTTGAACAAACCAAGGCTACCAGATACAATAAAAAAAAACATACCCTGGACATGGTTTGTGAATGCTTTCCTTCAAAGAGTTGTAGATATCAGCAACATGAGCACGTGATGTGTATTTCTTGAATGATCTTCCTCTCTGAACATCTGATAAAGCCCCTTTTTTGATAATGGTATCAATAGCACTGTACACAGCACAATAAATCATATTATTGGACCAGAACAAACAAGTTTTTAAAGTTGGATCGCAATGCAATTATGTACAACCTTCTGCCAGGACCATATATACCTCCAAGCCGGAATACATGTGCTGCAAACCCAAGATCATGTCCTAAACTTAACCATCCCTCCTCAGCAGCCAACCTCAGTTTAAGCAATTCGGTCGGAGGGTTTGGTTGATAGCTGCAGCAAGATTATAATCCAAATAAGAATCTCTTATGCCAGTTGAGAGTGACATCAAATAAAACTTACTTTTCGTCCACCCACGCACCACCACAATCACCATAAACACCTAAATATCAATAAGATACCAGAGGTTCAAGCATTGCTAAACAAAATACATTACTACAAACATGACTTTATAACTATTTGCATCGACAGATATATCTAGTTCCGAACGACCAAGTAATGCAGAATGAATTATACAAACCTGTTGTAGATAGATAACACAGCCATTGAAGGCATTCATTATTTAGTCTCTTTTTTAAAAGGTCGGCATGTTGAAGCATCTGCAAGGCAGAATAAGTCAGGCACTAAATCATACAGTAACTTTGAACACCCAATTAAGTTACTACTAGATGAGATTAAGTATTACCGGATCACCGATATCTTTACAAGGAGGGATGGAAACAAGGATATGCGTATATTCGTTCAAGATATCTACAACTTCAAGCCTAACCAATAGCATAAATTCTGTTACAAACTCTCTATATATCACTGAAAAACAACACAATGCACTAGTTCCATGTTTGGTAGAATGAATAGTTTGGAAGCTGGTTTAGCTTATATTAATGACTAGCTTTTTATCCAAATCTAATCCAAATGAGTGTTGATTAAACACATATCTTCATCCCTTTATACTAGTAAACTTAACACATTTTCACATTTCACATCCAACATTTATTTCAATCCCCAATTTTAGTTCTATCATAAACAGTGTAGTAAGAATGGTATTATAAGGCCAAGTAAATGGCGATTAGTCGCTACAAGTTTAGTGACCGTGACGAGTTGAGCCAAATTGGCCAAAAATATCGCTTTGGTCAAAATTCAGTCTAAACTCTTCCGTGTTAACTTAGTCAAAACTCGGTCTGAAGTATTTGAACAAGTGTGTTAACGTTAGGACCCCTATGAACAATTTTATGGTCCTATGAACATTTACCTTACAACCTACAAGGTACCTAACCACTTGAGTTTTACAGCCATGCTTATAATGTCCCAACTTTTCAGTTCATGATGTGCTAACTACATTATCTGTGGGGTGATTGTTAAGCTTATTTTGCTGGCTTATGAGCTTATGAACTTGTGAAAAGCTCATAAGCTCAAATTTTTGGGGTCATGACCTTATCAATGTGAGCTTATGGCTTCATAATATGAGCTTTTCAAAGCCCATAAGTCGGCCAAATAAGCTTAAACAAACACCTTCTTTTATTATCTATACTACATTATAATGCATTTGGGATTATTATATAATTAGAAAGGCTTAAAATTCAGACTTTTTTATGGCTGATTATGGAAAGATTTCAAAATTAATTTGTTAGGAAGCGGTTGGTTGTTCAAACTAAAATTATTTGGCATAACCATCTCTAATATCTCTACTTATAAAGCATGAAGACAACTAAATGTGTAACCAAATAACGCAAAATGTAATCACACAGTACCCGCCGCCACACGTTCTAGTAAAACTAAAAGGATTAAGAAAAGTACTAACTTAGAAGGAGGATCAATATTAGCATCAAACAAATGAACATCAAATCCCATATCCTTCAACTTCTCCTTCTTGGCAATGCTTGTACAAGTCCCAGATACATCCCTAAAATCAACCCAAGTAAACTTAAATAAGTACCAACTTAAAAAAAAAATAAATAAATAAAAAAAATGTTTGAAAGAATATATATTTATATATATACCATCCTTGGTTAATGAAATGTTGAGCAACAAACTGACCAACGTAGCCCATTCCAAGTATAAACATCCGCTTTTGTGTTCCATTCTTGTTGTTACTTATTATGTGATTTGAACATAGTTGTAAGTTTGATGGTTTTTTTATTGACTGGTTGAACTGGTGCTGGGGTGAACTTGCCGGGAAACGTACCGCCGGTATATGACATGTCTCCATTTCCGGTATATATTTTTGGGTCGAAATTTTACTATGTTATTGGATGGTTATTGGGCCGGCCCAATATATATTTTATCTTTTAAAATACAGAGGGTTATTATACTATCTTCGTCTTAAAATATAAGTCCAGACTTTTTAAATTAAACTTTGACCGTAAATATTTTTGTTTGTATTATATATCAGTTGATGAAAATTATACCAAATGAAAATATATATAAAACACTAACCATTTATATATTTTGTATCAAGTATTATATAATACAAATAAAAAAATTTAAGGTTAAAGTTCGATTCAAAAAGTCAAACTGGACTTATATTTTGTGACGGAGGGAGTACATAAATACCCGAAATACGTGAATAAACTTTCCAAAAGAATACGTCTAGTATGACGAACTTTAATTTTGTTCATATGGTTACTGAACTTATAAAACATGATATTTGCATCACTAAACTTACAAAAATATACGTACATATCACTGAACTTGTAAAACACGACATTTATGTTACTACACTTATCAAAAAAATATGTGTTCATGTCATTCCGATCAAGACTGAAACTATAAAATAGTATTCTTCATATGCATATGAGCCAAATGAAAGTTCGTTACTATAAGCGTCTTTTTTTGAAAAGTTCAGTGACATGTTTGTGTATAGTAAGCCGAGGTTTTTGGATTGAGATAATTTAAATATTTAATCGGTATTTTGTGGTCGATTTTGGATTTAGCGAGATTTTCATCTGGTTACTTATGAAATTGAAGAACAATTTAAGGCAAGTTCGTTGTATTTTGGTGCGTTTTTGACCGATTAGCAACTATTGTATAATTAACTATTTGAAATATAAAGCTTGTTTGACAAGTAGCATATTGCGTTTTGAATATTGTTTAAATGATAGTAATAAATGACAATTTTATGAGTAATACTTTTAAAAAATGTTATAATATATAATCACTACCGTTTTCGCTACCTCTCATCGCTAGTTTTGCTAAACTCATCATTTGTAGATGGTTATTAACATGATTTTATAAATTTATGAATTTTTTTTTTTTTTTTTTTTTTTTTTTTTTTTTTTTTTTTTTTGTCATGGTAGATGGCAAAGAATATTGGACTCTATAAATTCATAACTAAAGTTTGAACATTTCTATTTTGCTTCTAGTACATGAAGAATGTAATATTTATTAAGTGGGTATTCATTTTTAATAAGTACTAGACGAGTACCCGTGCATAGCAACGGGATATTATAGCGACAAATAGTTTATTGATAAAAAAAAGTTTATAGGTTATAAATGAAAAATAATAAAAGTTTGAAGATTTGGGAATTAAACATAATGTTTTGAAACCCGGTTCGACCCGGGTGGTTCAACCGGTTGAACCGTTCCGGTCGAAAAATTGGTCGATTTAAACCGGGTCAACTTGCTAGGTTGGGTCGAAAACGGGTCAAATTAAACCGGTTCAACCCTTCGGGTTTGAAGCGTCCCGGGTCAACCCGGTTTGTGATATGTATTAATTGTTTTAATTTGTTATATTTAATTTGGTAGATATGTTTTGAAACCCGGTTCGACCCAGGTGGTTCAACCGGTTGAACCGTTCCAGTCGAAAAATTGGTTGATTTAAACCGGGTCAATTTGCTAGGTTGGGTCAAAAATAGGTCAAATTAAACCAATCCAACCCGTCGGGTTTGAATCGTCCCGGGTCAACCCTGTTTGTGATTTGTATTAATTGTTTTAATTGGTTGTATTTAATTTGCTAGATATGTTTTGAAACCCGGTTCGACCCGGGTGGTTCAACCGGTTAAGCCGTTCCGGTCAAAAATTTGGTCGATTTAAACCGGGTCAACTTGCTAGGTTGGGTCGAAAACGGGTCAAATTAAACCGGTTCAACCCGTTGGGTTTGAAGCGTCCCGGGTCAACCCGGTTTGTGATTTGTATTAATTGTTTTAATTGGTTGTACAATATGTATAAATCATTGTACTTTTAAGTAATGGGGTGTTTTAATGAGAGTATTAATTACATTTCATAATTTCTTTATATACATTTTTCAACATTTCACATTTCACTTCTTGACTTTTTCACTTTCACCTTTGACCATTTTTGCTTTATAGATAGTATAGAAGATGCAAGTTTAGATAGTTTAGATAAACCATTTTCTATCATAAGATATATTAAGATTATGTATACGTGTTTACCTTCACTAAATAATCAAATGACAAGCTTGTTTATTATACAATCTACACCGAATGTTAACTACAAATTTTAAATATAAAAAAATTATATCGTCAATAGTTGACTTGATAAATAATTGTCGATTTAGGATTAGGTCTTTTAATTGCATATAGTCAACATTTCGTTGTATTATACTAGTATATCATTAGCTGTAACATCAATCTATTATTCCTTTTCCCCAAATCATGGTCATGTATGATATTTGGTTTATAAAATGTAAACCGGCCATTATATAATTAGAAAAATATTTTACGTCTTTTTGAAAAATTTATCTAGAGTTGTTTTTATGAAAACTTTGCAAAAATTTGAATATCACTGCTAAGTAATGATATAAATTTCTTTTTTTGTAAAGCTTTTGTTAGAAGATTATTGATATGTCATTTCCTAGTCATCGCTAGATAATAGTTTCATATGTCTAAGAACTCAAAGAAATGTCTACCCGTTTACTTTGCATAGTCAAATAAAGCATGGGGAAGACTTTATGCCCTCCCTTTCAAATGATTTATTTAGTTTCAGAAAACGTAAAATCATAATAGTATGCCAAATACCAGTTGCATATATTCCACACCTAAAAAGATAATATACTTTTCTCATTAATTTAGGCAGAATATTTGGGCTTCGAAAATACATTAGTTAGTTGTAAGCGGTGAAACTTTTTAATCACTTGTATGTGAGTTGTGTATCAACTAAAAAGTTTGTGTTCAAGTATCGCTAATGACATTTGTAATACATGCGGCTCAAGTATCGCTAATGACATTTGTAAGACATGCGGTATAAACGTATATAAAAATTGCAATTCAAATATAGTTGTACAATAGTATATCATAGTTTTATCGACTATCACTAGATTTGTAATCTAAAGCTGGTCATAATAATGCATATGTCGACGAGTCCCTGCCCATGTGGCATAAGAGACGCGCCCCACCCTTACTATTTCTTCCCCAAGACACGTCCTATGAGGACGAAATTTGTTGAATCAGTCGTTTTTGCGACCTACTTGTGAGATTGTTTGTGTGTGTGGTGTTTTATTTAAAATGTATTTTTGTAAGGTATGCTTTTGTGTTGCCTCATTGTTACATTAAGTTGGTCACGAAATAGTCTTTAACAGAAAAAGCTGAGATGGCAAGGAAGAAGAGGGTCACCAGGGTCCTTATTGTATTTAATCTAACACTTTGTTCTAGACTTCTAGTAGTTTAGTTAAGTGTTTTGAATGTGATTTATAACATTTGTTCTAGACTTCTAGTAGTCTGGTTTACGTAGATTTTAGATTGATTGAATTAAATTGTTTCTAGGAAGCCTTTTAGGCTTGTTCAACCTCCCTCATTACCTGGAAATTGCAACATGTCGACTATGCACCAAACTAAACACATTGTCCTGTAATACATTTTCAAAGTCTTCCACTCCCATTGACCCAAACAAACAAACAAAAAAACAGTTTTTAATAAGACAAGAAACACATAATTTATGGATCCCCACTATCATTGCATTATTTTACTCACTCATATCAATTCATTACCTCCCTCCATGACCATTTCAAACCTTCAATACCTTTGCTTGTTTCCTACTACTAGTATTAATATACTCTAAACAACATTTATTTTATTGCATGCACCCTCTATCATTAAAATCCACACTTTTCTTGACATTCAATCAACTTCTGATTTCAGCTAAAAAAATGAGATTTTTTCACATTTTCTTGGTTTTTAGTCTTCTTTTAGTTTTGAGCAAAGGTCAGCAGCCTTATATTAAGAAACTGAGTACAAATTGTAGTGTCAGAAATGCTTCAACTTCTGTTCTTGGTTATGTTTGTAATGGTGTGAACCGCACCTGCAACTCATATCTCACTTTTCGATCCGAGCCACCTTACAACACGGTTTCTTCGATTTCTAGTCTACTAAATGCAAACTCAACTCAGCTAGCACAACTCAACTCAGTTTCAGAAAGTGCGCGTTTTGGAACTGGTGAAACGGTCCTCGTGCCAGTCCGATGTTCGTGTCATGGTGATCAGTTTTATCAAGCTAATGCGACTTATGTTATCAAAGCTGGAGATACGCCTTTCTTGATCGCGAATAATACTTTTGAAGGGCTGTCCACTTGTCACGCTATTAATACTCAAAGAAGCAACCTAACTGTTGACATATATACTGGTTCAAGACTTACTGTTCCATTAAGATGTGCTTGTCCAACCGAGAAACAAGCGGCTGCTGGTGTTAAGTATTTGTTATCTTATTTGATTACTTCGGGACAAATTGTTTCGGGTATAAGTGCTATGTTTGGGGTTGATGTTGGGCTGACACTTGAAGCAAATGAGTTACCAGAACATGATGCTGGTATATTCCCTTTTACCACGCTTTTAGTTCCGTTATCTGATCAACCTTCAAGGAATCAAACTATAGCACCACCACCTCCACCAACACCGTCGTCACAAACACCACCACCAGCACCACCTGCCACCTCATCCAAAGATAATAAATGGGTATATATGCTAGTTGGAGTCCTTGGAGGGGTTGCTGTCACATTCGCCATTGGGTTCATTTTGTTCTGGTTTTGCATCAAGAAGAAAAAGCAAGTGACTCCACCTAAGGTTTCTTCAGCTTCTCAAAGCTTTGAAGCAATTGAGAAAAAAGGGGATATGAAGTTGGATGTTGATGATGATTCGTCGTTCATGGATGGTTTAAGTAGCATAGCTCAATCCCTTAAGGTTTACAAATTTGAAGAGCTTAAGTTAGCTACCAATGATTTTAGTCCTGATTGTTTAATTAAAGGGTCGGTTTACCAAGGTACTATTAAGGGAGACCTAGCGGCTATCAAGAAAATGCATGGAGACGTGTCGAAAGAGGTTCAGTTACTTAATACAATTCACCACCATAATATTATTCGGTTATCTGGTGTTTGTTCGCATGATGGTCACTGGTACCTTGTTTATGAGTTTGCTGTCAACGGACCCTTAAGTGATTGGATCTATAGCAAATCGTTGACCTGGATGCAGAGAATACAAATCGCTTTAGATATAGCAAACGGGCTTGATTATCTTCACAGTTATACCACACCTCCATATGTCTACAAGAATTTAGAAAGCAGTAATATCCTTCTTGATAGTGATTTCAGAGCCAAGATTACAAACTTTGACCTTGCAAGGTCTGCTGAAGGAAAAGATGGTGAATTTGCATTGACCCGTCACATAGTTGGTACTAGAGGTTACATGTCTCCAGAGTATTTGGAGAATGGTTTGATTTCCACAAAGCTTGATGTTTACGGATTAGGTGTTTTGATGCTTGAAATAATGACAGGAAAACATGTGTCTGATCTCTATGAAAAGGTGAATACCAATTTATCCGAGGTCTTGGATGAGGTTCTTGAGGAAAAAAAGATAGACGAAAAGGAAAAGTTGACAAATTTCATTGACCCTCGTCTCCAAGGGAATTATCGGCCAGAACTAGCTATGTCTGTGATCAGATTGATTGATGGTTGCCTTGATAAAGATCCATCAGCTCGACCCGATATGAGTGATGTTTCACAGTGTCTTTCTAGGATTTTGAACACGTCGCAGGCCCGAGATGGGTCGGTAACCATTTCACTGCAGGGGAGATGATTTTGTAAAATGATTTATTGTATAAATTATCATATTAATAAGTTCTTAATAGTTCATTTTTATGATGTTTTATGATATGCTTTCATCTGTTTTTCACCTTTACAATTGTATGGAACTCAAATGATATGCAAATAGACCAGAAAGTATATTCAGAAACTTAATGAACTAGGGAATTTTACAAGAATTGTACATATATCCACCACTTACATTTCTAATTTCTTGTATGGACATCACACTGGGAGATATACAAGTATTTGCACACTTAACGAGCTACAACTGGACTGATGATATGAGGATCTTCGGTTTCCAAACCTGAAGAATTTGAAGATTTTTCATACATCTCATATGACGATTGAGTAAGAACAGATAAATTAAACACAATTTCCGTCATTCCCGGTCTATCTGCAGATTTTTCAGATGTGCAAGCTCGGGCTAATGCTGCCATGTTCAAAGCAGCATCAATCGGGTAAAAGCTTCCAAGATGTGGGTCCATCCACAGCCTAAAGTTTTCCTCTCGTGTCTCTGCGACTTCTATTATCTTCCGTATTTCCTTCCAAGACATAATAACCTCACCATCTTCTCTAGTTTCCATGGCTTTCTTTCCCGAAAGTAATTCAAGAAGAATGACCCCGAAAGCAAAAACGTCAACTTTCAACATGATGGAGCTTATGGCGGGTCTTGCTGAAGAGAAGTTTCCAATTTTGCCCTTGAAATTGGAATCAAGAAGTATGTTACTTGTTCTGAGATCTCTGTGGGCTATACTCGGCTGACTATGTTCATGCATGTATTGTAGACCATTAGCGATATCTAGAGCTAAAGTCAACCTTTGAGACCATGAGAGTTTAACATTAACAGCAGAGCCTGACGAAGATAAAGGCCTTGGAAATAACCACTTATCAAGGGAACCATTTTCGGCATACTCGTATACCAGAAAACATTTCCCATCAAAATCATTGGAAATTCCCATTAATTTGACCAGATTCGTGTGGTTGACTCTCTGCAAAATCTTGAGTTCTTCGTTTGCATCTCTAAATTTTTTCACAGCCAAACTCTGACCATTGATTGTAGCCTTGTAAACTGATCCTCCAATTCTGTACCTTTCACTGAGGTTCATGGTCGCTTCCATGATCTCCTTTCTATCGTACGTTATTGGTTTGCTTAAGTATCCTGAAACCCCTGGAAGCAACTTATCTTGATTGCTCTTTGTGGGTACAAGTTCTTGTTTTGAAGCTTTTTTCATATAAAGAAGATCAGTGAACTCTAAAGAAGATTCGTTTCGAGCCAAGATTTTCTTGGGTTCACGTGAACGATATTTGTAAATCAGAATGAATGATATAGTGAGCAGAAACAAAGATACAACGGCTCCTAAAGAGATAAAAAGTATATGACTTTTTTTTAATTTTTTACTTCTTGAAGCAGAGAGACGAGGTAGGGGAAAGACTGGTAACTCAAACACGGGTATAAGGACCGGAAGACATATGGCAGCAGTAAAGTTACGAAAATTATTCACGTTAGCAATATCAGAAGAGCTTGTATCGAACATCGAGCTCACAGGAACAATTTCGTCCTTTGGTTGCCATACATAAGTAATAAGATATCGCTCTCGATTCTGTAACTGTGTAGAACACTTGCAGAGCAAAGGAAAAATCGTCTGATCACCAATAGTCAAATTAGTTGGCTTTAGATTCGGGTTCATGCCTTGAACATCATTAAAATTGGACAGATTCTGGAAAACATAAGTGGCAACAACATAAAAGCTATCGCCTTTTTTTATTGTGTAGGTGACATTAGAGAAATAGTTACTCCCATTACAACTACAAGTAATGGGTATCAGCAAAAGCTGATCGTAAAGTAATTCTCCATTTTCTGATGTGAGATTACTAGCATCTGCTATACTTAACCGGCTGACACCAAAGAGATCAGATATATTCCCGAGATCCATATAAGGTGGCCTGGCACGATATGTGATGTAGGTTTGACATGAACGAGGTGATTCAGCAGAACAAGTGAAGTTTGTGTCTGCAGATGAGGCAAAGGTAGATTGGAAAACGAATAACACAAAAAGTGCTAGCAATGGAAGAAATGAGTTTGCCATGCTAATGAACTTCATTAACAGATGATATGGTTTTATATAATCTGATCTGATATGTGTATTATGTGCAAGAATATGAGAGTTGCTATCACTACTATTATCAAGTAGCTTTCAATACTTGTTATTAATTCACCTAATATGCTATATGCTCATCACTTATATGACTTTTTGATTTTTATAACTAAGAATACCAAGTTGGGACGGCGATATGATGTATGCTGTGGCATAATAATGGGCAAAGATTGTCTGATTAGAAACTTTCAAATCACCTAACTTTTAACATCTTAGCAGAGGATAACCAGAAGAAGACAACATAGGAATATTAATATGTTCAAAAGAATTTTAAAAAGAATCTTGATGGTGATGTTTACATTCACACCGGAGATTAATCTTAAAAGACTATTTCAAGAATATATAGTAAGATATGAATTTATTGAATAAGTAAACCTTAGGCTGCTTCATAAGATGGGGCAACTGAGGTATTGTATCAGTACAACAAAAAAATACGTGTTTTCCTATATCAAATTTCATTCTTTTTACTATATATCGACAGTTCTTTATTTGATTTCCTGCTCATTTAATTCTTAAGACATTACTTATTAGCAAGGAAACCTTCCAGTAAGTCGGATATGATCAAGAGTGCTTCTGAGACCGTACTTCAGCACAGCCTTGTTACCTTCTCTGAACCCATCTCCGTAAGCTGCAGAGGTGTCTGACTCGATCTGGTGTTTAAAGAACTCACCTAATTTCTTCTCAAAATCGGACCTTTTGCCTTTCTTTGATGATGCAGGTGCAGGTATAGGGGCAGATGAAGATGATGAAGCAACCGCACTGCCACTAGAACCAGCCATGATCTCAGAATCCAACCACATATGAGCAAGAACTTGACATATTCCCTCTTCAACATCAGGAGGCAAATTAGAGTATCCTGTTCATTCCAAACGAGATAAAAATTCCCACTTTAACCCCAGTTATGAGACAAGAAAGATAGAAATGAGTGCCAGATGGACCAGTTTTTGTCATTATAGTTTCATAAGCGGACAAAAAAAAAGAACCTGTAAGCCGGAGCCATGCATGCATCATCTCATGAGCCAAAATTGAACCCGTTAATAGCCTGAATTTATGAAGGACATAAGTCTTTGATTGTAAATAATAGCATTATTTATGACTAAATAGCAAGAACATATGCAAATTTACCTAGGGAGACTATACAAAATGAGAATGGCCGTCACTTCACATCTACGAACTAGTCTATAAGGCTCTGTAAACATGTCGATTATCCGCCCTGCCCCAATCCTTGGCCTCCTCATTATCTGAAATTTTCAGTAAAAAGAAGAAAAAAAGCATAAGCATTAACGTCCTACAGCATATGCCTAAAAAGAATGAGAAAGCCAAAAAGTTTTACTATTGACTGTAAAAGGATTGAGATTCATACAGTGCTGATAGTTTGTTCTTCTGAAAGACAAAGTCCTCTAGTTTCAGACATGTGATGATGACCCTGCCACCAATGGAAAGATTGAATATGAAAACAATATGACGATTAAAATATATCATTCTATCAACAAGGCAATTGCCTTTAGGCTTACGTGTTTTTCTCCCTCCAAGGCTTCATTTAGTGCTTGTCTCTCAACCAGCAGCAATGGAACTTGTTGCTCGATTTTCATATTTAATCCTTCATAAAAATCTTGAATTTCAAGATAAAGGGGTTGACATTCATGAGTATCCATTATTGCAGAGTCAAGACACTCCAGGCATAGCTTTCGACCATCATCTAGCAACAAATATCTAGTGTCCCTTGGTTCCATTCTTTCACAACTGCAACATCGAGGGGTCCCATCACGCTCATGGGCTGGGCAGTATTTCTGTAGCCAGAAAGGATGTGCCCGGTACTCAATAAGGCCACCAGGATTTGTTGGAATCTGCATGAATATAAAAGAAAAATTACTTTTTATACAAAGCTAATCGCGTTCTCAAGATTAAGTAGACATGTAAATTAAAATTTCAGAAACTTACAAAGTTCTTGCAAACATCGCATTTTGGATGATGGTGTTCTTTATAGCATGATTTGTGGAACGGACGGTTTTCGGACAGGGAGAACTACAGATGCAAGCAGGAAAATCTAAGTCAAAGTCAAACTAATCATAACAAAAATGTTGCAATTTCATGTATGGGTGAGTAACCTGTATTTTGAATCCAAAGTTCACATCTTTTAGCAAAATATTATCTTTTTAAAGTGACTGGGATTTCAAAATTTAGAAGGAGTGTAGGAACACCTTGTTAAATAGCATAAGTTTGACTTGGAGTAGAGTCGGACCTCATAATCATCTATCGGTAAACCGCAAGCATGACAACAAAAACATTCTGGATGCCAAACGCCTCCCATGCAACTCAAAAACCGCCCATGACCAATTTGTTTATTGCAACCGGCACATACCCTACAATCACGAGTCTAATGAGTCTCAAGTATAAGTACATGAAGCATCTATGGCTTCTACCCTTACTTTTTCAATTCTTTTTCTTCTTTCTGCAATAGAAAAAGTGTTTATAAACGATGTACCTATATATCCCTTGAAAGATGTTTGGCAAACGAGGAAATAAGCTTCCACGGCTAATTCGTGGTGGTGAGTCATTCAAGCTCAACTGAATAGCCTTGGCGAGCTCTTCATCTTCCTCCAAATAAGATTTATCATCTGCTAAAAGATATTCTCACTTAATTAGATGCTAAGATGAATATATAAGAAAAAGAGAAATAAAGTATTATCACATATGACAAAGTATTCATCCTACCAATTACTTTCTTTCCTTTATGATCTTCTTCAGAAGTAGAACTTGATCCTCTATTATGTTCTTTTGGAGATGAAACTGCATTCTTTTGATCTTCTAGAGAGGAAACAGAACCTTCCTCGTCGTCTTCTTCTTCTCCTTCTCCTTCTCCTTCTCCTTCTCCTTCTTCATCTTCTTCTTCTTCTTCATCTTCTTTTACACTAGAATGTGCACTCTTTTTATCGTCTTCTACAAGGGAAAGCAAACTTCTTTCATCTTCTTCAACGAGAGAAAGTGCAATTGCTCGGTCGATTTCCTCGTAATCAAAATCTGACGATGCATCCTACATACAGTAGAGAAATTTAGGGAGGTTTTGACACTCATTCTGAATGTGATTATTTGATACTGTTTATAAGTCACAAAGAATAAGTTCTGGTGTTCAGGTATAGTCAAACTAGTTGTAAATACCTAATTATTTAGAGGTCAAATAATCAGTTTACGTGGAGCTGCAACAAAACTGATTATCATTACACAGGTGTCATGTGATTCCTATAATCACAATTTGCCACACACTCAAAAGGTTTATCATATGATTATCAAACTTCAAACAATATAATCACATCCAAACAGTATCTCTAGCAGCTCGTTTTGTTATAACTGATTATCTTATTCTGATTACTCCTTGATATAGATAAACACCATACACACTAATATAGAATGTAACCAGAAGTAAGTAACAAGCGAAGAAGATAACACCTACCACTGTAGCAGGAGGCTCCTCCCAGTTTTCTTCATTTTCATAGGTTTCCTGATCCCGCCCTTCCGAGACTCTATGACTGGAGCCAGAACTGGACCCTTTTATAATTTTAGTTAGCCAACCCATACCACAAAATGCTGTATAGAATTGACCTTGTTAATCGTGTTCTGAAATCATATCATATAACCAATCTTGGTAATAGGACCAAAATCATACGACATAACAAGTTATGAAGTCTAAAGAGACACCCTTTTTCTTGGGTAAATAAAAAATAAAAAAATAAAATAAAAAAATAAAAAGGTTCAAAGCAATTACACAAACTAAAGCTTGGATAAAGATAACATCTATACAATATGAATGGACTCCATTCGTTTATAGTTGATGATACCTTTTCCTTACACTGACTTTCCCATTTTTGTCATGTATTCATTTATCTTTTAAACACTCTACCCACAAAACGGAAAGATTAGAGAGCTAAAACAAAGTTCTCTATATAATTTGAATAATCATGGCATTCAAAATGCCAGCTCCTCATGGACCACCACACAACTATAGGCCATTAGACAGCATAGTCGAAACAAATAGAGCAATAGCTATGAGCAGTAGCAGTTTTTTTTCTATAAAAATGTTTGCTAACATAGCCCTAGGTGTAATCATAATGTGTAAAACAGCTCCTAAATGTTCATCGCTCCTAAATGCTACTTCATGGAGCGTTGGAAAATGAGCATTCCGAAAAAATAGATAAAGCTACTTGTTGCTTGCCAAACGAGCATTAAAAATTACAACGCTCACTGCTCAACCACACCCAGAGTCTAAATTACCCTAAAATTGCACTACACTCTATACGAATAAAATTATATAAACCAATCAAAAGATGCAAACACAATACTTCTTACCAATCAATCATCTAAACATACAGAATAAATTAAAAGGCCATTCTTTATGATCAACAATCAATTATTTTTCACAAGTTGCACCAACCCAATCAAGTATTTAAATGACTCTATATCAACTATATAACATCAGTGTGTCTAAGTATAACAGATAATATTTGTGGGCATCAAAGTCTAACCTTAAAGAATTCACTTGTGATAAAAATCATCAAAAAATGAATGAAGTTCTCCACATTCTACTAATACTCATCACCTGCTGACAAAAATATCAATAGCAATATAAACCTATGATCTTTAATAACTGATCATATGTAACAATTATTTGAACAAGAAAATGACTAGGACAACTTGTAAACTAGGCCAAGTACAAACTACAAAGGGTAAGAATATAGATTCAGTGGAAACCTATAAAGTTTGATGTTTTTTTTTTTTTTTTTTTTTTTTTTTTTTTTTTTTTTAAGATAAAAAATGGTGAAAAGAGAACGAAATGTACCATTATACCATATTCTAGAGATGTTGGTGCTTTTCTAAAAAAAATGTAGAGATGTTGGTTGGGACACCAAAAGGATGTTGAAATGTTTAGCATTTGTGGATGTGGGGCCCTTTTGTTACAATTAGTCCACTAAATGTCAAATCTATGAAACCAACTGCCGACCTTCTATATTGATGAAAGGGATTTCTTCAAGGTTTTCAAACCCGGGTCGACTCGGCCGGGTTAACCGGTTCGACTCGTTTCGGCCGAAAAAAGGTCAAAACAACCCGGGTTTTTAAAACCGGGTTAATTGTTTTGACCCGTTGGGATTTGAGTGACCCGGGTCAACCCGGTTCTCAAAACCCGGCCGGGTTTTATTTTTTCAAAATATTTTAATAAAAACCCGGGTTGACCCGGTGGTCGACCCGGTTGACCCGGCGGTCGAACCGATTGACCCGGTCAAAAAAATAAAAAAATAATAAATTGAAAACCGGGTTGACCCGGCGGTCGAACCGGTTGACCCGGTGACTCAACCGGGTCGATTTTGAACCCGGTTTTTAAAACATTGGATTTCTTATTTAGAGTAATACCCTTCTAAATGGATTCTAGCATATATTTATTTACTTTTTTTTTCATTTTATTTTTATTACAAAATCACAGACTTAAAAATACCAATGTTGCAAAAATCGTGAGTCGGTGATGAGGCGGTTGACCACCTTGTCGCGTGTAATAGCCAATTACAAGACCCTAAGGATGAGCACGGTACCGGTACCGTACCGATCCAATACCGAATTAGTGGTACCGATTTTTTCCCGAGCATAAATAGTGGTACCGGCACCGTACCGAATGGGATTCGGATACCGGTACCGGTTTCGGTACCGGTACCTGGAAATCGGGTTTTTCCCGTTTTTATTCGGGAATTTCCCGATTTGGTACCGGTCCCGTACCAAATTAGTGGTCCCGATTTTTTTTCCACCTTATTTCGTAGTCCCGGTACCGTACCGTATATCGGAAACGGTACCGTTTCGATACGGTTTTGGTTCGGTTCCGGGATTCGGATCAAAATGCTCATCCCTACAAGACCCATTACCTTGTAATTTCCGATTACAATGCCAATTACCTTGTAAAAAACAACAAGGTGGAAGGTCGTGTACCTTGTAATCGCCGATTATAAAACCGCCTAAGCCGATTTTTACAACATTGAAAAATACGTAACATAAAATATAAAATTTAATAAGTTCAAAGAATTAAAAGAGTAAAAATACGAAACAGAAAACAATTATTATATTAACATAATGGGTGAAATGTGAGGTGCCAAATAAATAAAGTGTGTACCAATAAGAACACCGTTGATGAAATGGAGGCATTATGATGTAAGATAAAGTGCTTGTTTTGGCTTATTTTGAATATTTTATTCTTGAAAACTTATCTCTTTTGGTGTAAAACTGAAAAATATGGTGTACAATATTGGAAAATAAGTTTCGACACAAATGAGTTTAAGCCCAATAAAACATCCCTTGAGTCTCAACAAACCTGTTTTCTTAATAGACAGATATGTAAACATGCATATAAAAGTAAAAAACAAATCTTAACTACTTATAATGTAAAAATTGTCAAAGTGAAAAAGTGAAAAAATTGAATTTTCAGTCAATCCTCAAAATGCCCTTCTCAATGAAAGTTTGACTTTTTTTTTCACGCATTTGATCCATACCCTCTAATTCAAAAACGTCATTCCTATTATCAAAGGATCATCATCAGGTCCTAGCAAGCCATCTTTAAGAAAACTTGTTTTTACTTTTGATTATCTAAGGGGTTTTACTTATAGGATGGATAAAAATCAATTACAATAAGATGATGATCATCTGATTCATGTGCACTGCATAATCATTTTATGGCATGGAGAATTGATAAGTAGCGATTCTATTATAATATTTTATTACTTATGTATTACAATTGATTTGAATTATTTAGGGTTTACAATTATTAGTCCCACATATAACAATTATTAATATTGTGTTTTGAATAATTTATAAGATATTTTCATTGATTATGTTCAATTTAATTTTCTTCTACCAGATCCCTAGAAATTTATCATGATAAACAAGAAATGAGTTGTAAGTTTCGATCATGTAATATGATTAATTTTTATAACTATTTGGATACGATTTGTAATTGTAGACTTATTTCATGTTATAAATCTCTTATGTTGTGTTTTGTGATTATCTAGTATAAAACATAGGCAATTTAAAAAGATTTGTAAGGGCTTTTGATAATTGGGTGCAAGATGTTTGATAAAAAGTCTGTGAAGGGTACTAATAGATATCTGTTATTAGTACTATTTATTGTTATTAGTAACATAGAAATTTTTCTGTCAGGTTCAATAATTGTTAATGTACTTGTTAATGTACTTAGTCTCAGTTATGAAGATTTGCTATGCAATAGCATTCAGTAAAAAGGTTTTCTTATTCTGTGTGGGTCTTAAAATATCATTAATACTGCTTGTTTCTGAGGAGAGCATACATAGCATATATTCTCGCTAATTAAGTATTATTGCAGCAATATTGTTATATCTTACTCAATTGTTATCTTCATTTAGTGCTACCGTTGTGTTGCCTTTATTCTTAATACCAATTAGGTGATGCATTATTGTAATAACGACGACTTCATTTGTGCAGTGTATTATTGAGCGTGGTGCGCTCCCATGCCTTCTAAGCCTGTTGACCTACAATCACAAAAAGAGCATCAAGAAAGAAGCATGCTGGACAATCTCAAACATCACTGCAGGAAACAAAGAACAAATACAGGTAACAGTACATATCTTATAGCTTCATTTTCTTTAGCTTTTGTGTGTTGCTATCAATGAAATTCAATGTATTTCATTGTAGATCATTTAATTACCTTGTAACACCCCGTGCCCGCTTTGACCAAAAATTTAAAACTTTATACATGGAAACGACATATCAAAACTGACATGCTGTTACTCTTCTGATCATTTACAAAAATCTATAAATATTCAGACATTGAGACTATTTTTAAATGAAACTAGACTCAATTACCTTCGAAACGCCGGGTGGCACGACCCGTGGCGCCTTACGGATTAAAAGATATGATTTTTCGAAAACTGACAAAATCTGTCCACAGTTTCACTTTACAAAGCTACGGGTGTTTTGTCAAACACCCCTTTTTGACCCATTTTCAATACAACGTGAGCATAGCTCATTTACATACTTAAAAGTTGGAATTTAACACTACAAAACGGCATCACAAACCATTTACAAAGCTTAGGGGTTCAACATTACTTCGAGCTCGGTATCTATCACAATTACTCATATCTTACCACTTTCAACCCGTACTCAAAACCTATGTCTTTATCACAACTTTGCCTTCTTCACAAAAGTACCTACAAAACGGTTATGCAACTAAACCGTAAGCATTACGCTTAGTAAGTAAAAAGGATAATCACATGATATTATGCATCATTAATCACATAAGCATCATTCACATAACATTAGTCCATAAGACTACTTTCATCAATACTTGCACATCACACTAAATGCACATAACGTCAATCAAACATAATTCTTACATACCTTACATAAGTCACAATGGACTTAACCACAACATTGGCTAATCTTGCCAAACTAGCCTTAATCTATTCTTAATCCAAGCATACTAAGCCAAATGCTTCATAAACCTTTTCTATCATCTTTCACATAACACATATATGAATAAATCAATATAATCTCATGTCATAACCATTTTACTTACCTCACATCCAAGCTAAGATATCAATAAACCACCATCACCTTCTTTGCTTGCTTTCCTAGTCAAATAATCATCAACAAATATAAATACTTCTAATTTACATAATAATTAAGGGTGTCTAACTCACCCATAACCATAACTAAAACCCTTTTTAATTATTTACATGATCATATACCAAAATCACTGATTAGTTTTCAATTCACTAAAGGATCTTCACCCCATAATACTATAACACCTTTATTTTAACCTAAAACCATAATTACCCAAAACCCCCAATTTGGGTACATAAACCCTAACTCACCAATTTACAATTAACATAAGAATTGTGTTACTTGCAAAATATCATGTTATGAACACATTACTTGGATTAGAACATCAATCTTCCATCAATTTGGTTATTAGTGATAACCTTGTTTTCCCTCCTTTCTTTCTCTCCACAAACGACCCACACACACATACACTTTTGGATAATACTGAAATGTGTAGAACCTGGATATTTCTAGTTAAAACTTCCTTCACAACAAAGCTATTCCCTAAATGGCACTTTTGGTCCCTTAAGTGCTATAACAATTTAGTCAAGGTACTAGAACAAGTTGGTTCTAGTGTCAGTTTGAGGTTTTGGCAAGAATAGTCCCTGCAGACTAGAACAAGTTGGTTCTAGTACCAGTTTGAGATTCTGTCAACTTAGGTCCCTCAAGTTCTTATCCCTCTTACTTATGACACATAATACTTCTAAAACCACATTATGAAATACTATGACTATCGGGTTTGATCACATCACGACATTTGTTGACTAACCAACCACGTAAGGCTCTTAGTCCATTACATCTAGGGTGGGGTCCAAGTACCCGGGAAACGGTTCTAACAATTCTATCCCCTTTATTTAGATTTCGTCCCCGAAATCTCTTGTCTTTTGCAATCCAAAACTGAATCACAACATATACATGTCTCATAATTTCAAAATCCTTAGTCATTACATTGCAACGATCTAAGTGATCTTGCAATTCCAAGCTTCTATATCACAATCATAACTCATAATAGACTATAAGCAATACTACTCATCACAAGAGTATCTAAAATTTCCAACAATGACGATTTGTCATCCAGAAACATCTACTATTTGACTTTTCATAAGTTAAACTTCAACACTATTCCACGTCATAAGCCCATCCACTAACACGACATATAGTCATACACCGGCCAATATCACACTATACATAATACCAACACGTATCTACTTCCAAAAACAGGTAACTTATCTCACAATGTATACATGGTACCATATAAACGGCACTTCCAAAAACCAACCCTACGCATTACTAAAGCAATCTTCTCGTTAGATCGTGGGGATTCCACCCATCATCTTATCAACTAAAAGCAAAACTCATTTTAGGCGTCTATCTTAGGGTTCACACATGACCTTAACGCCGCTATAAACTTTTATTCATGGTTATCTCTTCTTATGACATCTAACTTGTATTAGTTTTCACTTTCTCACTTCTCTACTCGTATTCATGCCATGTCGGTTACACATAGGCCCACTCGTTTATAACTCTTTACTTAAATAAAAAGGTGTCCCAATCCATGTAAGTAAGGAATTATAAACTTATGGTTTGGCGATTTACAATTTCTTCATTTAAATGAAGAGGCGTTGATGAGTGCTCAAATACTCATCATTTTTGGTCAAATCTGAACTGCACAACATACAAAAACACTCAGAAATGCATCAAAATACTGAAAATATTTCAAAATTGTGTTTTATATGTTTTAGATGCAAAATGAGTAAAAACAAATGAAAAATGTACAAAGTTTGCAAAATTGGCAGTTTCAGTCCCCCAACTTTCATAAAATTACAAAATTAGTCCCTGGTCATTCAAAATATAGAAAATTATCACCAAATGTCCTTTTACAATCATAAATTGTCATATTTAGTCCTTTGGTGAAAAATTGGAAAGTTTTGGAAATTTACAAATTCAGTCCCTGGAATTTCAAACTTTGGCAGATTTGGTCCCTGGTGGGATAATTTTGAATGAAAAATCATTTTGGGTCCTTGGGAAGTTACAAAAATCATTTTTAGTCCTTGGAGTGAAGTTTGAGAAATTTTCATGTTTGGTCCCCATACTTTGAAAAATATCATTTTTAGTCCCCGGGAAATTTTGAAAAATGAAAATGGCAAAAGATGGTTTTTGAAATATTGGTGATTGGCAAATTGGTCCTTGTGATTGCTTTGGGAAATTTCATTTTGCAGCCCTCAAGTTTGGCCAAATTACAACTTAGGTCCTTGTGATATATTTATAAACCAAGTGGACCCTTGTGTTATTAATAAACCAAACCAAATTCATAACCAACACAACCTGATCCATCAACACCCTTAGCCCACCTTAAAGCCCAAAACCCTTTCTTTTTAATAAAAACACCACACCAGGGTCAAACAAACAGTCAACCATCACCCCCATCTTCAACCCCCGTTTTCCAGCTCCATGTCCCCCCTCCATGATACCCTCACCAAACCTCATTAATATTACTTCACCTACACCCATACATCCCCCTCCTCATTAATTGCTCCACCTGTTCCACCAAACTCCATTATCTGCCTAAGCCAATTTTCCGCCAATATATGATTCAAAGGCTCAGATTGATGGGAGCTCATCCAACGGTCAAGAAGATGTGGGAAAGAGAAAGGAGTCCTCCAGGGTCTATAAAAGTAAAAAAAGAAAGGGAGAAAGAGCATTAGTGTAGCAGTAGTTAGTTAATTAGTTTGTTAGTGTAATTTTAGGTCAAATGTAATTTTATTTAGTGAAACATTTCTAAATTAGTCTTGTAACCTTTCTTTCTGTACTAAGATTATCTTTTTAATGCAAGTTATTCAGTTTCTTATTGAAATTATTCATATTCTAATTTTATTAGTTAAACTAAAATTCAGTTATGATCTAAATTGCTTTCATAAGTCTTAAATCTTGGTTACTAATCTTAGTCAAGCTAGTCACAGCTTATTGCGAGCTTAGTTATACTCAAAACACCATTTCATCATCAAAAATCCTCAGGTCAATAATGGTCAACAGAAGCTTATGATCATGGTGAGGTAATCCAGAAAGGATTTAGGTGGAATACCTGGTTTGAACAGCTTGTTGGTTTGGTAAAATTTGATTTTGGCATAATTGATTTGAGGTTAGATCACTTGTTTCTCATTTTTATTTCCTAGTTAGTCTAATATCACTTTATAGTTAACTGCTTTTCCCTTTTTGCTTATTAGAATCATTGTCATGTTAAGGGTAGTCTGAGTTGTGTTATTATAGCTTATATAATCCTTTTGTTGCTTAGTCTCATAATTAGATAGTTAAAACTGTGTTCATAAAGCTTTTAAGCTCATATAGGGGTGTTTGGTTCAAACTGTTTGGGTGTGCTCTTGTGGTCATTTGTAAAATTTGCTGGCTCAATTAAGTTCCTTAGGTCCATTCTAGCTCATATTGACCATCAGCTTGGTCATTATCTCATTAATAGTCAAAATCACAAAGGAATCCCTCCAACAGTCCACTGTGAGGTTTTTAAGGTAGCATAATCATATATCTGTGTCCATTTGTAGTTAATTTAGTCTATTTAACTCTTAATGTAGCTTAATATCTTGTTTACAGTCCATGAGATCAAATCAAAGTCCAACAAAGTCAAATAGCAAAGTTTTTATCAAAAGTCAAAGTTCACCTTTCAGATTTTTCCAAAAGTTCACAGATTTAAATAGAATTTTGTGTTTGTTTTTATGGATTGAAACTTGTTTATATGTGTTGTCTACCAGCTCAACTTTTGATCCCTTTCCTCACTTCATTTTTGTAAATTTTTATGTGGGGTCTACATTCACTCAAACATACCTTCAGGGCAAGGGTATGCCCTGCTTCAGCTTAGTTGCTCCAACACCCTCACTTCCAGGGTCTCCCCTGGCCTCACCAATGGGTCCCATGAAGTGGTCTTAGGTTCCTTGGGTAGCCATACTTGCCAGCTACCTAGTTCCAGTTTCCTTGGACCCTAAGATGCCTTTGCCCCCCCCCCCCCCTTTTTAGATACTGCAAGGTCTGTCCCTTTTCTGTGTTGAACCCAACAATCAGTGAGCTTATCCAGCTTATTTGGCTTATTCAACGCTTGTATTTGTTCCTTCCAACTTATTTTGGTCTTTATAACTTATTGGTAGCTTATTTTACCTTTGTGGGCCCCCTAGCTGCCTACATTAGGGCTGAGCAAACGGACCGGCCGGACCGGACCGACCGACAAAACCGACCGGACCGAGACCGACCGGACCGGACCGACCACATTCGGTCCGGTCCTCGGTCTAAGCTTTTTGCCAAATTCGGTCTCGGTCCTGTCGGTCCGGTCCGGTCCGGTCCGGACCGACCAAAAACCCGAAAAAACTTGCCTAATTGGACCGGACCGACCGAAGACCGACCGGACCGAGACCGGACCGAGACCGGACCGACCATATTCGGTCCGGTCTCGGTCTATGGTTTTCCGGTTCTCGGTCTTCGGTCCGGTCCGGTCTTGGCCGGTCCGGTCCGGTTTCCGACCGATGATCACCCCTAGCCTACATACCCTTCTTCCCTTGACAGTTGACCAAAGTCAACTGTCACACATATAAGCTTGTAATCAGCTTATTATTAAGTTATAAAAATTTTGTTTTTACAAAAGTTTGTTGTTTTTAGGTGTAAATTAGTTTTCAAAAAGAAAAATTAAGAAAAAAATAATTTAATATTAAGTGATAGTTTCTATTTAATGTAATTTAATTTTAATTTTCATTTTTATATTTTTATTAAGAACTTAGCTTTTTTATATTTTTCTTAAAGTCCTATTATATTAAAGTAATTATAATAATTTTCTCAGATTTTTATTTTATCATTTAGTATTTATTAGAATTAATCTTAGTTTTATTAATAATTAATTAATATTAAGTATTAAATAGCATAATTAGGTTTTATAAAACAAAACC
Organism: Artemisia argyi; assembly: GCA_030686995.1. Taxonomy (NCBI): domain Eukaryota; kingdom Viridiplantae; phylum Streptophyta; class Magnoliopsida; order Asterales; family Asteraceae; genus Artemisia; species Artemisia argyi. The sequence goes on from CM060706.1 coordinate 142,316,291, forward strand.
AAGTTTTTATATTTTTCCTAGCTTTTATATAATGTAAAATAATTTTAGAAATTTTATTAGAATTTTTACTGTTCATTTGCTATTTTTCTTAATTTAAAATAGTTTAATTAGGTAATTAATGTTTAATTAGTAATTAATTAATATAAAATCCACAAAAAGACAAAAATATTTATTTTTAATTTTAAAACTTGTTTTTAGTTACTTTATAATTTTAGAAATTTTATTTTCACTTTTCTAGTATTTAATTAATATTATATAGTATTTAAGTTACTTAAATATTAATAATAAGTATTAATTAGTAATTAATTAATATTAAATAATTAATTAGTGTTAAAATTTATTTTCTTTTTCTAAAAATTTTCTTTTACCTTTAATTTTGTAAAAAAGTCATTTTCACCCCCTGGGTGTTTTCAGATTTCAGTTTTTACGTTTTATTTTGTACGTTTACGTTTTATTCAAATATAAACGTACGCGTTTAAGTTTTAAACGTTTCTGGTTTTTCCTAATTTCAAGTCTTGTTCATATAGCTTATTTATGCTATTCTATTGTAGATTCCTTAGTTAAATCACACACAAACCCCTTTTCCTGTCCAAATTCACCCGATCACAGAACCGTTTGTTAACCATCACACCTCGTCGGGACATAACGACCCGGGGAAACACTGTACTCCCTTGGAGCATTGTCTCTAGACTGTTTGACCATCTTGACCACATCCGTGGTTGACTTTGGTTGACGGTTTAGCATCAATCAAAATTTTGGCGCCGCTGCCGGGGAGGTTGTGTGCGTTTTCTAAACGGTTTTTCTGATTAGTGACTTTGGAATTCGTTCCATTGTACATTTATCCATCCTTTGTTCATATTTTCTCTTTATTAAAACAAAAACGTTCACGAAAACTTTTTAAACTCGGTTTTCAACGAACACAAAAACACAAAAACATTTTCTTTCCTATTTATACAAAATGTATTTCCAAAAATCCAAAAACATTCTCCTTTACCCTCTCACATCTTTGATTCTTCATCCCTACCCCTCCCCAAACTTTTGATTCTTTCTATGTCTCATCCACACTTTCTGGTTTGCCAGTGGTGTGGTAGTTCTTATAATGGTGGTAATTGCCCCGGTTGTGGCATGGTAGAGTCAGGAAACGGGTCTGTCTATAACCAAGATCCCTATTCCTATCATGACACCACTGATTCATTCCACCAGCTACCACACCATCAGTCTCAACCGTTTTACTGTTGTGAGTACTGTGGTGGTTCACACTACAGTTCTGATTGTCAATCGGGAAACACGCTTGTCTATGAGCAGTTTCCTGATAACAATTATAACTCAAGCACATACAACCCACAGCCACATCAGTTTCACTGTTGTGATTACTGTGGAGGTCCACACTCTAGCTCGGATTGTCAAACAAGGAATCCATTTCCTTGTAACAATTACGACTATTCATTTTTCAGACCCACCTCCACATTACCATATGATTCACACAACTCCTCATGATACTGAGCAAGACCTTTTACTAAAGGCTCTTGATATATTGAAAGAACTTAAGGAGGAGTTGGTTACTACACCGTTTCGAGACTCTCGTGAGAAATCTATGGCAGAATTACTTGCTGAAGAACGAGAGGCTAGAAACGAATTGAGCATGGAAGAATTACTTGTCTTAGAGCAAGCAGCTATAACACGTGCCAAATTTCGTCAAGCTGCTCTTCTAGACTGTGATGATGATAGTGATAATGAAGACAACATTGATATCCTTCAATTTTATAAGGGTTCCTCAGATTCATCATTTGTGATTCCTCCCATTGAAAGTCAGGGAGAAAATAATGAGACAGGGAAATTACTAGCAGAAGATCAAATGGAACTCGTACAATCCATGAATGCTAGCTCCTCTCATCTCCCTCAGTCTGTTGTTATCACACCCGAAGTTCACACTCACTCTCTGAACATGGGGGATGAGCATCTTAGCACTGTTCCTAATAAGGAATCGGACGAATTAATAAAGTCTAGTGTTGAGATCCTTGTCCCAATCCCGAGAGAGTCACAGGGGACTTTTGATCAAGTGTGTGATATTCCTTCTCACCCTAATAATCCAAATGATCAAATTGAGATTGTCTCTGATTCTAGTGATGATTGTTTATCTTATGGAGACATTGAGTATGTTGATGCATCCCTTCCCCACTCTAATGTTGACTTTCTTCTCGAGGAGTTCGCCGATGAACTCACTCACACCAATCCACTTCCATCGGGAAGTGATGATGATCTCTTTGATCTCAAAGATGATATGGAAGAAGTCGAAGCATTCCTTGCTCTAGATAGTTCAACTTTGTATGAAGTTGATGATAGCTATCTTGATTCTGAGGGGGATATTCTGTTCCTTGAAAGTTTATTGAATGATGATGATCCATCACTCAATTCCTATCTCAATATCGGGCTTAATGATTCACCCACTGATGAAAAGTCTTTATCTCATGGAGACATCAGTGATGTTGATGAAATATCTTCTGAGCCCATCATTGATCACCTTATCATGACTCCTCCGGAGTATGATAGCCCGGGGGGAGATGCACTCAATCATGAGGATTTGCAAATTCCCACCCACCCTCCCGGGATGTTTTTGAGCTTAACCCTTGAAATCCAAACTCAGGCTCATGAGCCTGCTTTCTCGGTGACTTCCTCTCTTCTTCACTCATTCGGGAATGAAGACACTATATTTGACCCCGGCATTTTCATGTATCATTATCTTGAGCCGGGATTATAACTCATCGGTGTGGAACTTTCACGTGCTTCAAATGTTTGTCCAAACATCTTGAATGAAAGTCCGATGGAGATTATTTCTTCCACATCATGCTTCCCCAAGGACAAATGAATTCGGGGTCGAGTCAAGCTAGCGACTCGGTAAACAAAAACAGTAGCATGTTTTATAGGGTTTTCACCCTAAGTGTGGGGGAGTCCCCCATGCTATGGTTACAAATGAAGTGAAAATACAAAATGGTGTTTTCCACGCTTAGCTTGTAATGTTGCCCTTTTACGTTCAAAGAGTCGGCATAATAGCCGGGACTTTGAATATTGAGGACAATATTCATGCTAAGTGTGTGGGGGGGGGGGGGGGGTATTCGCTATTCTAGCGAATTTTATCACATTTTACTATATAATACCCCCGTTTTTAGCCAAAATTTCAAAAAAATTTCACTGGTGCTTCAAAATTTTTGTGGTAATCAGTCCGCCTTGTCTAAACCAACAAAAGGGATTGGCTAGTCCAGGAGCAAACGGCTCTTGGTAAAGACATCTCAAATCCGTTTACGGCTTGCAATTTGCCCAAAATTGTATGGTTCCTCAACTCCCCATATCCCATAAAGCGAATGAGTTGGCTAGCCCGCAAGATTATGGCTTGTGGTAAAGGCAGTGGAAAATCCATAATTGGTAATCAGCTCACCAAGATGTTGACTATTCTATCAAGAGTTGGCTAGTCCAGAAGCAAACGGCTTTTGGTAAAGACTAATCAAATCCGTTGACAGCTGGTGGTTTGCTCAAAATCACACGGTTATCAGGTGTGCCACAGTTCTTACACCTGGATACTCCAGAAGTGATGGCTTTTGGTAAAGAGTTTAAAATCCATCAAGTTTTCAAAACAGTTATTGCTAGGGACTAGCAATAGTTTAGTGTGGGGGGTTGATGAGTGCTCAAACACTCATCATTTTTGGTCAAATCTGAACTGCAAAACATACAAAAACACTTAGAAATGCATCAAAATACTGAAAATATTTCAAAATTGTGTTTTATATGTTTTAGATGCAAAATGAGTAAAAACAAATGAAAAACGTACAAAGTTTGCAAAATTGGCAGTTTCAGTCCCCCAACTTTCATAAAATTACAAAATTAGTCCCTGGTCATTCAAAATATGGAAAATTATCACCAAAGGTCCTTTTACAATCATAAATTATCATATTTAGTCCTTTGGTGAAAAATTGGAAAGTTTTGGAAATTTACAAATTCAGTCCCTGGAATTTCAAACTTTGGCAGATTTGGTCCCTGGTGGGATAATTTTGAATGAAAAATCATTTTGGGTCCTTGAGAAGTTACAAAAATCATTTTTAGTCCTTGGGGTGAAGTTTGAGAAATTTTCATGTTTGGTCCCCATACTTTGAAAAATATCATTTTTAGTCCCCGGGAAATTTTGAAAAATGAAAATGGCAAAAGATGGTTTTTGAAATATTGGTGATTGGCAAATTGGTCCTTGTGATTGCTTTGGGAAATTTCATTTTGCAGCCCTCAAGTTTGGCCAAATTACAACTTAGGTCCTTGTGATATATTTATAAACCAAGTGGACCCTTGTGTTATTAATAAACCAAACCAAATTCATAACCAACACAACCTGATCCATCAACACCCTTAGCCCACCTTAAAGCCCAAAACCCTTTCTTTTTAATAAAAACAGCACACCAAGGTCAAACAAACAGTCAACCATCACCCTCATCTTCAACCCCCGTTTTCCAGCTCCATGTCCCCCCCTCCATGATACCTCACCAAACCTCATTAATATTACTTCACCTACACCCATACATCCCCCCTCCTCATTAATTGCTCCACCTGTTCCACCAAACTCCATTATCTGCCTAAGCCAATTTTCCCACCAATATATGATTCAAAGGCTCAGATTGATGGGAGCTCATCCAACGGTCAAGAAGATGTGGGAAAGAGAAAGGAGTCCTCCAGGATCTATAAAAGTAAAAAAAGAAAGGGAGAAAGAGCATTAGTGTAGCAGTAGTTAGTTAATTAGTTTGTTAGTGTAATTTTAGGTCAAATGTAATTTTATTTAGTGAAACATTTCTAAATTAGTCTTGTAACCTTTCTTTCTGTACTAAGATTATCTTTTTAATGCAAGTTATTCAGTTTCTTATTGAAATTATTCATATTCTAATTTTATTAGTTAAACTAAAATTCAGTTATGATCTAAATTGCTTTCATAAGTCTTAAATCTTAGTTACTAATCTTAGTCAAGCTAGTCACAGCTTATTGTGAGCTTAGTTATACTCAAAACACCATTTCATCATCAAAAATCCTCAGGTCAATAATGGTCAACAGAAGCTTATGATCATGGTGAGGTAATCCAGAAAGGATTTAGGTGGAATACCTGGTTTGAACAGCTTGTTGGTTTGGTAAAATTTGATTTTGGCATAATTGATTTGAGGTTAGATCACTTGTTTCTCATTTTTATTTCCTAGTTAGTCTAATATCACTTTATAGTTAACTGCTTTTCCCTTTTTGCTTATTAGAATCATTGTCATGTTAAGGGTAGTCTGAGTTGTGTTATTATAGCTTATATAATCCTTTTGTTGCTTAGTCTCATAATTAGATAGTTAAAACTGTGTTCATAAAGCTTTTAAGCTCATATAGGGGTGTTTGGTTCAAACTGTTTGGGTGTGCTCTTGTGGTCATTTGTAAAATTTGCTGGCTCAATTAAGTTCCTTAGGTCCATTCTAGCTCATATTGACCATCAGATTGGTCATTATCTCATTAATAGTCAAAATCACAAATGAATCCCTCCAACAGTCCACTGTGAGGTTTTTAAGGTAGCATAATCATATATCTGTGTCCATTTGTAGTTAATTTAGTCTATTTAACTCTTAATGTAGCTCAATATCTTGTTTACAGTCCATGAGATCAAACCAAAGTCCAACAAAGTCAAATAGCAAAGTTTTTTTTTATCAAAATTCAAAGTTCACCTTTCTAATTTTTCCAAAAGTTCACAGATTTAAATAGAATTTTGTGTTTGTTTTTATGGATTGAAACTTGTTTATATGTGTTGTCTACCAGCTCAACTTTTGATCCCTTTCCTCACTTCATTTTTGTAAATTTTTATGTGGGGTCCACATTCACTCAAACATACCTGCAGGGCAAGGGTATGCCCTGCTTCAGCTTAGTTGCTCCAACACCCTCACTTCCAGGGTCTCCCCTGGCCTCACCAATGGGTCCCATGAGGTGGTCTTAGGTTCCTTGGGTAGCCATACTTTCCAGCTACCTAGTTCCAGTTTTCTTGGACCCTAAGATGCCTTTGCCCCCCCCCCCCTTTTTAGATACTGCAAGGTCTGTCCCTTTTCTGTGTTGAACCCAACAATCAGTGAGCTTATCCAGCTTATTTGGCTTATTCAAGGCTTGTATTTGTTCTTTCCAACTTATTTTGGTCTTTATAACTTATTGGTAGCTTATTTTACCTTTGTGGGCCCCCTAGCTGCCTACATACCCTTCTTCCCTTGACAATTGACCAAAGTCAACTGTCACACATATAAGCTTGTAATCAGCTTATTATTAAGTTATAAAAAATTTTTTTTACAAAAGTTTGTTGTTTTTAGGTGTAAATTAGTTTTCAAAAAGAAAAATCAAGAAAAAAACAATTTAATATTAAGTGATAGTTTCTATTTAATGTAATTTAATTTTAATTTTAATTTTTATATTTTTATTAAGAACTTAGCTTTTTTATATTTTTCTTAAAGTCCTCTTATATTAAAGTAATTATAATAATTTTCTCAGATTTTTATTTTATCATTTAGTATTTATTAGAATTAATCTTAGTTTTATTAAAAATTAATTAATATTAAGTATTAAATAGCATAATTAGTTTTTATAGAACAAAACCTAGTTTTTATATTTTTCCTAGCTTTTATATAATGTAAAATAATTTTAGAAATTTTATTAGAATTTTTACTGTTCATTTGCTATTTTTCTTAATTTAAAATAGTTTAATTAGGTAATTAATGTTTTATTAGTAATTAATTAATATAAAATCCACAAAAAGACAAAAATATTTATTTTTAATTTTAAAACTTGTTTTTAGTTACTTTATAATTTTAGAAATTTTATTTTCATTTTTCTAGTATTTAATTAATATTATATAGTATTTAAGTTACTTAAATATTAATAATAAGTATTAATTAGTAATTAATTAATATTAAATAATTAATTAGTGTTAAAATTTATTTTCTTTTTCTAAAAATTTTCTTTTACCTTTAAGTTTGTAAAAAAGTCATTTTCACCTCCTGGGTGTTTTCAGATTTCAGTTTTTACGTTTTATTTTGTACGTTTACGTTTTATTCAAATATAAACGTACGCGTTTAAGTTTTAAACGTTTCTGGTTTTTCCTAATTTCAAGTCTTGTTCATATAGCTTATTTATGCTATTCTCTTGTGGATTCCTTAGTTAAATCACATACAAACCCCTTTTCCTGTCCAAATTCACCCGATCACAGAACCGTTTGTTAACCATCACACCTCGTCGGGACATAACGACCCGGGGAAACACTGTACTCCCTTGGAGCATTGTCTCTAGGCTGTTTGACCATCTTGACCACATCCGTGGTTGACTTTGGTTGATGGTTTAGCATCAATCAGGCGTCCCAATCCATTTAAATAAGGAGATTGCAAATCATCCTAGTTACGTACTTCCGGCACAACAATCATACTTACTTTACTTTCCATCTTTTCTAGCCCTGGATCCAATCTCACTAACCTTTCATCCATGCCATAAAGGCAAGCTAACAACCATGCCATGAAGACAAGCTAACAACCATGCCATGAAGGCAAGCTAACAACCATGCCAAGAAGGCAAGCTAGGCCATCCCGAAGGATGCCAAAACACATGCCGAAACACATGCCAAAAAGGCAAGCTGGGCCATCTCGAAGGATGCCATACTATCATCCATGCCATAAGGCAAGCTTTACAACCATGCCATGAAAGGCAAGCTAAGCTATCCCTAAGGATACTTCCATACATGCCAAGGATATAGGCAAACCATGTTGGTGAAGGCAAGCTAACAACCATGCCATAAAAGGCAAGCTAGGCCATCCCAAAGGATGCCAAAACTAGAGCACTGGACCCAAGCTATGCTTATTTTAACATCTTTACTCGTTTTATCTTTCATGTACTTTTATCATTAAGTACACGCTATCATTTCAACACTTCTCATTGCCTTAAGCAATTTCAACATTCGCTACCACGTTTACTTTCATCTAGACAAGTTTCTATATCACACTTGTCAATTTTATTATACTTGCATCCCATAATGCAATCTATCATTTATCCGTCAACCCCAAGTTGACTCATACATTTTCTACGTGGCATCTTTATTTCAGAAAAATTCTATATGATGCTTGTCCATTTACAGTTTACACATTCTCTATGTGTTCTTATAATCCACTTTTACTATTATCCGTCAAGCCTTGTTGACCATGTTTACAACTCATACTATCACTTCATTTAGTCTACTCAACTTTACTCATATAAGCCTTACATAGGCTTATTCTATAACATTTCCATTAATCTCATCACATAATATCCAATATATAAACATGACTATACTCATGTTTTACGATTCTTCTGGCGCACTTCATATCACTTATGAATTCTAGCGCAATCTATGTCTCATTCATCACTTCTACTCTTCACGCTTAACCATGTACTTACTAACACATTTTACTTATCATGTTTTATATATAACATGATCTCGTCACATCTTAACCATATACTTTAACTTTTCTTATTTTAATTAAGCGTGTAAGACTTATGCTTCAAGCATCTATTCATTATTACATCTAATCGTTCATGTCTCACGAAATATGCATTCCAATGCATCTATCTCAACTCATAAACTTCTATGAATCGTGCTCTCAAGCACATCACATAAAACTTAGACATATAATAAACTACTACCATAGACTTAACATCACATAAACAATAACATTCAACACTTATCCACAAAGTGTTAAAAAAAATTCATAATCATAATCAAATCATATAGTCTATGGCTCGTACATCACATTGCACAATCAATCTATGTCTAAGCATCAACATTCTAACTAGCTGCAAGCGTTAGCCTACCTTATAACTAAGGCATCATAAAACTTTAATTCCATTACAAGCCCATCTTTAATACCACATAGCATTCCTACTCACATTCCATTACTATAACTCTATCATACATTCACATAATCACATGATAGTCGCCGGCACCAATCAAGGTACACGGCCAACAAATCATTCAAACACTTCAAGTCCTCCATGGACTTAAATCTCTAAACATCAACACTATACACGCATCGATCACTTATCATCATAAAGCTCAACTAGCATAAAACAACATCCGTCTCACACTTAACATTTACCTTCCGCATCACTAACACTTACATCAAACACATATAATAATGGTTTAAGACTAGGCAACCTATAGTGGAAACCTAATTCACTTAAACCGAAGCTCTGATACCAAGTTGTAACACCCCGTGCCCGCTTTGACCAAAAATTTAAAACTTTATACATGGAAACGACATATCAAAACTGACATGCTGTTACTCTTCTAACCATTTACAAAAATCTATAAATATTCAGACATTGAGACTATTTTTAAATGAAACTAGACTTAATTATCTTCGAAACTCCGGGTGGCACGACCCGTGGCGCCTTACGGATTAAAAGATATGATTTTTCAAAAACTGATAAAATCTGTCCACAGTTTCACTTTACAAAGCTACGGGTGTTTTGCCAAACACCCCTTTTTGACCCATTTTCAATACAACGTGAGCATAGCTCATTTACATACTTAAAAGCTGGAATTTAACACCACAAAACGGCATCACAAACCATTTACAAAGCTTAGGGGTTCAACATTACTTCGAGCTCGGTATCTATCACAATTACTCATATCTTACGACTTTCAACCCGTACTCAAAACCTATGTCTTTATCACAACTTTGCCTTCTTCACAAAAGTACCTACAAAACGGTTATGCAACTAAACCGTAAGCATAACGCTTAGTAAGTAAAAAGGATAATCACATGATATTATACATCTGTTAATACAAATATCGCCTAAAAACGTTATTTATATTTTACGATCTTTGCTAAGTTTTGTTAATGACAAAGTATGAACTTTAGCTAAGAGTAAATCATCACTTTAAGTGTTTAAGTCTTGTTTAAACTAAGGTTTACATTTCTTTTTAAACAAAACATTGTTTTTATTTCTTAAATTAGAAAGTGTCTTGTCACATCACATTTATTTCTTAAAATAGTAATGTCACATCACATTTAGGGCAAGCTTTGTCAATATACATTTATGGTAAGAAAGAGTGTTCGACTAACCATATGTTTGCTTGCAAGTCTTGTGTTTGACTAGGTGTAATGAGATGTGACCTTGTTTGGTTTGGAAGATTTATTGCAAAACCAACTGCAGCCCTGACAGAACCCTGGGGGTACACGGGCGGAACCCATCTGAGGGTTCCGCCGTATCCGCCAGACCTGCATAATGGTTTGCTATAAATACCAAACCATTTGTTAGTTTTGAGTGATGACTTTAGGACATATTTTCACATACTCTCTCAACTAACTCAGTAACATTTTTATTTGTGTGATTCTCTTATGAAGCAAGGGACTTCACAAGATCATTCAAAGTAGTTACAAGCTTCAACTCTAAAGTTGCAAGTCTTGGTAGCTTGGTCATGTATAAGCTTTGGTAGTTTATACTTCATTTATATCATGTATGGAGAAGTGAGTGGTTAGTATTTTAGGCCTGAAAATACGTAGTGTGTTAGGAGTTGTTGTACCCTTGTAAAAGAACTAACGGGAGTGGTTGTACCCTTGGTAAAGAACTCGACATCTAGCTTAGTGTCGGTAAAAGTGTAAGCGAGGATGGGAGTGGTTGTACCCGTGTAAAAGAACTCGACATCTAGCTTAGTGTCGGTAAAAGTGTAAGCGACGTTGTAAAGGTTTTCTCCGCCGGTGAAAGGAGCTTGTTGATTAGTGCTTATAACTCTCGAGTTGGAAACTCAGGGCGTGGATGTAGGGTAAGGAAAAAGAGTCCTTGTAGCCGAACCACGATAAACAATCGTGTTGTGGTTTGATCGTTTCTTTTTTTATCTTTGCTTATTACATGTTGTCTTTTAGTTAGAATCGCTAATCACATATAAAGTTTTTCAAAGAATTAAACAAGTAAAGTTGTGATTATATCTTCAAACAAATGTAAAGTTTTTCAAAGAACTAAACAAGCAAAGTTAGGATCATCACAAGTAAAGCTTTTCAAAGTAAGAAACAAGTAAAGTTAGAATTGTTATTCACATGAAAAGCTTTTCAAAGAATCAAACATATAATGGTGTGTTTATATCTTTAAGCAAACGTAAAGTTTTTTAAAGGATATTCAAGCTAAAAAGGATTCAAAAAGCGGTAAACTATTCAACCCCCCTTCTAGTTTTCCACAATTGGCATCAAGAGCTACGTTACTCAAGATCTTTAAAATAAAATGTATTTTAAAACTTGGATCGATCCATGGATTTTGAAAATCTCAAAGAAGGGCAACCTATTCAAAACCCACCGCTATTTGAATAAGAAAACTTACTTGAATGGAAAAGTAATTTTGAAAACTATGTGAAATCAATTGATCAAGATTTTTGGCATATTATTTCTTTTGGTGATTTCAAACCAAAGAAACCAAGTTTTGAAAACCAAGATAACTATCTTAAACTTGATAAAAATAATAAAGCTTTTGTACCAAATATGAAAGAATGTATTTTTGTCAAACGACTAATGATATTTGGAAAAATATGTTAAACTTTCATCAAGAAATATGTCAAGTCAAAGATGATCAATTTGATCTCACATATGAATTAGAAGTCTTAGAAATATTAATAGATAGACATTTAGTTGAGATAAATACATGTACTACTAGTTTAAATGTTTTAAATAAAGGTGTAAGTGAAGATGATTACTCATGTCGAGCTCATAGTGGACTTGCTTACGGTTCATGGAATAACACGGATGAAGATGAAGCCAACCATCCGGTTTGTGATTTTCAACTAGATAAAACATCAAGCAAGGTACATTTTAAAACCAAACACTTTTGCTTTGACAAACTTATCCAAGAGTTTTCTAAACTAAAAAATGAGTCTAAACGTTTATGCAACATGGACCTAAAAACTATCTTCAAGAACGAGTTCTTCAGAATCTTTTAAGAATATCTTTGAAAAGAAAATCTTGTTAGAAGATAAAATGTCTAGAATTGAGAATAATGTTGAAATTGATCTAGAATGTAAATTGTGTCTAGATTACAAACATAATATTAAAAAGCAAAATGAGAAAGGAAAAATATTAGTTAAAATTGATGAAAGCTCAAAATCTCTTGAAAGATTGTTGAGGAGTCAAAGGTTGTTTAAAGATAAAACCGGATTAGGATTTTACTCAAAAGCACCATCAACTAGTAAAACAAAACAAGTAAAATCTGTCAAACCTAGAAGAGAGATTTAGAGATAATTCAATCTCTAATAGAAACTTATGATAAAAGGATTAAGATTATCATGCTCTATGCTTTTATATGATTATCTAACCTTCTTGGATACATGAGTAATTGAGTTTCAAAGTGTGTCGTCAAACCAAGATTTTACGCGTAATGTTTATCCTATTGATAGCATCTCTATGCAATTTAAAAGGTACGCATTACTTCAACTTGACTTTGATTGTTTCTTGTTTCTAGCATTATGTGTTGGAATATGTGTTATTAGTATACTCTAATGTGTTTACCTGCTATTAGTAAAAACTAAGATTAGATTCTATGCAACAAGGAATTTCGTCATTAGTATTAGTAGGAGATATAAGGTGTTTTGGTTCTTTAACCATCCATAGATAAACACGAGAAACTCTTGAGTGAGCCTCACTAAACTCTTGCTTACAAGTGAGCTAACTAAGAATTTCCTAAGTGTTAAAATGTTCAACACTTTTGTGATGCTTGCAAAACAAACCTTTGTTAAACAACATTCTCAAACACCATACTTTGAGTCTTAAATTGTGTTTTTCTTCAATCACTCTTTTATGATAATCTCACATAAAACACACAAGTTGAAATAAATCACATTAGCATACATTAAGATGTGTGGAAGAAAATGAGTTTTCAACATCTAGGATTTACACATCAAGTGTGACACTTAGTCTCATGATGTTGTACCTCTTGGACTTTTTCAAAACAAATAGAGTTCATAGTGTCTTAAGTAAGAAAACCCAAAGAGTCGAGGAGTTGTTGAATATAACATTTAACGAGTGATCTCTTCCTTCTAAGATATCATCTTTGGTAGGTGATGACTTAGTCGAAAGTCCAATGATGGCAAGACAAGTATGTTGTGCAAAACATTAAGAATAAAAGTACAAAATAACATCTTCTCACCTTGAGTCAAACATTGAATCAAGCAAAATTGACATAAGTAATAAAACTTGATTTATAGGTAATAGTTGTGTCTAAACAAATTCAACAATAGCAATTTTTGGAATTTAGAATAAAACAACTAGTGAAACAAAATAAATGTTTCAAAGTAATCATGTGATTATAAGTGTCAATATTTGAAAGTCTTTTTGATTACAAAAGCAAGCTCCAAAAGCAAGAGATTTTAACTTAAAGACATTCCTAGTTACTCGCTTGTTCTCAATGGTTAAGTTATTGATAACTTATCAAGAATGAAGATTAGTAAATCCGTAGGTAAAACTAAACGTAGAAAAATGTTCGGAAAACTACTTGTTCTCATAACAATTAGATCCAACATTATGTTTAGCATTTGTCTATGTGCTCGAGTTAAAGAAGATCCTAAAACAACTCTTTAGTTGAGCTTATTTGGATACATCATAAGGTACTACACAACTAGGATTATGGTATCCCAAAAGAACGGGAATAGAAACGATAGTATATTCCAAATGGAATTATGCCGGTAATAAGTTGATAAGAAAAGCACAAGTGGTACTTGCAATTTTATACTTACTTACCCAATGATTCTCCAAAACAAGTAAGGTTCTCAAATTAGTTTCGGATGGAGAAGCAAATCAACAAGCTCCGCTTGAACAAGCAAATTCGTGTCAACAACGGAATTCTTTTATCAACATTGTTATCCCTTCAACAAAGGAATCATCGACTTCAGCAACAATTCAATCCATTATGGTCTTAATAGACATATTGTGATCCATCATCATCACCTTGGTAAGATTGTTCATTGAGGAACGTCTTAACGAAGAAAGTCTTCTACGTTAACCATTCTATCAACGTTTTCACAAAACCTCTTGAATGTGAAGCATTCATCATTCCTAGGCTTAGTCAAAGACTCATAAGACCTAAAACCTTGGTTTTAAGCATTAGGATAAAACCACAAAAATCAAGACAATCCCCTTTGAATTCTTTCCTGCATCCCCCACGGTACCCTCAAACCATACGGGCGGAAGTTCGGAACCACTTTTTGGTTCCGCCTGGTCCGCCAAAGCTACAGAATGTTTTATTTTTAATTTCAAAACCAAACACCCTCTTAACTTAATCATTCACTTTCAAACAGCCATCACCCTCTCAAAAACACATAACCACACGAAATTTAGGGCTTTCAATCCAATCTCTTCAAATCCAACTAACTTTGTAAGTGTTCTGATCACAATTGCATTTTTGATTCAAGTATAACATTCTTATTTACATTCATTAACTAGAATCTTAGGGTTTATGCATAAAATTTCTTGATTCATGAAAAACTTGGTGGCTAGCCAATCATGTCTTCCATTAGTTAAGAATTGTATCCTTTTTGTTGTTACTTTGATTTTCCAAACACACCAAGTGCATAGTTTTTCAAAAATCGCAATCCAAGACTATAACATGATTCATCACCACATTGTTAAAACAAATGAAAAACATCATTAAAACATCACTTGCATAGTATCTCTTGAATGCTAAAGGGGACACATAACTAATATGTATTTTCGGGTACATTCAATCGAAGACACATTAAATTAGGAGAGTGTTGGTTATCTTTTGTTTTTATAACAAAACTTGCAAGACAAAACAATTTGGGAATCAAAATGAGTCAAGATAACCAAGTCTCCACATTGTTTGCATATAGGAACATATTAGAACATCCACATTGTTAAAAGTCATTAACATATAATTTTGTGTTTTCTAGGAATCAACATGCCTCACCCAAATAAATCCGATCACAAGGAAACCCTTAAGCACATGCCCAAACACCATAGGACCAAAGGTCTCAACCAAGTTCAAGTAGAAACCTTTAAGGCACTAGAAAAATGCTATGTTCACGAAGGTAGAACCATTGATCCATCCTTTCTAGAAGGAACATCTATTCGCCAAAGCTTTGCCGCAATCAACTTTGATTGTCTCCTTGATATCGATGAGCCAATTTGTCCTAGGTTCATCTTAGAATTCTATGCAACCGTAACCCTCTCCACAAATGATTTTGGTAAGATATCATTAAACTTCACAACAAATCAAATACCAAATTTCATAGATTTAAAAGACTTAGCTATCATCTTTGGTGTCCCAAATGCGGGTATTTGTCTCTACACGGATAAGTGGCCTATTTCAAGCCTTGACTCGATTGAGCATTTTCATCCATACGACACACCTCTAGCTAGTAAGGAAACTATTAAGGAACATCTCTTTGTTAGAACCTCTACCACTAGGAAGAATCGTTCGGGGAATATTGTGGATAAGGATCCTTTTGGTATGGAGGTCAATGAGCTTAAACCACAATTTAAGAAGTAGGAAGAAATCCTTAGAGCTAACGTCATAAGTACCATAGGAAATAGAGATCATGTCAACACATGCCTTTGCTACATGCTCTATAGCATTTCCACCGGTCAACCATTCAACTTAGCCTACTACCTAGCCAAAAGAATGGCCGACATACCCTTAGTTGGAACTACCGCTCTTCCTTATGGAATGCTTCTTACTCGCCTCTTTAGAGCAATCTCACCCATTCCTCCTAACTATAATGGAATGCGCCTTGACTATTCTCTCGTTCCTCACATCTTCGTTCCTTTAAGTGATAAACGAGTTTTCAAAGGCAAGGGCAAACATACTCACTCACCTACACCATCATCATCATCATCTAACATGAGCGATGACGATAGACTTCCTAACTCTAAGTTACCTCCTTTAGAATACCGTCAAGAACTCCCCGTCATTGACAATGCATCCGAAGAGTTCAAGCAAACCAAAGGAATTTTCAAGTGATTTGGAAGGTACCTAAGCAAGCTCAATAAGAAGATAGACCGGTTGTGAGAAGATTAAGGAGTGTTTGGTTATGAATGTTTTAGAACCTTTTATGTGTTAAACTATGTGATTTGTATTGCTTTTCACGTTCTTGTTTTATTACGTTTGTCGGATTATATTTGTATGAACTTTTATGCATAATGACAATGTTTGAGGTGTTTGTCAATTTTTTATGCTTATGGCAATTTTCACTAAGTATAGTGAAATCCTCGACCTCAAGGTCAAAGTCTTATGTATGTGTGTTTACGTGTCTATTTTTTGCATTGCCTAACCAGAAATGCATTATCTTTTTGATTTTAGGAGTTTTCGAAAATTTTGAAAATCGTCTCGCGGGTCAAAATCACGGACTGCCAAATTTTTCAACCCTGGCGGATCTGGCGGTACCCAAAATTGGGTTCCGCCAGTGTATTTTCTGGGCAACCCAGAATTGGCCCAACGGACCAGACGGAACCCAAAACAGGGTTCCGCCTGTGTATCGTGAGGGTTCCGCCAGTCACCTGCAGAAATTTTTTTTGATTTTTCTTAAGTTCAAAACTTGTAAAGTGTCATGTGGAAAACTAGAAGGGGGGGGGGGGTTGAATAGTTTTACGTCTTTTTAATTTTATTATGAAAACTTAGTTTAGTTTTAAAACCTTGTTTGCTTTTAAAACTTTGATTCAATCTTATGTGAACTCAAATCTTGAACAATATGAACAAGTATATCTAAGTATGAACAATAATAATAATGTAAACTAAGTATGTGAAATCAACACATGCATAATATAAACAATTATAGCTATATATAAGAGATAAGTACGTAATCGTTTATTTTATAATCCTTAGTTATATTTTGTATGAAAATTATACTTGATCGAAATGATCAATTATATGTATGTAACCTTTTTAGTTTGATTGTAAAAACTTTGTTTTGTGAATGAAACTTTCGTTTGATCTTTAAGTAAAATCAATACTACCACTATATGAGCAACTATATATATACGTCTACGTCTACAAAAGTAATAACGAGATAAGCAAGATAATAAGTAAGATATGGAAAGATCTAACCGCGAGACAAAGGATTTATAGTGGTTCGGCTACAAGGACACCTTCCTTGCCCTACTCCACTCCTCGAGTCACCTACTAGAGAGTTTTCTTCACTATGTCAACAAGCTCCTTATGGCGGAGAAACCTTACACACCAATATACACACCACAACTTCGTCACAACTTATTCACACCTTCTACACAACTTCTTCACACCTAGTCACTACTTAATCACAACACTACTTCTTCACACCTATCTATCTTCACAACTATCTACTTCAAGCCTATCTTCTTCACACCAATTTACTTCATAACTAACAACTTCACACCTAGCTTCTTCACTATAATCTAATTCCTAACTTTTCTTCTTCACACCAACCAACTAACTAATCACACAATCAATATACCTAGCACAACTATCTACAATCACATATACACAACAATCTTCACAAAGAGTAATGTAAATAATCTTGATGATGCACCAACAACTTGTATGTGGAGGTCACAACAAGTTGTAATACTTCTTGTCTTGGGGGATAGAAGTATTCTTCTCTTGCACTTGAGAGGATGAAGTTTGAATCACTTTGAAACAAAGAATTATACACTTATGATCAAAGGATTAAAAGAATAGAGATGTGGATCTAGAACAGAAAGTTTAGGAGTGCAAAAGGTGAGGAAAAAATCCAGGTTTAAGGTGGTATTTATAGGCAAAAGATTCTGACAGAGGAGCATGGCCGGTCCCCTTAAATCAAGGCCGGTCCCCTTAATTTTAAGGGGACCGCCCCTTATAATTAAGGGGGCCACCCAGCTGAAACGGCCAGAATCTTTGTCTTTTCGTGAGGAAAGTTTATTTGGAGAAAAACTAACTGATTTTGGTTAAAAATTTGAATTCATATATTTAGTATGAATAAAACATTTTTCTTTTATTACCAAAAGTGTTTTTCAAAAATATATAATATGTTTATATAATTAAATAAACTTTGCATTAGTTAATTAAATACCCCTTTGATTATAAATTGCACTAAACACTTTGTTTATTCATACCTTAAGTGATTTGGATGTAAAGAGAAATATTAATCACTAAATACTTGTTTATGTCACAAGTTTTAGTTCTATGAGTTTATATTTTGTGATAATTAAAATATAGAGATATTGATAACATGTTAATAATGTTTTTAGGCATTATTTATGTCAACAATCTCCCCCTTTTTGATTATTACAAAACCTTAAACTCAATATATCTAAAACTTGTTTTTAGACAAGTATTATAGAGTTTACATTTCTCTTCTCCCCCTTTTTGTATAATTAAAAAGGTTAAGCCGAGTAAGCTTCGCGAGGGAAGTTTAAACGGGTAGAATCCTCCCCCTTGATGTATGCTCCCCCTCATTTGAGTGCACCAAGGGAACGAGCTATGGAGATCTTTGCTACAAAAATATTTGAAGAGAGCAAGATACACATATATGCATGGCAACAATTATGCAACTAAACATAGATTCATTCAAGCATTATAGAAATGATAAGCATTACAACATTCAATATGCTTGAAGCATATTCACAAAAGAAAAGACATAGTCCTATATTGCCTAAGAGAGCACTTGGACTTGCTTGCAACCCATGGTTGATTCGTATTTGAAAGTGAAAATCATAAGCATATAGTATGCTTAGATGGTTGATGATGGAGCGTTTGGAATGAAGATGGTTGAGTTAGGGTGAGATTGTTGGATTAATGGAGGTATATGTTTGGGTCATGAATGTTGGAGACTTTGGTTGTGGAGAGTTTGTAGCGGAAGAGGTTGATTAAGGTTTTTGATGTTGTTCAAGTGAGGGTATTGGATGTGATCTAGTGAGAAGATATTCAATCCAAGTGAAGTGTTCATTGAATGCAATGGTTTTTAGGAGAAAGATGCAACAAGGTCAATTGTTGACATGCTTCTCAAGTTGATTTATGTTGTGTGTTGATGAGGGTGATCTAGATAAAGGTGGATCCAAATTGCGTTGAGCAAGATGTAAGGCTAAAAGAGCAATAAGCTCATGGGATTCTTTTAGCGCCTCAACGAACATTAAGTGTTCGGAGGAAGGTGATGGTGGTGGAGCATGATAGTTGTCTTGGGTGAGGGTTTGAACATGCAACATAGGAATGGCATGTGAAGTTGTAGGATGTGGTGGTGATACTCTTGGTGGTGTAGACATGTTTGAGCTTGGGTAATCATGAAAACATGATATGCGTGGAAGAGATGCTTCATGAGTGGATGGTGTTTTTGTTGAATGAGCAACATGTAAAGTGTTGGTAATGAGGTTGGGATTATTGTTTTGTGATTGTGCATGCTCATCATAAGAAGGAGCATTAGTGGAAGCACGAATGGATGATTTGTTGTTAAATGGATCATTTGTGTGAGAGTGAGGTTTAGGTGTTGGTTGATTATGAACAACATCGCTTGAGTTGTGAAAAGATTATGAGGTTTGAGTGTAATGTAGAAGGATATGGGTGAGTAAAGGTTTTTGATATGTAATGTTGGTGAGAAGGAGAGTGAGGTGTTAGGTATGTAATGTTGAAGACATAGGAGGAATTTGGTGTTGGATGTCTGACAACATCATTTGGTTTGACGGGCTTTTAATGGAAGTTAGGCTTTCTTCTCCAAACGGGTTATTTGGTGGTTTTGGTTTAATGGGAGAGGTCATGAAGAGATGAGTATAGATTGAGAGGAATGAGAGTGTTTATAATGTAGGATTGGTGGGATTAAGGATGTATAGATTTTGATAGAGGGTTTAGGATAAAATAGGTTTATGAATTTTGGGAAGTGTAGGATGAAATGGGCTAAAAAGTAGAAAAAAGGAAACAACATCTTCGACCATCAGATGGCCGGTCCCCTTAATTGGAGGCCGGTCCCCTTAATAATTAAGGGGGCCGCCTTATGATTTAAGGGGGCCGCCCATCTGGTGATTCCCAGATTGCCAGAAAAGGGTTTTTGGTAGTGAATTGCAGAAAGGTTGTGTTTTTGGTTTCAAACAAGTCCAACTCTTTGAGGCAATTAAGCATATACTAATTATGTAGGCAATTATGTAGCCAGAGCATGTTAATCAAAGAGATTAAGTAAACAAGCAATTTCATCTAGCATGCAAACATACTCATCAAGCAAGTAAACTATAAGTGCTAGGAAACAATAAGCAACATCAAGTATTTCATAACTACATAACTAGGAGGATTAATCCTAATGTGTATCAATGTGCAATAAGTGGGTAGTTATGATAGCATGGATTTCTAGACTTGTTACAAACAAAGTCTTAATGAACAAACCATGGTCCTCTTGATTTGATTTAGTTCACTTATAAGTGTCATTTATATAAATATAGATGACAAATATGAGATCACCATGCATGATTTTAAAAGAGACGTTTTTAGCATTATTCAACAATGTTTGAAAGTAAGTTTTCACTTAGATGTGAGAGTTATTTGAATAAAATAGATTGGGTTTTTACTTCAAAATGTGTGAATGAACGGTAAAGAATATTTTCCCAATCTTTAGTTTTGATCAAAACAAAATTGTGGATATTGATAGTCAAAACATGTTATTTAAAAGTGGGATAGTTATTTGAAAAACTATTTTCCAAAATGTGAGGTTTTTGCATATTTTTAGAGATATTAGATTTTTGACAACAAATATCATAAATCAGATATTTAAAAAAAATGTTTATTAAAGATCTCATGCTCAAGAGGATTGGTTAGGCCTATTATTATCTC
Source organism: Artemisia argyi (assembly GCA_030686995.1). Classification (NCBI taxonomy): domain Eukaryota; kingdom Viridiplantae; phylum Streptophyta; class Magnoliopsida; order Asterales; family Asteraceae; genus Artemisia; species Artemisia argyi. The sequence continues at coordinate 142,337,111 of CM060706.1, forward strand.
ATGCTATCGTTTCTACATATCCTATGATCCTAAAGGAAATGAAGACGATAATTTATATATTAGATGTGAGAGTGTTGAATGGGATATAACCTAATATCTATAGTTCCTTTGTTTTCGCACGCTTATCTAACTTAATGCCATAGTCTACAAGAGCTTGTTTCATCCATAGTTTTCTTACGCAAGAGATCTAATCCTACTTCTATATTAACGATCGATCCACTTAACTCATTTCACTTCATCACCATGAGTTTGCAAATAGTGGATATAGAAGATTTCCGTTTTCTATTTCGTTCGGCAATGAACAATTTTATCTTATTCCTAGGAGAGTCAACCAATGATGTTTCTAGGTTATATGAATATAAGCTATTACGTACACATATATGTATAGCTAAGCATTAATCTAACTAATCATATATCTAAGCATGCAAATTATAGCGATGAACTTAAAAGAAACACGTACCTTTTAGACTTCAATGGAATATCTTCAAGCACTTTAAGTGACCATGTTGACTTATAGAAGTCATTTGTAGATGATATTCCAACTTCTTCCAAGATTGACAGCTTAGCCACTTGGTTCCCATTGTCTCATTGGTCCAAAGTTGTTTGGTCCAAACATATTCAACATTTGGCTAGGATGCATGTATGGTGGTAGTATTCCCCAAGGATTGTAACTTGGTTGATAATTCCACATTTGATGACTAGTATTATTGTAGTTTTGTCTATTTTGGTTTCTTCTAGGTTGAGGTGTTTTAGATCGAGTATGAAGATTATTTGGTTTTCTCGGTGGTGGAGTTTTAGATCTTAATTTAAATTTAGAGGATCCTACTTCAGTCTTTAAGGATGGTTTATAAAAAGTTTTTACTTTTTCATCATTCGCAATGGGTATTTTTCTATCTTTTGTAAGTATATACTTAGGTTTTGATTCTAATGATTTTTGTTTACTAGATTCACATTCAAACTGTATACTTTTATTTTCACTAGTTGAAACATTAGTTGAGGTTAATCCTAGACCGGTTTTATCTCCCGAGGTTTCTTGAACACTTATTATTTTCTTAAGTGGGTTACTACTATTTTTAAACTTGTCAAGTTTGAAAATTTCATCTTTAAGTTTTTCATTTTCATTATTAACCTCTATGCATGTTTTACATTCTATAAAAACTTCTTTTCCTTTTTCCAAATGTTGTAGTCTAATTTTTAATTCGAGCACTTCATTTTCTATAGATTATTAATATGTTTTAGTGACTTATTTTTAGCTATAACATTTTGACCTAATTTGCATAACCTATTATATTCACTATCTAGGTCTTTTTCGTCACTAAAGTATTTGGTTTCGGAACGTACCTCGCTTGATGTCTTAGCCATAAGACATTTCTCCTCATTTGTGATTTCTTTCTCATCGTCATCGCTATCACTCCAAGCTCCTCCAACAAACGCCTTTTGATTTCTTGACATCATTGGACATTTTCCGATGAGATGATTTGGATCACCACATTTGAAGCACTTCCTATCACTTTTGCCATTTTTGTCATCTTTATTTCTTTGGTTTGCTTTCCTTTCATCATTCGGTTGTCTAACGAATCTTCCTCGCCTTTTGAAGAATTTCTTGAAGTCTCTTACGGCCATCGCATATTCTTCGTCATCACTTTCAGAGGTTGAGCTATCCTCGTTACTAGATTCCTTCCTAGCTTTCAACGCAATTGACTTGCTTTGCTCTCTTTTTCCATTGACAATCTCGGAGTCTTTCTTTATTATTGCTTCGTAGACTTTCAGGTTGCCGATCAACTCATCAAGTTGAAGAGTTGACAAGTTCTTCGATTCTTCAATCGCCGTAACTTTAGCTCGCCATTTTGGATGAAGAGCGCTAAGAAATTTCCTAACAAAATTCTTACTAGAAAAATTCTCATCAAGTGCTTTTAAACTTGTGATGATGGTGTTAAACCTAGCAAAAGCATTATCTATTGATTCCTCCTCCGGAATTGTAAATTGTTCATATTGTTGAAAAAGAAGATCTATTTTGTTCTCTTTAACTTGACTATTACCTTGGTGAGTGATTAGTAAAGAATCCCAAAATTCTTTTGCGGTTTTACACATAAAAATTCTTTCATATTCTTTGCGTGGTAAGGCATTATAAATAACCATTTTAGCCTCATTATTTTTTGCTAGTTTCTTTTTCAAATCATCATTTTGTTTTTCAAAAAATACAATTTCATCCATTTTAGTTTCAAAATTATATTGAATAGGGGGAAAATCACCAAAGGTAATGACATGCGAAAGATCAAGATCTTTTGATTTCACATAAGTTTCGAATCTATTTTTCTAATATAAAAATCCATCACTTTCAAATAGTGGTGGTCTTTGCATAGATTGCCCTTCTAAATATTTTTCAGATTCCATAGATCGTTACAAGTTTTAAAATACAATATATTTTAAAAATCTTGCTAGACGTGGCTCTGGTACCAATTGTGGAAAACTAGAAGGGGAGGTTGAATAGTTTTACGTCTTTTTAATTTTATTATGAAAACTTAGTTTAGTTTTAAAACCTTGTTTGCTTTTAAAACTTTGATTCAATCTTATGTGAACTCAAATCTTGAACAATATGAATAAGTATATCTAAGTATGAACAATAATAATAATGTAAATTAAGTATGTGAAATCAACACATGCATAATATAAACAATTATAGCTATATATAAGAGATAAGTACGTAATCATTTATTTTATAATCCTTAGTTATATTTTGTATGAAAACTATACTTGATCGAAATGATCAGTTATATGTATGTAACCTTTTTAGTTTGATTGTAAAAACTTTGTTTTGTGAATGAAACTTTCGTTTGATCTTTAAGTAAAATCAATACTACCACTATATGAGCAACTATATATATACATCTATGTCTACAAAAGTAATAACGAGATAAGCAAGATAATAAGTAAGATATGGAAAGATCTAACCGCGAGACAAAGGATTTATAGTGGTTCGGCTACAAGGACACCTTCCTTGCCCTACTCCACTCCTCGAGTCACCTACTCGAGAGTTTTCTTCACTATGTCAACAAGCTCCTTATGGCGGAGAAACCTTACACACCAATATACACACCACAACTTCGTCACAACTTATTCACACCTTCTACACAACTTCTTCACACCTAGTCACTACTTAATCACAACACTACTTCTTCACACCTATCTATCTTCACAACTATCTACTTCAAGCCTATCTTCTTCACACCAATTTACTTCACAACTAACAACTTCACACCTAGCTTCTTCACTATAATCTAATTCCTAACTTTTCTTCTTCACACCAACCAACTAACTAATCACACAATCAATATACCTAGCACAACTATCTACAATCACATATACACAACAATCTTCACAAAGAGTAATGTAAATAATCTTGATGATGCACCAACAACTTGTATGTGGAGGTCACAACAAGTTGTAATACTTCTTGTCTTGGGGGATAGAAGTATTCTTCTCTTGCACTTGAGAGGATGAAGTTTGAATCACTTTGAAACAAAGAATTATACATTTATAATCAAAGGATTAAGAGAATAGAGATGTGGATCTAGAACAGAAAGTTTAGGAGTGCAAAAAGTGAGGAAAAAATCCAGGTTTAAGGTGGTATTTATAGGCAAAAGATTCTGACAGAGGAGCGTGGCCGGTCCCCTTAAATCAAGGCCGGTCCCCTTAATTTTAAGGGGACCGCCCCTTATAATTAAGGGGGCCGCCCAGCTGAAACGGCCAGAATCTTTGTCTTTTAGTGGGGAAAGTTTATTTGGAGAAAAACTAACTGATTTTGGTTAAAAATTTGAATTCATATATTTAATATGAATAAAACATTTTTCTTTTATTACCAAAAGTGTTTTTCAAAAATATATAATATGTTTATATAATTAAATAAACTTTGCATTAGTTAATTAAATACCCCTTTGATCATAAATTGCACTAAACACTTTGTTTATTCATACCTTAAGTGATTTGGATGTAAAGAGAAATATTAATCACTAAATACTTGTTTATGTCACAAGTTTTAATTCTATGAGTTTATATTTTGTGATAATTAAAATATAGAGATATTGATAACATGTTAATAATGTTTTTAGGCATTATTTATGTCAACATGTCAAACCATTATCCTAAGTGAGAAACATCTTCCATTAACTCCAATAACCATATTAGAACAACTCTCATTCACTAAAACAATTAGGAAGCCACTTCCCTCCAAAAATTCAAATTCAAACATAACTAACCCAAGGAACCCTTTTAAAGTATCCTCAAACCATTTAAACATTTTCAACCAAATCACATCCCATGATCACAAAGCATTAAGTGCATATGTTGGTCTTTCACTCCACCCTATTCCATTGGATTGACATCAAATGATGTGACAAGTTCATGAAAATCATTTGAAACCTCAATCTTTGAATGGTAGAAAATCAAATCCAAACACCCATTTCAACATTGTTTCCATCCTATAAATTTGAAAGTTTTGCAACAATTCAAATCACACTATCACCATCAAAACTTCTTCTCTCAAAACATCAAAACCACACCTTTGAAATGACTAAATCCAACACATCATCCGAGTCATCAAAATCCTTCTCAAAATCCACTAGGATTAGTGTCAAACCTTGTTGCTTCAACAAAACCGTCAAGTCAAGCTCATCATCTTCAAGTGATGCTTCGCTTAACATTTCTTCACCTATCCAAGATTTCCTTAACTTCACTACCTCAACACCATCCTCAACACATTGTAATACCAATGTAATCACCTTTCAAGATTTGCTTAATCCTGATACTTCAACACCCTCTCCAACACATTGCTACACAAACATAGCCACCATTCCTCCAACAACTAGACCTTCAAGTGATTCAACATCACCTTCTCAACAAGCTCAACCATCAAAAACTCCATCACCTCAATCACCAACACTTACACCAATGGAACTTTTCCACACACCACCAACATCACCACTACCCTATTTGGAAACACTCGAAGACCTATCACCTAAATCATCAAACCAACCATCCTTGTCACTCTTTGACACCATTGCTCAAATGGAAACCCAACAACCTAGAGAGCAACAAGATGATGAACCCCATCAACCATTATTAATAAAACGGTTGGCTTACCGTTATGCTAAACCATCCATTTTTTCAAATGTTCAAGGTCATACCCACTCACAATCATTTGTGTTTCACCCAATTTACAAAGACCTTCATGGCAATCCTTCCGGCGAACCAAGCTTCCGCCATTTTGTTCAAAATCAACAACCACAACTACAACAACAACAACCATCACCACAAGAACCTTCCCAACAATTTGAATCTCTACTTTCTTCTTATAAGAAAATAGAAGCATCCATATGGGAAAAACCTCCAAACCTTAATAATGAGATTGACACTCATTTAAACCACCTTCATGCCTTCAAACGTATGGTTGACTCTCAAATCAACCATATTATGGTTTTACAAACAACACTACACTCTACTAATGAAGGAAGCAAAAACACCACTCAACCATCCACCTTTGCTCCTTCAAATTCAATCCATCCACCACCAACAAACCAAACCACTCTTCCACCAAACTTTCCTCGCCATGATTGCAATCATTGCGAAAGAACCACTCACATTAGTGAAGGGTGTTGAAGGGAAATTCGTGAGCTATCCGAAGAAATGAGGTTTATACTAAACCACATTTTGGATCTTCTACAATCCTTGTCTCACACACCTCAACCTTAGAGTCTCCAAAGTGAAACAAAACCGTTTCTTTTGGAAAATGTTTCCCATTTTAACCAATAAACCAAAACCGTGTCATCCTTTCAACCTTCAAAATAAAGCCCGCTACAACCTCCAACACACATTTTCATCCTTAAACAACCTTAGCCTTGTTTTTTGAAAATGTTTCTCATTAAGGAAAATGATGATTTCCTTGTAGCTTGTTATGTTCTTAGTTTATTTTTTAGTTTTTCTTTATTTTTAGAAGTAGGATGGTGTCATCCAAATTTCTTGTCTTTGACTTTTTAAGAGTCAAAATTTTACATGAAATGAATTTCATTCTACTACAATGTTTGCATTGTTTGTTGACCATTTAGGTATAATAAGTGAACTATACCTTGCTAATATATCTTGTGTTTTAGAAACTAACCTTTCTTTTTGTAGGATCATTATCCATGTTTTCCATTCTTGATACTCTATTTAGGGGAGTAATATTCAAGGGGGAGCATGAGTGTTGCATTATTCCACTTCACAACTCTTAGTTGTGTTCTAGACATGAAATGCTTTCATGACTTGTCTTGTGCGGCAACTAATCTTTTTCTTGTAGGTTCAAAATCCATGTCTTCTCTCTTGGCACTCCATTAATGGGGAGTATTATCCAAGAGGGAGCAAGTGTATACTTCCGCTTCGCTACTCTTCTTTTTGTTTCGACAAAAAGGGGGAGAATTTTTATATAAACTTGTTTCAAAAAAAATTTTTTTTTTTTGCATATTACATCATCTTAGCAAAAACAAGTTTTTTATACTAACTTTATAAGACTTAATACTAAAACTAGTGACTTACTTATAAATAAAGTTTATGTTTTGTCATCAACAAAAAGGGGGAGATTGCTAATATAAATATCGCCTAAAAACGTTATTTATATTTTACGATATTTGCTAAGTTTTGTTAATGACAAAGTATGAACTTTAGCTAAGAGTAAATCATCACTTTAAGTGTTTAAGTCTTGTTTAAACTAAGGTTTACATTTCCTTTTAAACAAAACATTGTTTTTATTTCTTAAATTAGAAAGTGTCTTGTCACATCACATTTATTTCTTAAAATAGTAATGTCACATCATATTTAGGGCAAGCTTTGTCAATATACATTTATGGTAAGAAAGAGTGTTTGACTAACCATATGTTTGCTTGCAAGTCTTGTGTTTGACTAGGTGTAATGAGATGTGACCTTGTTTGGTTTGGAAGATTGATTGCAAAACCAACTACAGCCCTGACGGAACCCTGGGGGTACACGGGCGGAACCCATATGAGGGTTCTGCCGTATCCGCCAGACCTGCAGAATGGTTTGCTATAAATACCAAACCATTTGTTAGTTTTGAGTTATGACTTTAGGACATATTTTCACATACTCTCTCAACTAACTCAGTAACATTTTTATTTGTGTGATTCTCTTATGTAGCAAGGGACTTCACAAGATCATTCAAAGAAGTTACAAGCTTCAACTCTAAAGTTGCAAGTCTTGGTAGCTTGGTCATGTATAAGCTTTGGTAGTTTATACTTCATTTATATCATGTATGGAGAAGTGAGTGGTTAGTATTTTAGGCCAGAAAATACGTAGTGTGTTGGGAGTTGTTGTACCCTTGTAAAAGAACTAACGGGAGTGGTTGTACCCTTGGTAAAGAACTCGACATCTAGCTTAGTGTCGGTAAAAGTGTAAGCGACGATGGGAGTGGTTGTACCCATGTAAAAGAACTCGACATCTAGCTTAGTGTCGGTAAAAGTGTAAGCGACGTTGTAAAGGTTTTCTCCGCCGGTGAAAGGAGCTTGTTGATTAGTGCTTATAACTCTTGAGTTGGAAACTCGGGGCGTGGATGTAGGGCAAGGAAAAAGAGTCCTTGTAGCCGAATCACGATAAACAATCGTGTTGTGGTTTGATCGTTTATTTCTTTATCTTTGCTTATTACATGTTGTCTTTTAGTTAGAATCGCTAATCACATATAAAGCTTTTCAAAGAATTAAACAAGTAAAGTTGTGATTATATGTTCAAACAAATGTAAAGCTTTTCAAAGAACTAAACAAGCAAAGTTAGGATCATCACAAGTAAAGCTTTTCAAAGTATGAAACAAGTAAAGTTAGAATTGTTATTCACATGAAAAGCTTTTCAAAGAATCAAACATATAATGTTGTGTTTATATCTTTAAGCAAACGTGAAGTTTTTTAAAGGATATTCAAGCTAAAAAGGATTCAAAAAGCGGTAAATTATTCAACCCCCTTCTAGTTTTCCACAAAAGCTATTCCCCAAATGGCACTTTTGGTCCCTTAAGTGCTATAACAATTTAGTCAAGGTACTAGAACAAGTTGGTTCTAGTGCCAGTTTGAGGTTTTGGCAAGAATAGTCCCTGCAGACTAGAACAAGTTGGTTCTAGTACTAGAACAAGTTGGTTCTAGTACATGTTTGAGATTCTGTCAACTTAGGTCCCTCATGTTCTTATCCCTCTTACTTATGACATATAATACTTCTAAAACCACATTATGAAATACTATGACTATCGGGTTTGATCACATCACGACATTTGTTGACTAACCAACCACGTAAGGCTCTTAGTCCATTACATCTAGGGTGGGGTCCAAGTACCCGGGAAACGGGTCTAACATACCTTTTCCAGTTTGGCATGCTTAAACGGGTCAAAAGTCCTTAAAAGTGTAATTTTATTGTATATTACTTTCGGAATAATTTAAAAATGGTACTTGAAATAATAAAGTTTTGTTTCTTTGTAAATCATATTTGACATACTAATTGTTTATTAAATAAGTAAAAAGTTGTGTACGAAGATTGTTTCAGCAATTACTGGCAATGATCGTTCTACCAGCCCTGTTACCAATCCGCCGGTTTCCCTACTTATGAAAGTTTTTGTACCTCATTAAGTTTCTATAGATATTTCTAGCATGATCTTTCTGCAACTCTAAATGGGTTCAGCTATTTTGACATTTGAGGTTTACTGATAAGGCGAAAAGTGTACCGCTTTTAAGGGGTCATTTAAGCCCGGATTCGTGATTATTTGATCAATTACTGCCCTAAATCATTCCTTTTATCATTTTAGGTACTTTTGAGAAGAAATCTGGAAAATGATGCATTTTGGACGTTTTTGGAGCATAAAAGTGAAGAAAACGGCAAAGTCTCAAAATCCTTGCTGGGAACAGTACCTGACGACGTCAAGACTTCACACATGACGGCGTCAAGCTTGGCAAAAGAGGTGGAAGTGGAAAATACACATGACGGCCCAGATGATTTTTAGTGCAATTGACCTGACGGCGTCACCAAGGCCGTCAGGGTCAAAATGTATGTGACGGCCCAGAGCATAATTCCTTCTTGACGGCGTCAAGATTGGATCTAGGCAATACGATCCTTAATTTGTCGGCGAGTTGACAGCGTCAGAAACTGCAACGTGACGCCGTCAGGATGTATTATCTATATATATTTTTCCAATTTTTCATTGTAAAGTGTGGAACATTAGGAGAACTTTTGGAGAGCTTAAACCCTAGATGAATTTTCTGTAAAAATAAGGGTTTCAACCCTTGTTCTATCCATGCTTAATTGAAGATAAGTTTTCCAATAATCATACTATACGTTTATGTGTTGTGTGATTCTATCTTATGCTTGTCTTTCTTTTAACATGCTAGGCTAGGTTGTTATTGTGTTTGCTTAGATGTAGTGAAACCTAGATGTTGATTATTGGTTGATGGTTTGTTTATAATTGTTGTGGATGATTGTATTCGATGTTAGGCTTAAGAAAACTGGCAGACTTCCATTGGTAACTTGCTTGAACATCTTAAGAAACATGATCGGAGGTGTACTACGATTTTTGGTTGTATTTAATGCATAAGTGAATTCTAGTGACCCCATGTTAGGAGCTTTTAGTCGGCTCGACATAGGAGTGAAGTAGGAGCTTATAAAGTTAGGGAATATTGTACACGGCCCTACGACTAGTATTAAGGAATATACCCCGTCATCCATGCAATTGTAACAAGCTAATCAACCGGTAAACGATATCTAGGGAGTGATGAAATCTAAGTAAACACATCTTTTCTCACTATTGTTTTCACCACATAATTACATTAGTTTATTTTCATTTCTTTTTATTTTATTTTGATTTAGTTAATTGGGTTAGTTAACTAGCAAGTAGCAACTAATTTCGCCAACTCTTTCAAAACCAAAGATTTTACTTGCTTTCATAAAATATAAAAATACAAAAAGAATCATCCCTCACCTCTAGACCTGGTTTAGTAGGTTTTCTAATCCTAGCGAACACTATTCCTGAGTTGAACGATCAATCCCCCAGTACTTGTCACTATACTATACTACAACGATCAGGTACACTGCCTGGCGGGGATTGCAAGCTTCTCAAGATCCCTTGAGAGGTAAAACCAGTTGCGAGGGCGCAATCCCACGTATCATTTACGTCAACATTTTGTAACACCTTAGGCAAATCTTACATCGACAGCGGCCCGGAGAGATGCTGGGTATATAAGAATAACATTCGTCTAATCAGACACAACGCGTTTTGTCGTCTATTGCGAGTAGAGTTCTTAGGAACTACGCATTTAAGCGTGCTCGTGTGAGGGTAGCACTGGCTTGGGTGACTTGCCGGGAAGTCTCATACGAGGGCCACAAAAACAAAGTCGTGAGCCATCAGGACAAAGCGGACAATATTGTGTATCAGTAGGCGGGATGTTACAAGTGGTATCAGAGCCACTCCAAAGCCGTTCAGGATGGTGGGGCAAACCTCATCGAGGACGATGAGTCCCTAAGGGGGTGATTGTAACACCCTAGGCAAAGCCCACATCGACAGAGGCCCGGAGAGATGCTGGGTATATAAAAATAACATTCGCCTAATCAAACACAACGCGTTTTGTGGTCTATTGCGAGTAGGGTTCTTAGGAACTACGCAATTAAGCGTGCTCGTGTGAGGGTGGCACTGGCCTGGGTGACCTGCCGGGAAGTCTCACACGAGGGCCACAAAAACTAAGCCGTGAGCCATCAGGGCAAAGCGGACAATATTGTGTATCAGTAGGCGGGATGATACACATTTCTCACGAGTAGTATTATACATTATGTCTATCAATACTAATACAATGTTCTTTGTCCAATGTCAGTCTGTTATCGAGGCTTGGTTAATTGCTCACCTTGTCAATCTTCTTCAAAACTCTGAATTTGATATAAAGAAAGAGGCTGCATGGGCGATCTCAAACGCCACTTCTGGTGGTAGTAATGAACAAATCAAGTATGTTATGATTCTAAGTTCCATATAAAATCAAGTTCCCATGTAATAAAATTACTAACATCCAAAATTTGACTAAAATTCTTAGGTACTTGGTGAGTTAAGGACTCAAGGGTGTATCAAACCATGTAACCTCCTCATATGGCCCGATCCAAGGATTGTTACTGTTAGCTTAGAAGGGCTTGAGAACATCTTGAAGGTAGGAGAAGTTGAGAAAAACTCGGGTAACAGTGGAGACGTTAATTATTATACTCAGTTGATAGACGATGTTGAAGGGTTGGAAAAGATTGAGAATATACAGAGTCATGACAACAATGAAATATATGAGAAAGCTGTTAAGATTCTTGAGACTTATTGGTTGGAAAAGGAGGAAGAGGCTGTGGTTAATGGGAATGCACAACAAGGTTTCAACTTTGGTGGAAACAATGTTCAACATCCATCTGGTGTATTCAACTTTAATGGCTGAAGGTATTTACAAATTTCACAATTTAAAGGTCTATTTAGTATTTCAATATGAAGGTCTGAGATGGTTTCGGTTCGGTGCAGGAGATTATTACAGGTGTATGTCTGGTCGGGTCAAGGGTCAAATACTCAAGTCTTGTCACAGGTCAGGTCAGGTATAGTCGGGGTCCAGTCAGGTCAAGTCAACTTGGGTCATATAAAGGTGGTCCAGATACAATAATCGAAGGGGTTCTTGGAGATGGGTTTTGTTTAGTAGTTTACAGAAAGGTGTGTCGGGTCTGGTGGGTTGGTCAATTGTTTGGTTCTTTACCTCGTGTCGTTGAATGTTTTGGAACAATGTTCGAGGTGTATGTGGATGAATGATGTCTTCTTTTTCTTTGGTTGATCTTTAATTACGGAGTCAGGGCATCTGTTTTGCTTTTAAGGAATGAGTGTATAATTATATGATTGAGTGTATTTGCCATCTTGTAATGGTAATGTTGTGTTTTTCCCGTTTGCCATGGGTATAAAGTTGCAATTGTTTATTGGATTTTAACATATAGATTGGCATTTGGTAACGCATACTTTTGACTCCTCCCAAACCAAACTCACAAATTAACCGGGAATGGTCAACAAGTCAAGCAGTAAGGGAGAAAGTGCAAGATATTAAATCCGTGGAAGTATAGTGAAATCCCCGGGTCGTTATGTCCTAGCGAGATTGAAATTGTGTTTTTGAAACATTTACGGGAATCAGTGATTAGGATAGTAACAAATAATGATTTGGAGTTAATTACACTACTTATTGATTGATATTCAGATAAATGAACAGTATGAACAATCACAAGATTACATATATAAATAAACATAAACCAAATTAAAATCAAATATGACTACGAACAAATAAAAATGTGAGATTTGAACAAATTTAAACTAGAGGGGGTGAAAATGAAATTTTTACATACTTATTATTAAAAGAAAATTAAAAAGAAACTTTTTTTTTTTGATTATTTTATTATTTAATATTAATTAAGAACTATTTTAAACTATTTAATAATTAATTAAAACTAATTTAAATCTAATTTGAACTTAAGAAAAATACTAAAGTGACTTAGAAAAATATGAAATTTTTTACAAAACTAATTAACCATTACAGGAATCCTAAAAAATTATAAAAAAAAAAATTATTTTTAAACTATTTTACTAATTAATTACTTATTTATTAATTAAAATCTATTTTAACTAAATTAATTATGAAAAATACTAAATGAACAGTAAAAATTCTGAGAATTTTTCTAAAAATACTTTATGAATTATAAGACCTTGGAAAAATATAAAAAACTACTTTTGCTTATAAATAAGCAGAAAGAAAATTAATTTTTTGGTTTTTTAATTAAAACTAATTAAACTTAAATTAATTATTATAAATACTAAATAAATTAACTCAGAAAATTATGAAATTTTTTCTTAAACTATTTTAATATACAAGAAACTTAGGAAAATTATAAAAATGAAAATTGCTTTTTGAAAAAGCTGAGCAATAAGCCAAATGGCTTTAATAGAAGCTATCACTATTTGTAAAGTTGGCTTTTTCTGGTTTTTCTTTTACAAATCTATTTTTATACTAAAAACATGAACTTTTTATAAAGACACTTTGTTTGAAGCTTAAAAATAAGCAGTGTGCAAACCCAAAAATAATACACAAGTCCTAGTAAGCTTTTGAATTTTGATTTTTATGCAATAAGCTACCAATAAGCTACAAATGGCTGAATAAGCTATAAACTACTGAGATGAACACAAGATAAGCACAAAAGACTGAATAAGCACTTTGGAATAAGCCAGAAGATCAAATAAGCACTTATGCAAATTACAAAGGCCAAACAGGCCAAAATGGGGGACTTGCAGCCCTCTGTGGGGTCCACAGGAAGGTGCAAAACAAAAGTTGATATAAAAAGTTGGTCAGGTGAGCTTTTAAATAAGCCAAGGTTCAGAGCTTATGGCTTACTAATGAGCTTATGGGAGGTTTATGAAAATGGGTGTCTATACTGAGTCACTTAGTATACTGAGTGCTATCAGTGTAACTTGGTGGTACAATTAAGCTATGGGCAAAGGCTCACAGATCCAAAATAAGCCTTGGTGTGTGGAGTAGGACTAATAAGGTATCTAAAAAGCCAAAAGTTGGGGGCTGGGGTCCACTGGTCAAGTCAAAATGAGCTTATGAAATTTGGGCAAATGCCCTGGTGCAGGGGAGGGTTCTCTCCCTGTAGGTCTAATTAAGCACTAGAATAAGCCACAGAAAAAATCTTAAAAATAAGCCAACATGATATTTAAAAAGTTAAGCTGGTGGACTTTAACTTGTAAAAAGCTCAAAGCTTAATTTGTAACACTAAAATCAGGAAAAATCTTTGAAAAATTGACTTTCTGCCTAAGTTATGCAATTTGACTTTTTGCTATGAACACCTAAGTTGACTAAAATGGATTTTGATTGATTCCTATCAATTGATATTGTGATGTTAAGCTATAAGGAGACTGAAATAAGCTATACTAACAACTATTACACTGATGTGAGTGATTTGAGACTCTAATTCCTAACAATGTTCACATAATGTGAGATCAAAGACTATTCTGACTTTTGAACAAAGAGGACCTGGTTTTTATGGTTGTTCTACGCTATTAGGACTTAGGGTGACATGTTGGAACCAAATACAACAACAAAAACAACCCTGAACACAGAGTTGGAGGAAAATCCAAACAACCTGAGATAAAAAGGATTTTGAGGTTTTTGAATCAAATGGACACCTATGACTGTGAAATTTCTTTCTAAAGACTTATTGGGTTCTAATGATCTTGAATAAGCACAAAGACATAGGTTTAGACCACAAATACCTAGAATCACAACTTATGCTAAGTTGACAGTAAAATAAAGATTTTTGAATACAATGAGTTCTAATGAACCCACACCTGATTTAATCCTACAATATGACTTAATAACAACTAATAAGCACAAATAAGCAGAAATAAGCAGATAACAAGTAGTACTATAGAAATAAGCAAAAATTGATGAAAGGGCTTACAAGTTTGCAATCCTGCTAAGTACCAAGAACAAGGAACCAAGTACGCAACCTATAGTCTCCCCTGAGACACTAACCTATGGCCATCCAAAATACACCATGCTCCAGCCATCATCATCTTCTATCCTGTATTTTTTTTTTCTTTGATTTTTTTTTTTTTTATATTTTTAGTTTATGAAAAGTAAACTAATCTAAATGGTTCTAAATGATCACAGAAGCTTTTAAATGAACTTATGAGAGCTTAAGGATGACTAAACAACAACTTTCAACATCTTACCAATAATTTGAAATTTTCAAATACAAAATGCAAATTTAAATTTGGAACTAAGAACTGTGAAATTGAAGGTTGAAATGAGTTTCTATTAGGATAAAAACACTTAATACAAAGATTTTGAGCTAGGAATTACAATGAAAATGAGTAATTAAACTAAACGACATACAATTTAACTAATTAATCTACTACTTTCTCTCTTCTGCTTCTTCTTCCTTTTATAGCCTTCAATTAGGGTTCATCCATCCCTCTGAGTCTTTCCCACTTGTAATTTGGTAAGGGATAGTGGATGGGGAGGTGGGATGTGACCAGGATGGTGGGGGTGGTAAGGTGATGGGTAGCAGAGCAAATGGTGTGGGGGGAAGGAGACGGTCAAACCAGGTTTGACCCTGGTTTTATATTAAAACGGGAATTGGGCTGGTGATGGTTGGGCCTGGCGGTTTGTTGGATCAGGTTTGTGTTTGGATTGGATTGTGGATTGGTTTTGTGGAATAATAATAACTTAGGCCCGTTTGGTGTAGAAATTAATACAACGACCAATGTTGTAATTTCCTGAAAATTGAGGGGCTGGAAATGAAACTTCTCCAAAGTACTTCAAGAGTAAAAATTGCCAAGGTTGAATAGTACAAGGACCATTTTGCAATTTTCCTTTTGCACAGGGACCATTCTTGTAAATTTTGAAACTTGAAGGACCATTTTTGTAATTTTCTGAAAATATAAGGACTTGATCTGCCATTCTTCCAAAGTTGTCACAAGGGTGTTATTTGCCAAACTTGAATAGTATAAGGACCATAGGTGATGATTTTAATCCCAGGGACTAAATCTGCCAAACCTGAAACTTTAGGGACTAAACTTGTAATTTCTTTAAATCTTTCACCCAGGGACCAAACTTCATAACTTGTGAACTCCAAGGACCATTGTTGACTTTTTCTTCCAAAATCCAATGCTCAGGGGCTATTTCTGGCAAATTCCAAACTTGAGGGACCACTCTTGCCAATTTTGCAAACTTTTTCTCCAAGGACTATTTTTGCCATTTGGTGATTCTCCAAGGTGTTTTGATATTCTGAGCTCAAAAAATGGTAATTTGCTTCCCGGGCTCTGGCTTTTGACATGATTCCCAAACTCGTGCTCATTTTTGTCCTTTTTGGCCTGATTTATGCCAATTTTTGAAATATCCGTTCCTGCACGATCACAAACACAAAAACATAATATATTTGGCAATTATGGTTAGTTTGTGTATGTTTTGGTCTTAATATGGACAGAAAAAGGTGTGTGAATAAGCACTCACCAACTTTATAGCAACATTTGATTTATGAGGCGTGTTTGGAGGTCGAGCTAGCTTGACAAAGCAACGTTTAGGGATGTAAATGGATCGGATATGGATCACATTTATGTTTTCGTCATCCATATCCTTTAAAATTGTTTGCATAAATACATGACATGTTTGCATATCTGCATTCATATTTATGTTTTCGTCATCCATATCCTTTAAAATTGTGCATAAATACATGTCATGTTTAAAAGTACATCATGATGGGAATTCACTAAGTAATTTGTTGTTGTGGATTCATAGTAGATATGAAGTTGAACCACAAGTTTATGACTTGTGAGGTTATGGCTGGGGACTTTTGGTATAGTCATTCAAATTTAACATATGGCTAATAAACTTTTGATAACCAAAGTTTGCAGGGTATTTTTTTTGTAACTGGACAAATAGGTTTTCTGATGTCTTGTGGTCTTGTGGCATTTATGAATATTACATCTTTTATTGAAAACTTTCTTGTGTAGTATGGTATTATTGGCTTATTATGTTTGTGTATTATGGTATCAAGTTCAATGGTTATTACTAGCAGGATCATTGTGAATTACCACATGCTTAGTTGCATGTTCATTAGGTTTTTTTTCCAATATCAAGTGTGTAGTTCTTATAAGTTTTAACATTCTGCCTAAAAAAAAAAAAAAAAAAAAAAAAAAAAAAAAAAAAAAAAAACTCGTGAAAAGGCTATTAGTTATTATCTTATAATTGATGTAGTGTTTTATTTTCCGTTTCACTAAATGTTTTTATATGTTCTTTGATACATGTTAAGAATTTTTGCTTGAATTGAATTATCGCATGTTACAACCGTTTGCAATTATATTTTGACATTTCCATGTTCTATTTTGAACGTTATATGAAACACTTACCATAATATCGCATATCGTTAATTATCTGCCGCTAGGAATTTCCGTTGCTATGCACGGGTATTGAATTATCGCATGTTATAACCGTTTGCAATTATATTTTGACATTTTCATGTTCTATTTTGAACGTTATATGAAACACTTACCATAATATTGCATATCGTTAATTATATGCCGCTAGGAATTTCCGTTGCTATGCACGGGTACTCGTCATAATATCGCATATCGTTAATTATCTGCCGCTAGGAATTTCTGTTGCTATGCACGTGTACTCGTCTAGTGATTTTTAGAAAGATAAAAAGGTAGAAATGTAGTGAGCGAATTACTTTCTATGGTTGAAATTGTTCCATATCTCAGGATTTACTAAAACAAAAGAGTAGCCAACTATTTCATAGAAAGTATTGTGTATATCGTTAACCATCCCAAATTTATCAACTGAACATGATTTTTACATACCTAAAGTTTTTGTTCTGATGTTATGTGAGTATGCTCATTAACTAAAATGTTGTGAATAATGGGAAATATGTGGTACTATTGTATATTTTGAAGCTCAAAAGTTATAATATAAACGTATCGTAACTAACATTTTAATACGATCGAGTAGCAAAATAACTAAAAAATTGTGTTCCAGGCAGTAAATACCAATTTACCATTTGAACCATATATGGGCCAATTCCAATACACAGTGCATATCTCTTACCTGAGCCCATATTTATTCTCCAATACATGTCTTAAATAAACCCAATCCGAGGCCCAGATGTTATTTTGTGAAATGAATGTTAATGACGACTTTTTTAAGTTCTCAACGTAAACTTCATAAACTAATAAACTATGAGTAAACAAGTGATTCACTATCTGCATTTTGATGTGTTATCATACCAGAAAATCTGACATTTGTCATTATTTTAACGTGACAACACATCAAAATATGAATGATGAAATCTTATACAAAATTTTGGTACATTTACTCATATTTCTTTTTGTTTCCGTATGAAAACAAAACTTTAGAGATAAATTCGTTGCTATTTAATAGTCTAAACCCTAAAAAATTGTTTTGACTTTTAACATCAAATTTCAGATTTCATATGTATCAGGATTTTGCTATCACGAATGTTATTTGTATGTTTTATACTTCCTATTACCATATCAAAAGTCAAAAAGTTTAGCCACTGGTGTTGATGTTGCTATATCAACAAAAGGTTTAACATTACGTCCTTTGAACAAAAGACCTTGTACCGGGATAATTGCATTCCGCGTATAGCACATGCATAATTTGCATGAGTATAAAACTATGAGGGATTTTTTTAGTGCAAATATGAAGATGTTTAAACTAAACGGTCTATTATATTTGGAATAATTTCATATTTACCCAATACAAACCTCAAAATGTTTTATTTATCCAATTTACAAGTGAATAATGCATATTGTGTAATGATTTTTATGCATATTTGAGAATATATGGAATTTTGATCTTTTTATTGGGGAAATATGGAATTACCCATTTATATTTTAATGATTACAAATATGTAACTTATAATACATAATATAAAAGGCGTAAGTTAATCGTAACTATAAATTGTCAATACATATATTCCTCAACACTTCTCGTAGTTGACATTGCAAGTCTTTTCGTGCTTCAACACAAGTTCGATTATTTTTATTATGTTACATTATGATTAAAACATTTAACAAAATATTGAGAATGTTTAAAATGTTTAAATCAAATATGGTTTTTATATAACAAAACATCTAACGCATTTTAAACTTGCTCATACTCGATCAAGCAAGCTCTATCACATGCATCAAAATGAATTTTGTCATTTACGTTAAATCATACTTTCCTAACTTATACAATGATGCATTAATTTTAATCTCATATTTTATAAAATACCTTTAAATAAAATGATAATTTTTCATTTTCCAACTAGCAATATTCTTTCTCAGGAAGCATTTCAAATTACATTATTGGCTTGAAAACATAAACACCTTCTTTTAGTTTAAGTCAAACTTTGGAAAAACATATAATGCATTTTTGCATCAAACCTTTCATAAACGATGTTTGGGTGTAGAGTGTTCAACACTTTAGACAATCATTAAGTTGCTTTCCTTGGTCAATTGTCTCACATAAAACTAGAGAAATACTATTATCACATAAACTCTGCAAAAAGATTTTCACAAAATGATTTGTTGAAAAATAAGAGTTAGTAAAGTAAGAAAAGCGTATAAAGAGTGTAATGCCACATCTTTTTTGTGGGAGTTTGTTTGTGAATATTATGTGGAAGTAGCAAACCTCTAAAACTAAAAAGAAATAAAAGCCAACAAGTGTTGAATGACAATTCAAAACGTATGAAATTTTATATCAAAAACAGAGAGACACGGATACTGAACATGACGGATCCTATCAGGATCCATGGATCCATGGGGAATGAGAACACTTTGTTTGACTATTTAAAAAACTCATTTTGCCACTATTCAAACCTAGCTTTTGCAATGTTATATTAGGCATTCTCAAGTGTTCAAACACTCACTAACCCTTGATTATAGTGCTTATAACTTTCATTTATTCAAAGCATATTAGCATGTGAAGATCCACGAAAACAAATAGATAACTCTTGTCATCTTCATCCATTTAAGGCATATTAGCATGTGAAGATCCACTATAACAAGCTTAGAGCTATTGTCATATTCATCCATTAAAAGCTTCTTATCAAGAGAAGATCAACCATATCAAGCTTAGAGTTTTTGATGTCTAGATTAGTTATTCAAATCCATTAGACAGTCATGTCTTGATCACCATTATACAACACCATGTATCACCAACCATATTCCTAACTAGAGTTTACATAAATTTGTATTTAGGTCTTAAAACACAAGAGTTATAGGTTTGTTGTGTTTAGGCCTTAAAACACATGAGTTATATGTTTTTTGTGTTTTGGCAATAAAATACAATGAGTTTGGTTGTACCGAAAAAGAATATGATATCTAGCTTAGTATCGGTGAAAGATGTAAGTGACATTGAACAGTTTCTCCACCACAAAAAGTGTTTTAAACTAGTGAAGAGAACTCTTGTAAGGCGTGGTGAAGTTTTGTGTCGAACCACTATACATCGCCTTTACAGTTTGTTGATAAGCTTTTCTTTCATTCTTTTTGTTATTGCTCTTGTTAGTTATTATTATTGTTGTGAAATCATTAATATCACTTGCATTATTGCATCCAACTCAATTGGTTAATTGATAAACAAACATAAGTTTCAAAAACGCTATAAACCTTTTGAATCACACACCAGCACCTTCACGGATTTGTAAGTAGATTGGATTCGTGAAGCTCCTCAAATGTCCAAACTAAGGTTTAACAAAAAAACTTAAAAGAAAAAAAAAAAAAAAAAAAAAAAAAAAAAAAAAAAAAAGGTATTTATCCCTCTACGGTTTTCACAAGATCAAAGGCCAAATATAGAATTCTCAATGTTTTAAAAACCGGGTTTTGAATCGATCCGATCGAGTCACCGGGTCAATAGGTCACCAGCTCCACCGGTTTGATAACCCAGTTTTTACATATATGTAGATTGCAATATTTCAGCCACCAAACACTTATAAAACCTTTAATACTTCAATATCAATCACAAAATAGATCTATAAAACATACATAAAACCTTAAAAAAAAAACTTCAATATCAATCACAAAATAGATCTATAACATATACTATACAACACCACACACATACTATTCAACGAGAATACAAGTTAAAAAAATAAAAAATAAATAAATTATGAAAAAATAAATAAATTATCAGTCGCTACAATCAATCCAGACATATCATATATATCTTGTAACATAAAATTAAAAGAAAAAAATCAAATACGGCCGACTTTGGTGAACCGTGTTGACTAGATCACATGAAACTCAACGGGTAAAACTAGGTTTTGAAGCATCAAAAAACAGGTTCATTTTTAACTCATTTTTTCGACTAAAAAAACGGTTCAATCGATTCAACATGCCGGACCAAACCAGATTTCAAAACACTGGGAATTACCAATAGCAAAAGACTATTCTCCACTTTGTTGGGAAAAAAAATAAAAAAATAAAAAATAACTATTCTCAACATAAATATATACTGTATCTTAAAGTAATATAGCTATTACCATACTTTTCGTATTATACTATGACTACTACGTATTGAACTTTATAAGACGTTAGTTGAAAGTTAAAAAAAAAAAAAAAAAAAAAAAAAAAAAAAAAAAAAAAAAAAAAAATTAGTATTTGTTGAAAAATATAAAATTAAAATCGATGTAACTATGTAGCTTTTCTCGATCATAATGATAGGGGCTGCTAGCCAGTTTTTTTTTTTTTTTTTTTTTTTTTTCTTTTTTTTTTTTTTTTTTTTTTAATTTAATTTAATTTTATTATTTTTTTTGGACGGCGGAAATTTATTAAAAGAGCTAGCAAGAAGCTAAACTAGAAAGAAATTACATAGAAATCGCGTTTTAACGAGTCATTTAGCCACGCAACCCATAATACATTAAACTTCCTACACCTATTCTTCTTCCTACACCTATTCTTCACCCAAAGGAAAATTTGAGAAACAAAGTTGTAGAAAATCATTCTTTTGAGGGGCTTCTTTGAAGAGAATAAGATGGTGTTCCTATACGTCTAAATATGCCACCATATTGAGAAAAAAAAGGCTTCCATAACAAGTTTTTGGATGTTGATGAGATTGAGGCCGTTGAACAATGTCTCCCATGAATCGGGGTCAGAAAAAACAGGAATTTGAATGCTTCACCAGCGACCAAGCATTCTAAACAGATCGCTAGCCAGTTTGATATAAGCATTGTATCAATCCAACCTTTTAAAATACAAATATCCAACCATATAAAATACAAATTTTCCAACGTAATATATATGCATACCAATGAATGGAGATGCAATAATAAATCTATACTTACATTGATGCATGACGAAAAAAGTTATATATAGATCTTTTTTGCGATAAACAAATTTTCAAAGTAAGATGTATTGATATAGTGCTGATGAAAGTATTCCAATAAAAGGCTGTCAACTTTTTATCATTTCCTTTGTTTTGTTGCTCGTTTTCTTGTGCGACGTCTAAATCAAACTACACATTGTTGTCTTATCCACTCTTTTTTCTTCCATCAAGTAGATAAGAATATAATATTGGTTCTTTTTTTACTGAATATATTTTTACATATTAAAAATGACGATGTATAACGGTAAATAATTATAGTTGTAAAATCGTAGTTTTGATTCGACCTTTTAGCGTGTATTTTTTGGAATAAAAAACGTATGTTTTTTTAAAGATTGTGTTGATTATAGAGTTTATGATTTTTTTAAACGATTAAGTATAAAAGTTCATATGCCATATAAAATATAAAAGATTAACCGTGTGTGACAAAAAGTCTATAATGTTTGTTGAATTTGAATTTCGTGAGATACATAATTGCCTTATATAAATTTCATTAAGTTTTAAGAAATTTAAGAATTTAATTGTCATGCACCCTTAATTAATAGAGTAAGTAGTAAAGGATTGTGGTTAGTTAATAATCTTATTTGTTAAATATCACATAAATTCACTTTAAAGCAAGAAATTTAAGTGACGACTGACAAATTTATATATAATTGTGTTCAGAGACAAAAATACTCAGAAGTTAACTATGTTTTCTTACATTGATAAACTTTAGGTGTCTTGTCCCATTATATATATACAAGTTAAAAGATCACCATGAAGTAAAACCATAAATGAGTGAGTTGTTATAATTAAACTTGTAGTTTTCCTTAAGAAAGCAGGATAATGACCGGCTAACATTCATCAGCCACCTCTTACTATAGAATATATGTCATTTTTATGGTGTACTTGTGTAAATTAGTAAAGAGAAAAGTACTCACAATCCCGATTTTAAACCAAATGTATGTAAAGAGAAAAGTACTCACAATCCCGATTTTAAAAACCTTGCATATGAGATTTGAATACATATTACATAAACTATAAAGGATGTATAAGATGCTTTTGGCATAAAATACATGGTTAATGATTAATGCACATGTTATAATAAGGTGTATCTCTTAAACAATACTACATCTTAAAAAGTGACTGTTATTAGAATTTATACAGCACAAAATCTGTTTACAATCATATAAAAGTAGATCAAAACAGATCTAAATGACTTTAAGTTTGATATAATATCTACTCAAAGATATAGTACTCAACTTGAAAGTACAATGATGAAGCGAAAGATATTATACTTTTTGTAAGCCACATTCAATGGAACAACACAAAGGAAGCTGCGTACCATCAACTTCAATGTCTAGCCACTGTTTTCTTACCTCTTTTTAGCATGTTATTAGATTTTTATCAATCAAACAAATGAGATTTTTATTCAAGGTTATGTAATGAATTATTATAAGCTCATAAACATATATGTTAGGCTTTATATAAAAGTTTTAACTTATATGACTCACTACATAAGTAATGATACCAAAATACTTTAATCTAAATTAGTCATTTAACGAAAAAGTTTTCAAAAAGTGGGGTTGTGTCGCCACTAATTTATGTCACGCAACTTGAAACTAGAAAGGACCACATAGTTATAGCCGTGTAGGGTTGGTATACAAATTAGTGGGGTTACAAAACTTTTCTGCATTGAAATCGGGTTTTATTTTTGGTAATATATGAGTTTTGATAACCGTAACGTAAATATATGTCCCCATGTGTTATTTAGGTAAAATGCCAAATAAAACTCGAGATATGTTCTAGTTTTTGACGCAATCATCAAAATAGAAAATGTGCAAGTATAGCGGATGTTATAGTTTGTTGGTAATTATTACCGTTGAAATAACCACATGATTAGTATCGCACGTAATTATCACATACATAATGATTTTCATGGCATGCATGTGTTAGTGTTTGCATTCGTTTAAGTTGGATGTCAATATAAAGGATTAGTTAACATCATTGTTTTCATATGAACACTAGTTTTCCAACACCTAAAATCACATGTTAATGATGTTCACTATCTCGTAAGAGGACAATTAGTATAGGCTCGAGCACATGATGGTATCGTACTATCGTTCTTCTTCCATCACTACACCCCATCATCATTCATAATCGAACCAGTTGTATATATGATGCATTGATATTAATGTTGTACGTATGGGTAAATCTCAACAGGCTAGATGGTCCAAGCTTACACCAACATCCTATAGCAAGCCAACCCATCAACATGAACATATGCCTAAAAGACATATATGGTCATCCACTTGTTGTCTAATGTCTATTAGACCATATGTATCACGAGATTTATCTGATGATAACTTTTCATTTACACCCTTCACGTATACAAAAACATCAAATGACCATTCAATGTTATTCCACAAAAAAAGTTGTAGATTGACGGGAACACCCTGATTCAGAGTGTCTTTTGGCACTAACCATTGTCCACCCCACAAGAAATAGCTCCGATAACTCTCATGGCCCAATGGAGCACCACCTAGAGTGAGACAAGCCGAGACTCGACCCCCGATCTCTTATTCCACAAAGTCTCTCTAGTGTGTCCGTAGGTTTTGCGGAGATGGGTACCTATCTGAAGCAAATGCCAAGGATGAGACTCGAACCCGGGTCTATTGACTCAGACACAAGAGCTCCATCTATTGGACTAATGATCCAATGGTGACCATTCAATGTTATGATAACTATTTCATAAGAGACCCGCTCATTTTCTTAAAAAATTTTGAAAAAAAAAAAAAAAAAAGGTTACTCTTTGATGATTGTTTATTTACGACAACAATACTTAATTATCTCAATGTAGATAAGAAAGAGATTAGATTTAGATACACTCTCATCTGAGTGTAGAAAAACTATTTCCGCAATAACGGATGGCTGGTGATTTATAATGAGTTTAAATTTAAAGTTAATTTGTTGTAGGTTTTTTAGGATCAAAATTACTAAAACTATGTGTAATTAAGTTGTTACTCAAAGAGTCACTGTTGTATCTTAGTTGAAAAATGAAAAAGAAGTTGACGATGATGGAGACATTATATTTTGTAACACGATAGTTAGGCTACTCGTAATGGTGATCATAACAAGATCGAAGACATCACTGTCACATCAGCTTTTCTCTCTGCAACAACCTCATATGATCAATTGATCGTAATGGGTGACCCAAATCATAAAAGCATATCATATTTAAACACAAATATACCATACAAAAATCCATTAAATATAACACACACACAAACATATCTCATGACATAGTCGTTATTTCTAGAGTCCATCTTTGTTTGCATGCAAAAAACGCATCCTTAAATTGAGGCAGGATGATCAACTGTGGCCGAGTTGATGACCAACTTTATGACCATGTATTATGACTGGTCTTAAGTTTTGGACTAACACTTGGTTTTACAAAATAAGAATTGTGAATTTCTTTTCTTTGTGTGGGCGATTCCCAGTGATGTTGGGTCACCTTGATCCTCCTTCGTCCTCGTCTCTCCACCCTCGTTCAACCTTTCGTTGATTGATACCCACCTTGTACATACGTCCGTCTTGTTTGATACCCACTTCGTACATACCTCTCGTTTTTTTGTTTGCCGTGTCTTGTGCCTTCCTTCCGGGCGTCGCCGTGTGTCCTCTTGGTTGCTGCTGCGTGGAGAAGATTACCTGCTTGGTGCTTTGTCTGGGTGGTGGTCTGCTTTCCTCCGGTTGCGGTTGGTAGTGGTTTGCGGTTTGATCCCTTGGTAGTGGGACCTGGCGTGTTTCGTTTTGCGGTTTGTTTTAAAAAAAAAAAAAATAAAAAATAAAAAATAAAAAATAAAAAAAGGAAGAAGATTAAGGATTGCGGTTTACTCCTTGCTGAGGAGGGTTACGTTTTCTTGAGGATAGGGGTTGGCTGCGGTTATCATTGTCCAGGTGGGGCCCACCCCATTTTGGCTTTTATTGAGTGTTGGTTGTGGTTTGGGTAATTTTGTGGTGGGCTGTTTATTTATTTGTGGTAGGCTCATATAACTCTTGTGTTACTCTTGTGGTGGGCTCATATAATTCATATCTTGGGCTTAATTTTACAAAAGGGTCACTTACTTATTTTTATGGCCGACATTCGTATATCATGCCCGCTACAAGGACACGAGGGGTGTAGTGGTAAGGGATTTACTAAGAAATATTTTATAGACCATTTGGGCACCCGCCATTTCAAGTCTGATGTTTTGAAGGCTTCTCACAGAGCGCGTATCACGAGTGATCCCTCCTTATTTTTTGCGTTGGACCAGGCGCTCCATCAGGCAGGCATATGGCTGTGCGGGGTGTGTTTGTGCACCCACACATTCAGTAAAAATTGCAAACATGATGCTGGAGATGTGGTTCTCGCACCTTGTTTTGACGACCTGGCGATCCATGGTATTCCTATGCCCCCTAAACCGGCCCTGAATATTGTCGAGGTTTGTGTCGCCGGTGAGTCCGTTGGTACGCTTGCTGGGGATAAGATTGTTGAGGGTGCTGGTTCTGAGATGCCCCCTCATGGTGTTGAGTCCAGTTTTGACCTCAACCTCCTTGATCGGGTTTTTTCAAAGAAGATATGCACGGTTAAATGTATCCCCCCTAGGGCGCGACTGGGTTTTGCTAAGATCTTTTGTGGGGCGTTAGATAAGGTTCTTGCGCGCCCAGGGGACCTTTCTGCATGGGTGCAACTCCTTATTCTGCCATCTTGTGTGTTGTCCACTTTTGTGCCAACAAACAGAGCTCAACGGAGATCCGGTGAGAGAGAAAGACACCAGCTTGACAGTATTACTCGTGCCATCCTCAGATGGAGGGATCCAGTCGACAGGCTTGGGTTGGTAAAGGAGCAGTTGGCCGTTAAGCCTCCATCTTTCAATGGGGTGAAGAAACCGAAGGATCCAGACGATGTCAACTTGGGTCAGTGCAAGCGTAAACTTGGGGACGGACACTTTACTGCTGCCATTAAAGTGCTTACGTCTTCTGGCATCGCCCCGCCCACACCCGACACTTTGCAGGAGCTCGAGGCCAAACACCCTTATGCACCCCCTCCCACTCTGTCCCCTTTTTCTCTCGACGAGGACGCACTTTCCGTACATAAAGACTTGGTGCTCAACAGGATTCGCAGTTTCCCTAAAGGGACGTCGTGTGGCCGTAATGGGCTCCGGGCACAACATTTGATGGACATTCTGGGTGGGGCGGCGACTGCCATCGCTGATGACGTGCTTAAGTCTATTACCGGAATTGTTAATCTGTTCCTTAGCGGTAAGTGCCCCATCCAACTGGGTGAATATATTGCTAGTGCCCCCTTGACCCCCTTAGTCAAGCCCGGTGGTGGATTACGGCCCATTGCGGTGGGTACGGTATGGCGAAGGCTTGTGTCCAAGGTCGCTTCCTCGTCCGTTGGTAACTCCATGAATTCTTATCTGCAGGATTTTCAATTTGGGGTTGGAGTCCCGGGGGGGGGGGGGGGTGAGGTCGTCCTCCATTCGGTGAATAGGATTATTGAGGCTAAAGGTGATGAAGTTGGACACTCTATGCTCCTGGTGGATTTTAAGAATGCTTTCAACCTGGTCGAGAGGAGTGTCTTACTGCAGGAAGCTAGAGCTCGGTGCCCGTCCATTGCTCCTTGGGTTGAGTTTTGTTATGCACGCCCTGCCAGGCTGTATTATGATAACTCTATCCTGTGGTCATGTCAGGGGGTTCAACAGGGGGATCCGCTGGGCCCTTTGTTGTTTGCCCTAGCTTTGCACCCTTTGGTTCATACCATTAATCGCTCTTGTGAGCTTGCCCTTCAGGCTTGGTATCTTGATGATGGCACTATTATCGGAGATACTCTCACGGTCGCTAAGGCGTTGGACATTATCAGAACGGAGGGCCCCGCTCGTGGTTTGTTCTTGAATGTTGATAAGACTGAACTCTTCTGGCCTGTGGAGGACCCTAGGAGTAGAGCAGAGGGTGTGTTCCCTACGAATATCGCTCGCCCGCTCCATGGCGTCAAACTTCTTGGGGGCTCTGTCAGCTTGGATGAAAGTTTTTGCCGCGACTTGGCTTCCAAAAGGGTCTCTAAAACCATATCTTTAATGGAGGCCATTAGCAAGCTTAACGATCCTCAATGTGAACTGCTCCTCTTGCGTAATTGTGCAGGAGTTTCAAAACTATCTTACGCCTTGAGAACATGCTCCCCCTTGTACTTATCAGAGGCCCAAGCTCAATTTGATCAGACGTTACGTGCCTCCTTGGAGAAGATTGTTACTACTTCTGGGCCGGGTTTTGGCGATTGGCAGTGGCGGCTGGCCACTCTCCCAATAAAGCTCGGTGGTCTCGGCATCCTTTCAGCGGGGGACATCATCCAATATGCCTTTCTTGCTTCTCGCATGCAAACGAGTGACCTACAGGAAAAGATACTTACCAAAACCGGTATTGTTACACATGGCCCTTCATTCCAGCATGCTTTGGATAAATTCAACGCTACTTGCAACACCGACTTTCTCACTGCCTCCGGGGGCGCTTCTGCCCCCCAAATGATGAAAACCTTGGCAAAGTGTTATTTCGGTGTCATTGAGAAAGACCTTGTTTCCAAGTACTCGCTAAGCCCAAAGCAAGTGGCTATACTCAGTAGCATTCGCGCCCCACATGCGTAGGACTTCCTCTTCACCATCCCCATCGACGGTCTAGGACAAAGGATGAACCCTCGCCAATTCCGGTCTGTGTTGTGCTACAGGCTCGCGGTTCCTATGTTCTCTGAAGGCAGCCTTTGCCCGAGTTGCAATGTACACCGTATGGACTAATGGGGAGATCACGCGGTCCACTGTTCTAGTGAAGTGGGTGTTAAGTTCAGGCATAATCTGGTGCGTGATACCCTTGTTGATATATGTTCCAAAGCCGGGATTATGGTGCGCAAAGAGGCTCCGTTGGGATTTCTTTCAGAGGAAGGGAGAGAATTACGTCCTGCAGATCTACTATTATTCAACTGGTTCCAAGGTAAGGACGTATGTCTGGATGTGACGGGGGTCTCTCCGTTTGCTGGGTCTGGGGCGACGTCATGGGCCCCCGGTGTTGCTTTGAGTAATGCTGTAGAAAAGAAAAGGAAGAAGTATGCGTCCAAGTGTGAAGACAATGGATACAAGTTCGTCCCTTTCGCTTTTTCTACGTTTGGGGAACTCGATGTGGAAGCTTTGAATACTCTTTCGCGGGTCAAGACTATTGCCAGCAGCCACTCCAATAACGCTAAATGTGGTAATTTTATTTTTCATCGAGTTAGTTTTTGTATTCAAAAAGGAGTGGGAGCACAGATTGTGTCTAGACTCCCCTCAAATTTCATGTAATTTCCATGTTTTCAATGAAAATATCACTTATTATTAAAAAAAATAATAATAAAAAATAATAATAATAATAATAATAATAATAATAATAATAATAATAATAAAATAATAAAAAATAAAAAATGATCAACCTCTAAAATAGTGCAAAGACATACTCTATCCGTTCCATATTAAATGTCTATGTTTGACTTTTTAAGTTTTTCTTTATCAACTTTAACTTTAAATATTTTTGTTTGTGTTATATACTATTTGATAAAAATTATATGCAATGAAAATACATTTAAAATTTAATCCATTCATACATTTTGTATCAAGTATTATATGACACAAACACAAATATTTAAGGTAAAAGTTGAGTAAGAAATACTTTAAAAAGTCAAACATGACATTTAATATAAGACGGGGGGAGTAAATAGTAATTTTAATCATATGGTTTTCTGTTTTGGTTTTGCTATATACTAAATTTATGAGTCAAAATCAAGTGGTGTGACGGCATGACCAACCCTCACGTTTTAGCAGCTAAGGCAAAGCTTTTGCGTTTATAAGGCGACACAAAATATGAAAATATTTATTTATTTATATTATATTTCATATATATCGAGTTTACAAAAAGACGTGAGATAAGGCGGTATAATGCGTGACGTGACGACATTACCAAGCTTCACGCCTTTGCAGAGCCTTTACGAGGCCTTTGCACTCCATTTAGAACCATGGTCAAAATTGCTTCCTGAGGCGTTAGAAAATAGTGATGATTGATATGGGAAACATCTCGAAACTAAGGAGTACTACTCAGTCACCGTATCATCTATACTACATTGTAATGCATTTGAAAATATTCTATAATTAGCAAGACTTAAAAATTCAGACTTAAACTTGCTAATTATAGAATAATTCAAATTGGAACTGCAATCTGCAGCAGGATTCCCACAATATAATGAGGTCCTTGACCTAAAATATATTGTTACAAAAAACATATAATGAAATACATTTACTTCTCACAAAATTTAATCAAAGAGTACTCGCCGCCGCATTGTGCAGATACAGTAGATATAAAACGCATGATGAAATATATACCGAGTATTACTATGCACATATCGTACATTACGAGCGCCTTTTGTAATTCTTAATTAGAGGCACTTTTCTTTCGTGACTTTATCTCTTTCAGAATTTAAGAAAAAGCAGTGAGCAACTAACTGGTTCTATTAATAGAAAGTTTAATTTCAACCATATATGATAAAGCCTTTGACCCTATTACTCAATTTGCGTATTTTCTTTTGTATATCAAAATGTCAGAATTATCAGCATAGATGTGCAAAGAGTTTATTTATTTATTTATTTATTTATTTTTGATGACGATGCCATATTGCCATGAGAGAAATAAGTCAAGTAATACCGTAACTAAAAATATATAATATACGGAAACATAATTAAACTCGTCACTATCAATTTGCCCTAGTGATTAGTTGTCATCCAGATCACGAGGTATCAAATCAATACTTACTCGATAAGTATAGCGCTACCAGATAAAGAGTTAGAAAACGATCATGGAAATATATCTTGATCAAGCCGCGTATATATCCGGATATAATTGAACAAATGATCTTTGCTT
Source organism: Artemisia argyi (assembly GCA_030686995.1). Classification (NCBI taxonomy): domain Eukaryota; kingdom Viridiplantae; phylum Streptophyta; class Magnoliopsida; order Asterales; family Asteraceae; genus Artemisia; species Artemisia argyi. The sequence continues at coordinate 142,368,001 of CM060706.1, forward strand.
TATGTTAATGTCCCGCGATTTCTGAGTTAAGTCACAAATCATCCTAAAAATACAAGTACAAACTTTGAGTCTTCCTTTTAATGAAACTTTCGATCCCATTTCCTAATTGATACCATCACCCTTCCCTCGTCACCTCCATCCCTTTAGTTAACAACTTTTTTATTTTGTGACACTAAAAAGTTGACTAGATAGAGATTCCTTGCATTCTTTCCCATTGTAATGAAAACAAAAACGTCCATACAAATGAAAATGACATTAAGTTTGGTCTTGGTCTTGGTCTTCTGATACAGAAACGTGTAACTCGATCACCAAAATCAAATTATTACTCGTAGATCCATACCATTTACATGTGAAATGGACCAAAACATGTACCACTATAAAGTTTTAATTTATGGTTGTACCGCTACAGTTTTGATTTGACTTTAAAAAAAAAAAAAAAAAAAAAAAAAAACTTTTTGAGTTAAATGCTAGAAGTTTCTTCTTTTTTGTCGTGTATTGCTACTTTATCATCATATCCACACTAAGAGCACAAGGTGCAGATGGGGAACCCGTGCTCGCCGTCCGATGTGGCATGGACAACGGCGAGCCGTTGCTCGCCGCCACACCGGAACACCCTCGCCGTTGGCCAACTCCTCGTGGCCACGGCGAAGCAAAACGTCTAACATTTTGTCAGATTTATTTATTTATTTATTTATTATTTTTTTTTTGGCTTATTATTTGGAGATGTGTTTGGTTTGTATATTTGAAGAAGACAACGTTTGCAGGTTTGTATATTTGAAGAAGACAACATGTATTTGCTTTTTTTTTTTTTTTTTTTTTTTTTTGCAGTTTTAGTCCTTGTAGTTTTAGTCATTGTAGTTTTTTTTATCAATATTTACAGTTTTGGTCCTTGTTTATTTGCATTTTTCTCGTATCGTATTTTTTTTTCTGTATTGTAACTTTTTATTTTATAAAATAAAATTAGTATGTTTTTTTTATTTTTTACGGCTCAATGGAACAGAATGAATCATGTGTACTTCTCTGTCGTATCGTATGTTTTTTTTTTCGCAAATCGTATGTTTTTTTTTTTTTTTTTTTTTTTTTTCGTATTGTAACTTTTTTTATTTGATGAAATAAAATTAGTATGTTTTGTTATGTTTTATTATTTGTAAAATGAATTTAATTTATTTAATGAAATGAATAAAAAATAAATGTGTAAGAGGTGGGGCCCTAATAGGGAAGTTGAGGTTTGTTGTTTGGTGAGAGGAGGTTTGTTGTGGTTAGTTGAAATTGAGGTGTTTTGGTGATGTGATATGGTGGGGCCCGAATGGGGAGGCAATGCCTTGCCTTTGCACCTAGTGCTCTAATATAAAGTGTTCATTTAAAGCAACGAATTATGGAGTATAGTTTTCCCACTACTACGGTAACTCTATTAACCGCCCCATAATATCTACAGTTCTACACCAATAAAAGTTTCAAGGATTAAAACCAAAGAAAATTACAAACACATTGAATATTGAAGCATAACTGTGAATTATAAACTTCATTTTTCTATTTACGTTAATACAAACAATTATCAAAGTATTAATAATACAGTCATTGTAAAAAGAAATTTGTTAATTAGTGAAATTTCGTGAAGTGCTTATTTATAATGAAGTGCTTCTTTAAGAGAACAACTTTCAAATTCGAAAGTCTCTCTTACCATCTTCATAAGATCGAATTCTCAAATTTCGGAAGTCTTTCTTACTATTTTCATAACAATGAATACCATGACTTGCATTTCGAATTTGTGTAAAAACAGAAATTTTAGGATAACTTCTAACTCAAAAGATATTATATTAGGCGCTAGCTATTAAATGATATCCACGATCACTTACCAATGGGCTTGTGGTCCACTGGGCATGCCTTATTCAGTTAAGCGTGCCTAGTGGAGAGTAATACCGGTTTGGGTGACCAAACCGGGAAGTCCTCACTTGTGGACCACTGCCCTGTCGGTACGATTTCAAAGTCCTTCAATGAAGGTTTCAACCCACCAGGGTTCGAATCTGAAGAAGGCAGGGTTTACTTCAATTTAAGTGTCGTGCCTTCGGACGGCTTAAGTTGAAGGTTTTCCCCCATCGAGTTTCAAATTGGACATGAATTTCCCTTGAAAGAAAGTAACCGTTCAAAAAAAATCACTTACCTAATAACTATGTTGAGTGTTGACTTCAGATTATTATTGCTTCTAAACTAATTTTACAGATGTGCACTTTTAATAACTCTACACACAAAGGTTCAATAATTATTCTACATGATACTTACACCACTTTTTTTGATGCACACACCACAATTATGCATATAACATGTTGTAATATGTGCATTAATGATGTAACATTGTGGTGTATGCATAAAAAAAGTGATGTAAGTATCACTTCCCAATTGTGGTGTATGCATAAAAAAAATGATGTAAGTATCACTTCCCATATTCTACCGGCCCGTAGACGCGCAAACTCATTATATCATTGTATGATGGCTTTTTAAAATTTATTTCTCAAATAAATAAAACTAGAAATTTGGTAAACTAGAGCCATAAGTGTACCTTGAAAATAAACCCTCATACGTTAAAATTTGCAATCCAGCGAATTTCTAATCCTTAAACATACCCTTTAGACCTATGTTTAGCGAAAACAATAAAACTGATATACAAGTGCATGCAACATGAAACTCTAGTTTTGAATATCAATATATTCATTCCAGGGGTAAAATCTTGGAAAAACACCCCAAAATTACAAACTTTTAACCATACAAAACTACTCATCCATACGTATTTACAGAAAAACGTATCAATTAACAAGCTCTTAAACTTTTTTTCTTCTTCTTTTTTTAACCATTGTTTCTTATCTTTTGACCGACTAATTTACGAGATTTGAACTCATCTACTCAGGTATAGCACTCAAGGCAGAAAAATTCCTTCTCCTCCCACTCCTTCCATTACTCCCCACATCCGAAACCTTCCCAGAACTCTTCACATTCACATTCACCCCACTAAAATACACATTCTTACTCCCACATTTCCCGCCACATTTTTTAGCCAATGCAGAACTCGCCTTGACAGCCAGGGCCGCCATTTCCTCAGCCCCCAAAGGCCTCCTCAACCGGCTCAAAGGCAAAGCAAAGTACAACTGTCCAGGCTGGAGCACATCCTCGTCCCGAACAGCAGATGCAACGTCGTCAAACTCCATCTCATCCGAGTTGCAGATGAAAACGGATGGGTGCTTTTGTAGCACGTAAGAAACTCTTACAGGGTATGTGTATTCTTGTAATGTCCCATCTGTTAATATCAACTTTGCTGTTGCTACAGCTGTGGATTGGCATGAGCTGCAAATACCCATGTTGGTGTTTTAGAGTTAAGAGAGAAATTGAAGATGTGTGGGAAATGAGATGGGGTGTGGTTTATATATGGGATGATTAAGATGGTGGGGTTCTTCATGAGGAAGGAGGTGTGATGAGCTGTGTATTATGACAGGCTGGAAGAATCTATATACAGTAAATACGTAAAAGGAAAATTGTGTGATATAGGTTGTGACGTATGGAGATAAGTAGGTGTGTTTATAAGACGGTTTAGTTGAGAAAAAAGATTAGTAAATTGGATACTTTAACGCTGTGTTCTCCGATTTTTCATTAAAAGTCACTTCTCTTTTTTTCTCTTTTTTTTTAAAAGTGGGCGGATCATCTTCCTCACAGAAAACACTCACATTTTCTTTCCTCAATCACTTTCTTTCTCTCCAATTTCTTTCTTAAAAAAACTGAAGAACACAACTTTAACTATCTTCCTTCCTCAATCATTTCCTTTCTCTACAAAAACAAACTTAAAAACACAGCGTAAGAAAAAATTAAATATTATAAAACATTTAGAAAATGAAAATGATATGTAAGTTTAACTTTTTTATTAAGACACTTTAACTAATGTATCAAATAGTTGTATTATTTATATATATTATGTTTTATCTGTTTTTATATTAAAATGTGCAAATTAAAAGCTTATGCGTACAATTTTCATGAACTTACTTGGTGTTATTGTGTGACAAATTAAAGGATTCGGCACGCGTAAATTTAAAGAAGATTGTGTCTGACTTGATGTTGTTTGATTGATAAATGTTGCGAAATTGTGTGGTTGATTTGATGTGTTTCTCGGCTAAAAGCTTATGACAATCTCGTTTTTTGCTCAATTGATTTGATGTTTGTCGATTGACGGTTTATGACAACTCATTTTTGCTCAATTGACGATTGTGATAAAACTTGGTTACCTTTGCTCGACGATAATGCTTTTTTGCTCGACAAAAATTAAAGATATTCTCGAACATTGACACGTGCCAAAATAGTAGTGGATCGTGCCCTCGCACAATTAGATACACGCTATTTCTAAACTTTTTAAGATATTGAAAGGTAATTTATAAGGTCTTTTAGTTATTCTTCTTTTGTATTTGGTAAAACTTTGTGCTCCTAGCGTTTAAGTTTCTAAAATTTTTTTAGATATTGAAAGAAACTTTATAAGCTCTTTTAGTTATTCTTCCTTTGTATTTGGTAAAATTTTGTACCCCTAGTGTTTAAGTTTTCAAAAATGTGTGATTAGACGTTTTATCTGAAATATTTTTGGAGAGACTTTACGATAACGTTAGGTTCTAACTTTTTATTATACTATGTGCTAGTTGCCTAGTTGTGTTTTGATAAAGTTGTTTGAGAGGTGCTTATAGCTATATTAGCATGCAAAGTTGAGTTATCAATTCTTATTCTTTAAAGATAATGCATAATTAGTTTAACTTTACGTGAAAAATAATAAAGCCAAAGTGTGCTTTTTGAAATGTGGAATATATTGTCAAGAACAAAGGTTTATGCTCAGTCGTTCTTTAAAAAGGTTTGATGCGATGGATCATAATGATACTTAAAAAGTAATTAAGGTATAATGAACTAACTATGTGATCTTATGATTATGTATTAAGCTATGATAAACCATGTGTTACATGTGAACACATGGTAATTATATATAGTACACTATATAATTATAGTAGCATGTTTCTTTGTAATTAACACCAAAAAGTCCATTGATCTTCCGAACATATAGTAGAAAAAGAATATCAATCCATTCTTTTACATATATATTTACTTGAACAATAATGGATAATTTTCACATCATGAATGATATATATCGTACATGTCATGTCTAACATAGAACTTATTCGATACTAATTTGGACGGCCAAATGATTTCTATTTCTCAATACAAATCGTAAACATTAATCGGATATCATCATGGAATCATTCTCTCGTATATGCTTTATCAACCGTCAACTTAAATTTCAGCTTTTACTAGAATGTTACACCCTATCTTTAGAATGCATTCATCATACAATCATGGCAAATATAGTAACTTATTTTTGCCAATCCCACGCAAGCACATCGATTGTTCTGACATATTTTGTTTTTAGTTTCGTTTGCTTTCTAAAAATAACGAAGTGGTATAGAAGTACACGACAAAAAGTAGGGTAGAAGTGAAGGCATTTACGTAATATTAGGGAAGTTGAAGGGTAATAGGTGTGATATACGTGGCATGGTTCACGAGACTATAGAGCCACGGTGCGAGTGTATGAGATGAGCACGTGGAAGAAAGTGGCACTGGTACCGAGCACCAAACCACTGACACCTGATGCTAACCATATCTCTCGACATGCACCCCAATTGCCAATTTACGTTTATGCCCCACTCTTGATGATCAGTCTACTTTTTCCCTTTTTAAGCAAACGACAAAACCTAGGAGGAAAATATACAAAATGATGTAATAAAAATGATCATCAATTTATGTATTAGTTTTCTTTTTTCAAGAAATAAGGCATTCGTTTAACACTTCACAAAAAACAAAAGATGGTTTAGTGATCGATTATCCTAATGTTTTCTGTAAGTTAAGATTAGTTCTAGTATTTGACTAAACCGATCATTCTATATCAACGTTATACAATTATTAAATTCACCAATAATTAAACTCACGTAGTGATTAATACTTTTCTTTATACTCCACACAAATACAAACTAACATGCACACACAAAGAGAAGAAAGAATTGTTTTGATGGTTCGGAATACCAAACCACCTCAAAATATTGACAACACGCGCACCTAGTGTAAAATTTGCGGCACCTAGTGTAAATATTATAGGTTTTAAAGGTAATTTAATTAATGTTACAAACAAATCTCCGATTCAGCCCCTTAAAATAAATTCGCCCCCCAAAAAAAATGTTCAAGTTCCGTCTATACACACACGATTCACTTCCTCCGTAACAAGAGATGAGTTGTGGTCACACCCCCTTCACGCGTGAAGGAGACACCATTGAGGTTGGTAATAATAAGGTTTCTCATACGGATACGTATCTCAGTCTTAAACTTGTCCAATTAAATCGTACATTGAAAACATCTGCCACAAACTATTTTGATGCTTAGTGATATATCTTAAGGCATGTAATTTATGAACTTGTTTTGCATATGAGGGACTTTCCTCATTATCACCTTCGACAGATCAACAGGTAAACAATCTAACCTACTTGTGCTAAAACAAAAATTAGAATGTGTTTATAATAGCATAAAGTGTATTAAATATTAATTAAAAAAGTTTCGTGAAATGAATAATATTGCATTATTAATGGCTAATGATTCGCACACTCTTCTTTTTTATTTGCACACTCCATCTTGTGCTATAAACAGTTGTACATTTGTTTGATGCTGCTTTGACAGTTTGTACATTAGAGTGTACGGATAAAATAAGAGAGTGTGCCAATCAACTCCCATTATTAATGCCTTTTGCCTTTTACTTGTAATTAACACTGCGTTCCCGAGTTTTATTTTTGAAAGAAGAGAAAAAAGTGGGAAGAAAACAAAATGAATTCGTGTTCCAGAGTTTTTTTCAAGAGAGAAGAGAAGAGAAGAGGAGAGTAAATTTGGCAAAACTTCTCTCCAAAACTTTCTTCCCAAAAGTGAGATGATTTGGAGAGAAGTTATTTTAGGAAGCTTTTAATAAATGTAATTACTTAAATAACCTAATATAAAACATAACTTTTATATATAATAAAGGGTATAATTGTAAAATCATAAGTTATCACTTCTTTTCTCTCCGAACTTGAGAACATGCTATTAAAAATAAAATTTCATTCATCTTTTCTTTTTTTTCTGTCTATTTTTAACTCTTCTCTTCTTTTCTTTCAATGCAAAAACTTGGAAACAGAGTGTAAATAATATCAACCTCTTTGATTAATCGGTTAAAAGATAAAAATCATAGTTATTAAAAAAATAGTATCAAGTTTAGTACTGTCAAATTTGAAGTGCATTTTCAATACTTTCTGCATTTTGGTGCAAAAATTATATTTAGTGGTGATATTAGAGATGCTCATAGCATGCAAAAGAATGTATTTGACAAAACTCTCTCCATAAGTTTTTTGAAAGGGAAAAAAAAAATACATAACTCATTTTTAACCTAAATCCAATTAACATGTTCAACTTGTTCACTTTATTCAAGTAACACAAAAAGTTAATTCGAGTCATCATCGTCGACGTGCAAACTCGGGCCTCCACGAATAGCGCGCAATAGTGTGATTGTGTGAAACGGGACAAACTACACCAAACATAGACTTGGGCGCGTGACGAAAAGTTAAAGCCGCCATGAAATTAAAATCTACGCTGTAGAATTTATTTCTCTTACATTTCAGACGCCGCGCTTGTTTATCAGCTTGCCTATTTTGTCGTCATGATATTAAACCACTAACTGTTTAAGAATATTGATTTAGGCTTCAAGCACGTGGCGAAAATAAATGTTTAAATGACCATGATACATCATGTTGCTAATCAAAGAGATAGATAAATGAATACGAGTTCAATTCAAATAAAAAATATAGGCTCACTATTTTGCTTACATTCACAATATTTCACAAAATAATCGATCATGTTGATGTAGATATGAGAGATCCTCTATCATTTAAATTAAACCTAATTTTGAAAAAAAATATCCTGTAATGCTAAGTTTAAGTTGTCATTTGAACTAGTAGATGATAGGTTAGAAGGCCAAGATAGCGGATTATGATCCATTAGGTTTTGCATATGTATCTCTATTGTGCGTGAATAATAATCAAAACTTACAAGGAATTCTTATCATGAGCGGGTCTGATCCCGAGAAATGGTTGGTCGTCTCCTCAAAAATATAACCGCCACCATTTATTCCTTCATTACGAAAAAAATGCAATTTTTGGCCAAAAATGTTCCCTCATATAGTTTTGGCCACAACTTTTTAATCGTATGGAGTTAATTGATGCGTCAGCGTCAATCCCTTCGTTTTCAAATTCTACACAAAAGCTTACCAAGATCACCTTCCTTAGCCGCCGGGCGTCGCTGGAAGCCGACTTCCGAAAAAGGAAAAAAATATACACTTTTCTTTTATTGTTGATGTTTGTGCATGATGATGATTAATCTGTGCTTGTTATCGGATATCTTCATCAACAAATTTGTTATTTGCTTTTGCTACTGCTTTTATTTGATTTTTTTTTTTGTTATTTGAAGAATTGTTTTCGCTTGCTGTTGGATATCTTCATAAAAAACAAATTTTATTTGCTATTGCTTTGTGTTTTAAGTTTTCTCACCGGTCCGAGTTGTCACACTATGGAGGAGTACTTAGTAATAGGTTAGATGGTCCAAAAGCGATTGCGGGTTATACCTCCATTAAGGTTTGCTCATATATCTCTATATATTGTGCATGAATAATAATTATAATAGCATACGGGAAATTCTATAATCCAACATTATCAACTTTGTATATTTTGCGACCATATATGATATATACATCTAAGACTTACAATTTCAGAAGAAAGTGTTTATAAGATTCTGGTGTATAAAGTCCTTCCCAAATGGATTACCTAAGAAATTATACAACTCTCGTCCATTGGTCGTGCTACATTTCCATCTTACAACTCTCGTCCATTGGTCGTGCTTTCTTAAGTTTTCTTAAAAGCACTTAATAATAGAATTATACCAATGAAGCACAAAGCATGCAGCAAGGAAACTTCCCTAAAACATACTGTAATTCATTCCACTATCCACATTCCACATTAGCTTCACCAAATTTTGAATAATTTATAAAACATATGAATTGAAAATATATCATGTGCAGCCTGCCAAGCAAAGCTGTATTAGGCTCCACTAGCTACCAGTCATCTCCATTTTGTATAAACAATTCACAAATCTGAAGATCTACACTAACATTATTCCAAATGCAGGCAATTTCTCCCCTATACTGACTGGATTTCAAGAATTTAATTAGTTGCCACGTTCATAAGTTTACCAAACAACCGGCAACATGACAAGATAACTGTAGTAGCAATGACTAGGACTATAATTAAGAAATACCCATTCAGTATCTTGTTCCTATGCATGTAAATGTTGGTCAATTATATATGTTTTTTACTCTATGCTTAACTGTGATTGTCTGAGAATATGCAACAAGATTGATTCCTTGTGATATGATCTGGATTCTGGACTGGTCAAACTTATACATCAAATGATAATCCACACGCATGGTTAATCGTTTTGAATATTAAACAAATGTCAATGATGAATGTGATACAGAAAACCTTGGTTGTTTTTCTTCTGTGGTGTTGGTTGTTGATTATAATAATTGGTTATTGATTCTATATGGTAGGTTTTTGTTTTCCCACTTGCTTTAAACAAGCTAAAAGGATAATATGCGTCGATCTATAGTCATCTTTCTTGCCATTCTAGGCAACTTTCGGTTAATTAGGAGCCACTTTCAATTAATTAAGAACTTCCATTTTTTGCTTCATGTGCTCTAAGATAGAAAGGGTGCCTGCTAGAAGCTCATGAAGATCTGGTACGAGTGTAAGGACTTACGGTCTGAGATTCAGCAATGGGACACGCATGCTTAAGTTAAAATATAAATCTAGCAAAAACAGTTATCAATTCCAATTCCAATTCCAGTGGTTAAGATTGTGTACATGTTATAATGGTCAAATTCTTATTCTAGGTGACAGCATTGGCTAGAGTTTATGAGCTAGTTTCAGGCGCATTCAACTGTGGTGCTAACACATAACGGAAAGACAAACACGATATCTAAAAGACACGTTTTGTGAAAAAAGTTTATTATGTTGCTGAACAAATTCTCAAGGTTACGAAAGACAGCCTAGAGTAATTCTATTTTTGGCAGCTTGGCCAATACTTCTAAATCCAAAATGGCGTCAAATAACAAAAAATTGCTTCAATCAACACATGAAAATCAGAAAGTGTTGATTGTAGGTTACTCACCTCACAAATGAGATAAAACTGAACCAGAATTCATAGAGAAAAACCCAAATTGTCGAACTTAGAGCCGCAGCAGACGAAATTTTGGCTTCACAGTTGGGCCAAACATCCAGCTATTTGTCATAACATCCAACCCATCATGAGCTTTTAATGGATAATTCACGGAACATACTCCTTATGGATCGAAAGTTATGCTTGTTTCAAGTAGATCTGGTTTCCATCGCTATGCTCCCATTGATCCATGAAATTGTCTGCCAACTGCATAGGTTGTGACATTGTTCAGCGATTCCCTATAATTTCTCCAAGTTCTCAGAAATATTTCAGTTCTGAAATTGTGTGGTACTAAACTTCACATTTAGATGTCTGTCTGTATAATTTGCAAGAAATCAGGAATAAGGTCATCTATTAGAGATCCCGTGTTTGACATCCCATCTCTTCAACTTCATACCTTAATGCCTTCAAATGATCGGTTAGCTGATCCAACAACTCATACACATCACTTGACAACTCATTTCTCTGATCATCAACCATAAACTCGTAGACATGCCCGTTAACCTCAACAGAACTGACACCTCCACTTTTCTTGATACCTTGATCCTTCATTAATTTCCTTATGTTCTTCACATCGTGCCATCTTTTAGCTTCAGAGAACATGTTTGATACAAGCACATAAATTCCTGAAGTATACGGCTCTAGCTCCAAAACTTGTTTTAAAACTTGCTTCCCCATTTTAATATTCCCGTGTATCCTACAAGCTCCAAGCAAAGAACCCCAAACTACAGCGTCTGGCTTCATTGGCATTTCAATTATTAGTTTAACAGCTTCACCAAATAGTCCTACTCGTCCAAACAGATCAATCATACAAGCATAGTGTTCAATATCATGTGGTATTTTGTAGACACTAGTCATTTGGTCGAAGTAGTATTTACCTAAAGCTACGAGACCACTGTGACAACATGCAGAAAGCAAGCCCATGAAGGTGATCGGATCAGGCTGTATCCCACTAGCCTGCATGCTATCGAAGAGTTCAACTGCTTTAAGCCCACACCCATGTAAGGCTAGTGCTCCAATCATAACATTCCACGAAACAAGATTCTTCTCGGGCATTTCAGAAAAGATACTTAAAGAAGTATCCAACAACCCACATTTGGCATACATGTCTGTTAACGAATTAAACAATGTGACACTAGGTGTTACATAGTTAGAACATATATAACTATGGACCTTTTTCCCCGTTTCCAAATCACCAATTTGACAGCAAGCTGAAAGAACGCTAGCTAGAGTCGTCTCATCAGGATTTAGTCCAGCATTAAACATATCACTGTACAGACCCAAAGCTTTACTATACAAACCTTTTTGTAAATAGCAAGAAATCATCGAATTCCAAGAAACCACATTTTTTAACGGCATTTTATAAAATAGATCCTTTGCAGACTCCACTAGACCATATTTAGCATAAGCACTAACCATAGACGTCCACGAAACCACATTTTTATCACTCATTCGGTCAAAGAAAGTTTGAGCTGTTTCCAAATGTCCACACTTTGCGTACATGTCCACAATAGCATTTTGAACATAAATATCAATACGATCCCTAGTAGTCACGATATACGAATGCAAGAGTCTTCCCAACACTTCCTGGCCCTTTTGTGAACAAACAGAAAACAAGCTAACAAACGTAAAATCATCAGGCTCCACACCTACTTCCCTCATCATCCGAAACAACAAAAAGGCTTCCTTAAAATCACCCATCTTAGAATACCCACCAATCATCGTATTCCACGTAACCAAACTCCTATCACCCATATCATCAAAAACCTTTCTCGAACACCTAATCTCCCCACACCCACAATAAACACTAATCAACCCATTTTGCACATAAACATTCTTCTCAAACCCCATCTTCACAACCCGAACATGTACCAAAACCCCTTCTAACAACCCACATAACACCGCACACGCCTTCAGCACAAAAGGGTACGTAAACTCATTCGGTTCAATCCCAAAACAAATCATCTCCTTATAAAGATCAAAACCCTTAATCATTTTCTCATTATTAACATAACCCCTGATCAAACTGTTATACATATGTCTATTTCTTTGAGGCATTTGATCGAACACATGGTGGGCGTAACGTAAATCCGGGGTTTTCGATAAGGCGCAAAAGGAGATTAGCTTGCTGATTGTGATTGGGTCTTGATGGAGTCCATGAATGATGATTTGGGTGTGAGTCTGTTTGAGTTTAGTCATTGATTCACATTTTTCAATGTTGGATATCAAAGTATTAGTGTTGGTTAAGGATGAATAGGAAAGTGAGTGTGTTTTGATTTGGCGGGAAAAAACGTTTAAATGTTTAATAGATGTGAACATGTTCGGTAAATTTAGTACATAACTTTTACAAAGTGTACATGAGTGAGTGATATGATTATAGCTTGAAAAATTAGTTTATTTTGAATATTCAGGCCTCTTGATAAGTTGTTGTACATTGGAATCTCACTTGTAGCTAACTTGTTTCCACTATGTTGTACTACAATTTTATAAATGTTACTTTACATGCATTAATTTTGTTAAGTTTATGAAAAAGTCTAAAAACTAAGACCATGTGTAATGGTCGGTTGACTAGTCAGTCGGTCGCTTAGGTCGACGCGTCGGCCACCATTACACACCCTTATTTGTGACGCGTCGAGCAAGTGAAGTAGCTTTCTATTTGAAACGCCAAAGATTTTTATTTTTTTACGCTAGACATCATCCTATACACCGTATAGTATAATATATATACACCGTATAGGTTGTATCATTATTAATTTTTTTCTTCTAAAACTGCACTTTGAGCCGTTTCCGAAACATGAAACTGAACATAACTTAACATATATCATTGTTAAACATAACACCAATGCGAAACTGAACATAACATATATCATTATTAAACATAACACCAATGCTTCATTACAGTTTCATACACTATAGATTCTTATAAACCCAATACAACGAAAAGTGGGTATTTTTCAAGCTTGTTCCAAACACTCCATTTCCTATACTACTATTATAAGTTTGACACATAACATTAAACGTTTCCAGAAATCATTTCATTTGACTTCAAAAGACACATGGGCGTAAGTAGCTGTATCAAGAGGAGGTAAAAGAAGGCTCGTTACCAACACAAGCATCACCGATAGCTAACCCTTTGGTCCTTTCCCCTTGACCTTTAGCACATCGCTTGGTTCACCTATAAAACATGATATATAAAGCAGCGTGAGTAAACGAAAGTGCGGCTAGCAATAAACACACAATATAATAACCATAATGCAAACTGTATCATACGTGTAATTCCCAGTTTTACTTAAGAATACATTTAATATTAAGAAACAAAGTTTATTACTAGTTGAGTTCTTAGTCGAGAGACAAACTCGGGTTATGGGAGGTACAAATGAGTGATATAATCAATCAGACAAAATGAGTAAATTCACTAACGCACACAGATTGTAGTACACTCTCTCTCACACACACATCTTGTGTCTAAAACCTTGCACACTTCTTATTTATGATACTACCAACATACTTTCTAGACTATTATTACATTTAATTGTAATTCCTAACAATCTATCCAATGTAATATTAGTCTGGGTTAGGTCTAGGTGCCTTTCAGCGTATATTCCCTTAGGATGAGTCCTCGAAGTTGAAGCGTAGAGAATCTCTGACAAGTACGGAATGATGTTTTCTTCTTCGTTCTGGTCTTCTTTCATTAGTGGGTTATTTGCTTCTTTAGTGTGCAGGGTGCACTACGGGAAACACAAAAGAAAAGATGAGGTGGGCTACTTTTTCCCCTCCCCTCTCTCAGTCTCTTGCATGAAACTAGCGGGAAACACATAAATTGGTCTTTTGCGGGATTACACTCCCGAAGAAAAAAAGAGAGAGACAATGGAGAAAGCTAGTGGGGACCTAGGAGAGAGAATAATTATTTTATTGTATTGTGAGAGAGAGGTAGTGCCGTAGTGGGACACTAGCTATAATACCCATGCACGCACGTGGTTGAAACATGAATTACATTTAATTTAGATATTACACGTGAATTTTTAATGTTGCATATTTTAATTCAAAATAATTATATATAGTTATTCTTTTTTTAGCATCAATATCTATACTTAAACTTTAAACATAAACAGATGAATACTTATGAGTCGTTGCATTATAATCACAATTTAAATAGTGAAAAATTAATTAACAACAACAATAATAAGCATTTGTTTCTATTCGTATATTTATAATATTGTATGTTCAGAGTCTTTGGTATTATGAATAATTTAATTAAAAAATAAAAGTAATAACAACAATTAACTAATAAAAAAGGGTTCTTTGTAAATATAAACTGTACACTACATTTGTTAGAGTTATTTATAAAAATAGAGTGAATCTAATATTATTTTATAAAGTTTAGAACTTTTTTTGTTTTTGTTTTTGTTTTTGTTTTGTTTTTTGTTTTTTGTTTTTTTTGTTTTTTTGTTTTTTTTGGAACAATAAAGTTTAGAACTTGGTGATAAATTGTATTCAACAATCAGAATATAACATTATTTTTGGAGTAAAATTTACATAAATGGTCTTTGTGATTTGGCGAATGCGACTTTAAACTATCAGAGATGATAGATGCAACTTTTGTCAAACCACAAAGACCATTTATGTAATTTATTCTTATTTTTATATTTATTCATTATAATTTTACATTTATAAATTTATTTTAAAATTTTTGTTTACTATATGAATATATAAGAATTTACCTGTGAAAATTGTGATATAAGTACAACTAATAAATATGCATGAGTTTGTCATTACGTATTAATATCTATTAATATTTTTTTATAAAATTTTATTGGATGAAAGATTTATCTTTGTTTAGCTAACATAGATGTTGAGGTTGAGGTTGATGTTGTTGTTGTTTAACTTTAACTATTGATATTATGTTGTACAAAATGTGCGAGTTTAGTAGCACTTAATGAGCGTTGATGAAGTTAAAATATCTTTCGTAAATTTTTTTAAAAATGGTTTTCCGGATATCTGTATATAAACTTTAAATAATAATTACATGAGTCGTTGTTATAAGTACAATCTCATATTTGATATCATGTTGTACAAAATATGTGAGTTTAGTAGCACGAGCGTTGTCATTGTTAAAAGTTAAAATATATCCGTATATAAAGTTTTATTTAGTTGACATAGATGTTGTGGTTGTTGTTGTTTAACTTTTAACAATTGGTATCATGTTGTACCATATGTGCGAGTTTAGTAGCAGATAATAAGCTGATGAAGTTAAAATGTACTCCGTAAAGTTTTTTAAAAATGTTTTCAAGATATTCGTATATACACTTTAAATAATAATTACATGAGTCATTGTTATAAGTACAATTGCGTATATTTATTTTCATATCACAGTATCTCATGATTAAAATTTGATATTTATATTATCGTTAATAATAATTTAGCCGTATTTAATATTTAAATCCGTGTACGCATAGATTAAACTTTTAAATACGATAACATGAGTCCTTATTTAACGTACATAGTAAAAAGAATATTAATAGATGAAAGTTTAAAATTAATATTTATTTTAAAAATATTTAACGTATATTAAACCTAATTCGTATATTTATAAAATTTTGTAAGTTTAATGGATGGAAGTCTCAAGCCGATACTAATACTCATGTAATTGTAAACAAAGTTCATATTACAAAGTATAGGGGGTAGTAAGAGGTTATTTTTTTATTATCAGAAGTTATCAAAAAAACATGGAAATTTATAATTTTACACTTAACTCCATATAATATACTAGCTTCAAGACTCGCCCGATGGGCGGGCTAGCTCTATCAGTTTATTTCAATTAATAGTATATTAATAAAATAAAACATCAAAATACCATACGAATACGCATTCAATTTTAAAAAAAGATACATAATGTAAGGAATATATGTATCATTATTGGTGTCTACTGAATCACCCTCGTATTCTTTAACATATCAATAAAAAAATTGATTCTTATTTATAGATAATGGACTCAACTAAAGAATGCCACATAAGCCTTTTTCATAAGTCTCAAAAAGTAAAGCATCGGGATTAAAGTTTGTGGTGACAAAGGGTGGCCTATTCCTCCTTCCAACAACACCAATCATGCAAAAATACGGGCTTCACATAAAGATCAATGGCATGCATCGTAAATACTCCTAAAACTATGATAGATTAAGTATGTGACCTGTAGAAAACATGTTTATCAAATTATTAATCTCAAGTAATAAGAGTTTGTTAAATGTGCAGTGATAGTTTAACATCTTTTATATCGAAGGTGCAACCTGGTTCATAACAATAATATGAATATTCTTCAAATCAATGAATGTGATAAATGGAAAATATAAGGTTAATAACTTCTACCATATACATTATCATGTATCAAGAAGTGTAATAAAGTACGGTATCAATTATCATGTATCAATAACTTAAATAACGTAAAGATCAAGTTTTGCCAGGAAAAGAAAAGAAGTTAGTAAATATGTATACAAATTGAATTTTAGAGAAGTGAGTCTACACGGGTTTGGGTTGAAATAGGTATTAAAGGGTCTGTTCGAATTGGGCAACCAACAAACACTACTAACCATCTTTTTTACTAATGGGTCGGTTTAGATCATAGTGAAATACATGAGAACATAAAACTTGGTTCCATCGTGTAATATGCCAATTATTTACCCACGAAATCTATGTTATAGACACATTAATAACTAAAATAAGTGAATCTTACAAAAAGGAAATCAAATGAAATTGTTTGAAGTGTAAGTAAAAGAAAGTATGATTCTCTAGATTGCTTAAGAAAACCAACCGCCTAAGACACTTTTTCCAATCATTCATATCTTTGTGCATCATCAACATAAGCAAAATGAATCTCATTTTCAAATCAAGTCAATATACCACTTTTTTGTCTATGTGTTTTTACGAATTGAATTTCAACTATTTTCATTAGTAGACTAATAAAATAACCTTTGCACAAAAACTTATTTTGTTTAAAATACATGTGGAGTTCTTTTAGAATTAAGACGATATAGAAAAAAGGCTGGAAGAAAGGCTTCGCAGATTCAACAGAATTCATTCATCTCTAAATGCTACTTATACTGATATCTCATTTGTTGCCCACCTCGAGTTAATTCTAGTTTGATAATTCACAAATAGATATTTACTAAAACAGTAAAACATATGCTACTCAAATTACATCAGGTTTAGATGAACAAATTTTAAATTCATATAAAATAAAGTGAAACGACAAAAAGTAAGAGGTGTTAACAAATAAATAATACGTTGTATATTCACATTGGTTTTAGTCATAAGCACGTAAATAATGTATATTACCTTATGTGATCACATTTTCTTCAACTTGAGCTTGTATTTTCTCCTTGACGCGCTTAAAATGCTTCTTATTTTTTATAGTCATCACTATGATAGCAGTTGGATGGCGTAAGGAAGCCCAGCCCCATTGGCACTGTTATCTTCATATTCCTCATAGTCTGTCTAAAAAAGACGATGTTCAAGCAATACACAGATTCGTGGGGCTGTTTAATGAACTATCAACTTAGAGTGTTTGACAAAACCAATTAGGTAAGGAATAGCTGTAAAATTATAAAAGTAAGCTCGCAATCCTTATGTCTTGGCCTTGGGTTATTTCTAATTCGAGTTCTTTGAATAATATTAATCATATAAACACATATCCAAACAACTACACAATATGTAAACCAATTGATAAAAGCTAAAATGATTACATTCATCATCAATAACCGCAATTTGCCCAACTTCATGCTCATTTCTACAAACCCGATAAATCTGATCCTAAATAGTAACGAAAAGCCTAATTAGTTTTCAAACTTTTAAAAACCCGACTAATTGACACCTTTAAAACAATCAAAACTCTCATAAGTCAAAAATCATACATGGATCTCAAAAGACATTCATACCAAAGCTAGAATCTTTTTTAAGCTACTGTATGAAGTAGCTCTACATTTCCTTAAGCCACGATCTCGCCTTTTTGTTAACACTATATTTCATGATGAAAATCAACTTGGTGACAAATTTTGGAGGTTGCAAACAATTTTCCATATGAAACTAATGAATTCAAGTGCTTGTCATTTCTCACCACTCTTAAGTGTTCATCATAATATGAGTTAAACTATTCCAAAATTGTACAATTATTTAGACATACGACACAAACAGTTCTAACTTATTCCAAAAAGCTTACATGCAAAAAAAATCACAATTTGGTCAAAAGCTTACTTGTTTGCTTCGATAAATTCTCTATACTCTTTCTTCATTTTGACCCCTGATACACTCCTGCATATTCATTCATGGATGCAAGTAACTCAGAATTCAAGCATAACATGTTTAGATAAACAGATTTACAACACTTTTGATATTATAGAAGATATATAATAAAATTAAAGCCAAAAATGAAGAACAAATTTGTCAACCTGATTATTTCTTTATGCTTAAAGAATTGGACACATGGTGTACCCATGATATTTGTTGCCTCTACAATTTCTGCATCTTCTAATATCAATCTTAACAAAGTGGACATTTTATTCAAACTCATCTATCTCCTGTCATTAATCAATATTTACAATATTATTACAATCGTATATTTACAAAGAAAGGTAAGTAAAATATGGAAAATAATATTAACTTTAATATAAGTCATATATTCACATATTTATCTACTTTACACACATTATCAATAAAGAGTAGCATTACCTTGCTAATCGGCTTCAAGGTCCTACATTGACCACATGATGGTGATGTATATAATACACAAATGAGCCTTGGACTTTCATGTTACAATTTACGCACTGCATATTGTGGATAGAGAGGAAAAAGATAAGCATAAACCCCAAAAAATATGACCACATTTTGCATATATATAGTGAAGATAAGAGCATAAAACATCAATTATTTAAACTTTTAGTAGATCTAATACTTGACCCTTGTGCTTGGTAAGTGTAATTTCAAATCCTTCATTCTCGTCTCTTTGTTCAAGCGCGCTTTTAGCTTCTTCAAAATGGGGCTGTGAAAATAATGCAAGCGGGTATGGTTTAAAATGTATGAAGCAGTGAAAGATTATTATGGTATTGGGACTTGAAAACCCGAATAGCTTGGATTATATATTATAAATACCTGATGAAATTCAACAAGAAGATTATTGCTAGCAAGATATCTCTCAACTGATAGTGCAGCAATGCATCCTGATCCAGCTGCAGTTATGGCTTGCCTCCATTCATGGTCCTATAAAAATTTCGACAATATTGGTTATATGAAAAAAATAGAAATAGATAAATAGAAAGAAGTGAAGTCAAAAGGTTTTATTATCTCTTTGAACGTCTCTAGCAGCAAAAAACCCTAAATCGGAAGTCTTTACAGTACCTTCCTTAACCAAAATATACCCTGTGTCATCAAGATCAACTTGGCCTCCGAGCAATTGGCTATTTGGAGAATGACCAATTTCATAAAATATTTTTAACCACATTATAAATGAATTATAAATATGCATATTGAAACAATAGAACAGTCATATTCAAGACTTACTGATGAATTACGATGTCTTCCATCATAAATATTTAGGCAAAGTTACTACCATCCTTTTTTGTTTCAACTTTAGTTCAACATAATTGGATTCTTCACTTGTCCTAATACCATTGTCATCCAGAAAGTAAGTGTTGTTACCATTCCTATTAGTCTTTTGAGTATCTCTTGGGACAATGAATAGAAATGGTGATGGTAGCCATTTACACATTTATAACCACACATAGCCTATGTAACGACTATTGCTAAATGTTTAGTGTTTAAAGCCAGAAATCCATAATTACCTATTAGTAGTAGCCCTGGAAATACAAACAAATCCCTATGGCAACTATTAGTGATGATTATGAAATTCTACTTTACAGTTCAAACTATAGCCATTGGTTATCAGATCCTCAAGAAACTGGTGAGATTCCTAAAGTCCAGCTACCGGGTATACCTAGGTGCATATGGTGAGAACCATAATACAGGAGAACAGACTTATACATGATGATTGTGCTTTTTTTGAAGCCTACTGATATCATTGCTGACTTCTTCATCTCCAGAGTGTACCAAGTCCGGCTGTAAAGTAAAGCACAAAGTGTTCAAAGCATAAAAATGAACTCCTCATATAGAAGCGTAGAAAAGACTGACCGCACAAACTTCTGCATGTGTTAGCATTGTGGGGGTTAGAATCAAAAACTCATTTAGTTGATAAAAAAGAGAAATTAAATTCATGTGAATGGGAAAAAGAGGCACTTACCACGTGTGATGGGTAGATACCAAAGCTATGAATCTCTATGAAAATTCTTTCATCCATGGACATATTACGATACTGATAATGATCCTAATGTACATTCTAATGTCATAACATGACTTTCCGACTGGTTACGCACCAGCTCGTTACATGATCTTAATGTACATTCTATCCTATAACCGCTTGATGCTTAGCTTATTAAAACTTTGACTTCGATTGCATCAAAAATTTGGATCATTAAGTCGAGCTTCCTCATCATCTCGTGCTTTCTCAACTAGCTCCTTTCTTATTTGCTTCCTTTTGTCTTTCTTTATTGCCTTTCGTTTCTCCCTCCGTCTAATGGCTTTTGGTTTTCCCGTCACGAATGGCTTCCGATCCTCCATGTTCTCTAGTGTGCCTGGTTTTGTATCATCAGTTTAGCTGGTGGTAAGAGTTAAATCCGTCATTTTCCTAGTGTTTTTCCTATGAATGCTGAATAGGATTAGCACCGAAAGAAACAAAAAGGCTTAATACTCGTAATCTTCTAAAAGTATGCATACATGTCTCAATAATAACATTTACTTCTCACATAGATCGGTCTTTTGAATTGGAATCCTAAAAAGGATTTAGCATTCAGGACAAAAGGGTTTAAGCTACTCTAGTGGCGTGGCTATTATCATTTAATCATGTACGTATATGCAATTAATATACAAATGCCTTTAATGATTAATATATATATGTCAACAATTCAATTTATGACGACTAATTGAAATTCCGTTTGTCTTTCACCTGTGATGGGTACAGTCCAAGACTATGAATCTCTATGATAATTATTTCATCCATAGACATGTTACGATACTGATAATGATCCTTAACATGACTTTCTGGCTGGCTAAGCACCAGCTCGTTACATTATCTTAATGTAGATTCTATCCTGTAATCGCTTACTTGACTGATTCATGTATGTATGGTTTAAATGAATACCAGACTTAAACGTTACAACCAATCTCATAAACCTCAGCCATTGTTCCAACCGATCTCATAAACCTCAGCCATTGACACAAACCTACTTTCAATCTCAGCCATAAAAACAACAAAATCCTTCATCTATAAATACTAAAAAGCAACAAATCCGCCAAAAATTACAAACATTATATGAAATACAATTTATCATAAGTAATATTTAATTGAGCCATTTTATCAAACACTTTATGCTTGTCAAATAAACATAGGCTTTATTGAAGAAAATGCGTCAAATTCATCAAGGACTTTCATCAAACATTTTGGTATGCAAATGCGTCACACACTTTATCAAATCAGGGTTGATTTAAAAAAATCAATAATCAAAATCTATAAATGTATACAAAACTGATCCTTATTCATTATATACTTAAATTGATTGGCTAACCTAATTCGATTGAATTAGATAAAAAATTAAAAACAAAAATTACCTTAGGATAAATTAATTAAAAAGATACCTTTGATCATTGATGATATAACTGGATCATCTCTCTTTGTGTGCTTTTTTGAATCCCACTCAGGAATTTCAACGAAAACAAAATAACAACCAAGAAACCCGATTTTGTAATCGAATTTATTGATACCAAGATGCTAAAATAATTTTGTGAAAGATTTTTTTCATGCTCCGGATTATGTTGAAAGAATTGAAATCATACCAGGCTTTTGAAAGTCTTACAGATCTTGAATCAAAATTAATTGACTTACTAGGGATTTTGTTTAACCGAATTGATTTCAAACTTTTTGCATTCTTTCTATTATTGGGGAGGTTTCCACGTGTAGTTTCACACTTGTGCTATATATAGGTTGAGATTTAAAATTCAACCACTAATGTTTTATTAATTACCTCTTATTTTTTTAAGTTTTTATTTTCATAAATTTGACACCTATATTTTTATGTGTTTTTTTTATCAATCAAATTCTCCACCAAATTTATTAAAGTTTGACCAAAATCAATTCAATTTTAGTTATATTAGGGGTGGAGAATGAGTTTATAGCGTTAGTTTGTTTTGGCTCCTTCCGGTCATCGTGAACGCGTGTTTTGTACGTGTTGAAGCGAAAAGTGTACCGCTTTTCGGGGGTTATTTAAGGCCAAAGTCGAGATTATTTGATCAAATATTGCCCTAAATCGTTCCTTTTGTCATTTTAGGTACTTTTGAGAGGAAGTTTACAAAAGGAAGCATTTTGGACGTTTTGGAGCGAAAAAGTGCAGAAAACGACAAAGTCTCAAAAGCATGCTGGAAATTGCCTTTGACGGCGTCACAAGTTGTTAGTGACAGCGTCATGAGTTGACAAAAGGGTGGATAAATCTAATACACGTGACGCGCTAGAGTGTTTTGTGAAGGGGGTTTGACGGCGTCATGTACAAAAATTCCAAGGCCATCAAGAATTATCATAAAGAGTGACGGCCCAGAGCCCGTATATAGTGACGGCGTCAGAAGTGGATCTAGGCAATACGAGTTTAATTTGGCGGCGAGTTGACGGCGTCAGACTTAACTCTTGACGCCGTCAGATTGTAAAATCAATATATAGTTTTCTAGTTTTCATTCATTGTGTGCAACTTTGAGGGAATAAAACCCTAGACGAATTTTCCAGCTATTTGAAGGGTTTCAACCCTTTGTTTCTTCCATGTTCAATTGAAGATAAGTACTTTACCAAATCATTCAATATGTCTATGTGTTGTTTGATTATATCTTATGCTTGTCTTCTTTTTAACATGCTAGGCTAGGTTTCTTTCGTGTTTGCTTAGATGTAATGAAACCTAGATGTTAATTATTGGTTGATGGTTTGTTTATAATTGTTGTGGATGAATGAATTCGATGTTAGGCTTAAGAAAACTGGCAGACTTCCAATTGGTAACTTGCTTGAACGTCTTAAGAAACATGATCGGAGGTGTACTACGATTATTTGGTTATATTTAATGCATAGGTAACTTCCAGGGATACCATGTTAGGAGCTTTTAGTCGGCTCGACATAGGATTGAGGTTGAAGCCTATAGAGTTAGGGAAGATCGTACACGGCCTTACGACTAGTATTGAGGAATATAACCCGTCATCCATGCAATTGTAACAAGCTAATCAACCGGTAAAAGATATCTAGGGAGTAATGAAATCTAAGTAAACACACTTTCTCTCATTATTGTTTACACCACAATTTAGTTTATGTTTATGTTTATTTTATTTTGATTGCATCTTTAGTTAATTGGGTTAGTTGACTAGCAACTAATTCCGCCCACTCCTTCAAAACCCGAGATTTTACTTGCTTTCATTTAAAATATAAAAATACAAAAAGAATCATCCCTCACCCCTAGACCTAGTTTAGTAGAATTTTAACCCTAGCGAACACTATTCCTAGAGTTGAACGATCAATCCCCTGGTACTTGTCACTATACTGTACTACAACGAATAGGTACACTGCCTGGTGGGGATTGCAAGCTTCTCAAGATCCCTTGAGAGGTAAAACCTTTTGCGAGGGTGCAATTCCACGCATCAAGTTTTTGGCGCCGCAACCCGGGGAATAGTTATTGTCTAGGTTAGAATTTCTTTTTATTAGGTCTACTTGCTAGATTCCTTTCTAGTAAGAATTTTATTTTATTTTTATAGGTTTTCTTTAGTCTATCTTATTTCTTCGTTCCTTTGTTCATAACCTTTGCCATCCGCCATCATGGAAGGTGGTAATCTCTTTGATCCCATCAACCCACCACAACAAAACCACCCACAAAACCCACTACTAGCAAACCAACCTCCTAGACCCTGAACTTTAGGAGAGTACTCCCGTCCTAGCCACCAAGGCTATCGAAACACCATTGAGCTCACTCAAAGAGCCAATGTGTCTCCCTTGCGATCCGACACCATCCGGTTGGTGCAAAGCGGATGTGCATTCCATGGACTTCGTTCCGAAGATCCTAATCAACATCTCAAGGATTTCCTCAAAATAGTAGATTCCATAGACCTTGATGTTGTAACTCGAGAGACGACCCGATTGCGTCTCTTCCAATTCTCTCTACATGACCAAGCTAGTCAATGGCTTGAGCGTTTACCCGCGGGATCCATCACCTCTTGGGATGATCTCACAACTTCTTTCCTAGCTCAATTTTTCCCACCGGGGAGAACTACTAAGCTTAGAAATGATATATTGATGTTCCAACAACGTCAAGGTGAAACTCTCTATGAAGCATGGACTCGTTTCAAGGACTTACTCCAAAAAGTCCCTCATCATGCCATAGATCTTTGGCTCCAAGTCTAAATTTTCTATGACCATATCGATCTCTCCACAAGGCGAACCATTGACCAATCGGCCAGTGACAAGCTTCGTGATCTAAGTGCGGAAGAATCATGGGAACTCATAGAAGATCTTGCTCTCGATGACAACGAAAGTTCGAATGATCCCTATGATTTGAACAAAACGGTCAAGGCAATATCTTTGCCTTCGAACAATTCAAGCACAAGACCGTAGGATCATGGAACTTGAAGACCAAGTCAAGTTTCTCATGAAATCTTACGAAGCTCCTAAACCATCAAGCCAAGTGAACAAAATCACTTCTTCGTGCGAATTATTTAGTGGTCCCCATGACACTCGTGATTGCATGGAACTCCCCGAACAAGCTTTCGCGGATTATGCATCCTCGCGTACCGACGGAGCGGGAGACAAGTGGTACACTTTCAAACCCGAGCAAAACCCTTACAGTGATTCATACAACCCCTCTTGGAAAAATCACCCGAACCTTAGGTGGAAACAAAACCCAAACATGCCCCAAAACAATTCTTCCACTCCACCTAATCGATTCCAACCAAACGGTTCACCCTCTAACCGTACTTTCAACAACAATCCTTCCAACAACTATGGTAGTACCAATAATCTTGAAGGATTGATGTCCAAATTTATGGCATCTCAAGAGGCCCGTATAGCTAAGTTTGAATCCGAATTCATTCAACAACAAACGGAGATGACCAATAAAATTGACAACTTGTTGAAAACTCTCAACAACCAAGTGCTAACTACACCAAAGAAGGACACTAGGGACACTAGTAGCGGAACCCAAATTAAGGACCCCTCATCATCTAAACACGTCCACTTTGTCAATGTAGTTACTATTAAGCCGGTCGCCAGTAATAAGGAAGAAAGTGATACAGATGAGATTAAGGAAGTTGTAGAGAAAAAGGAAGAGGAAGTTGAGGAAGTAGAACATGTAGAGGAATACTTTGATAAGTTACCCACCAAGGAAGAACGGGAATAACATAAGGATCTATTCGATGACCCCGAGACACCATACGTCCTTGGTTCACCAATCATAAAAGCGGGTGATCCCTCTAACATTGGGCATATGCATGTATGGAAAGCCTACATCGATCTTAGATCTCTCATAAAAATTATGACTAGGACCCATTACAATTGGGTAATGAAGAAGCAACTTGGATATAGGATGATGCCCAACACGAGTTGGATGAGTAACTTTGTGGGAAGAGTGAAAGGATTGCACGTCTTTGTAGGAAACTTCACATTTGTTACTGATTTTGTGATTGTGGAGGATATTCGTCCGGTAATAGATGGTTGCCTAAGTCAAGTAGTGTTCGGAAATCCATTTGTTGAGGCTTCTAAGATGAATTATGACCCATCTCTAGGGATAGTTAGGTTTAAAGATGAGAACGATGAGATAGCTTACCAAATGCCCTATAAGATTGAACAATTTCGTCTTTTATCAAACATCGAAAAGGAACACAAGCAAGCAGTCTACTATAGGAGTGATGAGGATAGACGTAGAGGAGTAGACTATGTTATGAATAAGATATTTGGTTTTTACAAGGAATGCTTGCAACTAGGTCTGGAATACAAAACCAAGATCGAGGATGACCTAGGAACCGGAACCGATAACGAGGTCACGTAATAGCCCATGACTTTGAGTCTAGCTACAAGACTCGTAAATAAAGAAAAATGCTTCTTGGGAGGCAACCCATGTTTTATTTGTTTGATTTTATTTGTTTCCGTATGCATGCTTTACTTTTATTGTTTGTGGATCATGTTTCATACTAAATCTTGAAAATGCTTTACTTTATTGTTTGTCTTAACTTCATAAAAGGTATTTCGCAAAAGCTAAGTGTAAGGGAAATCTAAATTTGTTTTTAAAGAACGGAAATTGGACATGAACCACAACAATATTAAATGAACATGTGTATTAGTAGTTGTTTGAGTCAAATGCTTGTATCGAGTCATAATGATGTTTTGCAGGAAATTTCAGGAATTAAGGCATAAGTTTTTCCAGAAATTTTCCGGAAACTTAACATGAGATTTCTGTCAGAACACTCTGACGACGTCAGGAGTAACACTTGACGGCGTCAGGTGTAAAATTCTGGAAATTTTACAAGTTTTGTTTTTCTAACGGAGTCTTAAAGTTTTTGTTAATTCTTTAGTTTTATAAATTCCAGGAAATCTGCAAACATTCGTTCCACAAGCATTATATCCTTATATATATAGATTGCCGCCGATTTTACGCAAGGTTGCAATGATTGTTTTCTCAAGTTTAACAGGTTATATTGGACAAGAAGATGATTTATTATTTCGGAAGGGAAGCTTTCAACGTTCATTTTCTTGGAGGAAGATTTAACCATGTTAACAATTTATCCACATCTGAACGAATCAGGGGAATATTTATTTTCATTCTTTTACCTTATTTACTTTTACATCTTTTTATTGAACATTGGGGACAATGTTCAGCTTAAGTGTAAGGGAGGGTAAATGATGATACTTTAGAGAATACAATTACGCTTGAGTTTGTTTGTTCAATAGTAGGTGTGTAATAAAACAAAGAGAAATACTGATGAGGCGAAAAATGATCCGTTTTTAGGGGGTCATTTAAGCCCGAATCCGAATTTATTTGATCAAATATTGCCCTAAATCGTTCCTTTTGTGATTTTAGGTACTTGGAGAGTGAATTCTGGAAAAGAAGCCATTTTGGACGTTTTTGGAGCATAAAAGTGAAGAAAACGGCAAAGTCTCAATTTTCCATGCTGGAACAGTACATGAAGGCGTCAAGAGTTACATCATGACGGCATCAAACCCCAAGAATTAAAATCCGTAGCTCATGACGGCGTCACACAGGGCGTCAGAAGTAGATCAAGGCCGTCCGAGGAAGTATTTGGCGGCGAGATGACGGCGTCACACCCTTGCTCTTGACGCCGTCACCCCGATTTTCCTATATATAGTTTTCTAGTTTTTCACATTAGAAGAGAGAAGTTTTGGTGAAACCCTAAAGACGAATTTGGTGCAACTTTTACAGGTTTTTCAAGTGTTCCAAACCCTTGATACCTTGCATTGTAATTGAGATAAGTGTTCTTCTAATTCAATCAATATGTCTATGTGTTGGTTGTCTATATCTTGTTCTTGTCTCAATTCCATTATGTAGGCTAGATCTCTTTTGTGTTTGCTTAGATCTAATGAAACCTAGATGTTGATTATGTGTTGATTACTTGTTTATTTTTGTCTTGGATGAATGATTTTATATGTTAGGCTTAAGAAAACTGGCAGATCTCCAAATAGTAACATGCTTGAACGTCTTAAGAAACATGAACCGAGGCGTACTAGGTCTTTATTGGTTGTATTTAATGCATGAGCCACTGTTTACAATCCCTATAGTTGTGCTGGGTCATGGTGTAGGAGGAGATAAGAGCTCATAGAATTGGGGAGTTATGTATGCCACCCCATGAATGGTATTAAGGAATACAATCCGTCATCCATACAATTATAACAAGTAATTAACGTGTAAAAGATATCTAGGGAGTAGTGAAATCTAAGTAAACACATTTTCTCCAATTACTGCTCACAACTTTAGTATAATTAGTTTAATTTCATTTTTAGTATTTTATTTTGATTGCATCTTAGTTTTGGGTTAGTTGAATAGCAACTAATTCCGCCCACTCTTTCAAAACCCGAGATTTTACTTGCTTTCATAAAAATATAAAACCACAAAAATAATCTTCCGTCATCTTTAGCACTAGTAATTAGGTTTTCTAATCCTAGCGACACTATTCCTAAGCTGAACGATCAATCCCCCGGTACTTGTCACTATACTATACTACAACGATCAGGTACACTGCCTGGTGGGGGTTGTAAGCTTCTCGAGATCCCTCGAGAGGTAAAGCCTGTTGCGATTCCCACACATCAAATACTTGTTAGTGCAATTTTAGCGCCAAATTTAAAATTTTTTTACAACATTTAGGAGTGAAGCTTTAGCCTTAATAAGCGTCTCATGGATAGGAGTTGTATAACTAGCACAAAAACCATACCACTCTGATTGCTCAATTATAGTATATATATTAAGTATCGAGAAAATCCGCGAGAAATACGGATTTACCGAGTCGTTTCCCAACGAAGGTGTGAATGGAATCTCGAATTATCGATTCGTGAATCGTGTCGTGAAAAGTGGGAAAAAGTGATAGTGAAATTCAAATTATGAAAAGAAATACTACCTCCGTCCCATATTAAGTGTCCGTAATAGAATCTTGGAATGTCCCAAATTAAGTGTCCATATTCTATTCCAACCAAGAGATGAGACTTTAGTGGGTAAAAATTATATTTGATTGGTGGAAAGTGTAGTTAGTGGAATTTCTTAAAACTTTGTGCATGATGTAAGTGGACACTTAATGTGGGACGGAGTGAGTAATGAAATAAGCAAAAGGTACAAGCTATATATGCACAAATGTTTAAAATCTAAAAGCAGAAATTCAAACGCGATTTTAAACGTAACGTACGAAATAAAACGTAACTATTATTGAAAAATGATCCAAAAAATATGAAATAAATTTTTAAAAATCGTAAACTACTTAAAATAATTTTGAGAAAAAGAAAAATATTTTTTTGATTTTTTTATTTATTTTCTATGAATTTATTTCTATTTTTGTATTTTTAAATGAATTAAAAATTAAAGAAAATGTAAAAATAAAAGTGAAAAATACAAATTTAATTTTGAAAAATCTAAAATTTCATAAAAGAATTTCCTAAAATATTTTTGGATTTTTTTGGCTTTTTCTGATTTTTTATTGATTTTTATTTATTAAAAAATATATAAAATTGAATTTTAACTAAGAAAAATTAAGAAAAATAGTAAATTAACTCAGAAAAATTTGAAAAAATTACAGAAAATCAAAAATATTAAAAGAAGCTTAGAGAAAAATTTTGGAATAAAAATAAGCTGAAAAAGTGCTTAATGAGCTTAAAACAGCTTAATACAAGTGCTTATTAATAAGCACTTGTACCAAAACTATGTGAGACTTGAAGCACAGACTTAGAACACTCAATTAAGCTCAAATGAACTCAGATCAGACCAATAAGCAAACAGGAACATAGCAAGAGACCAAATAGCAGTTGAATAAGCACTTAATGAATAAGCAGTTTGCACTAATAAGCTACCAAATCTTCAAACAAGGTACTAGCAACTAAATTAAGCTGAAATCAACTGAAAAGGATTAGATAAGCACTAAGGAATGGCAAATGAGAAGATAGGCAGACACACTAATAAGACAGATTTGAGTGATCTACTACCCCTACTTGTAGCTAAATATTTAGCCCCTTAACAAGCTAATTGATGCAATTAAAAGACAGATATAGAAACCTTGAACTATGAATATTCTAAAAAACCTTAAATCCCTAAATCTAAATCCCAATTGATGACCTAAATTAGCCCTAAATCAGGTCACTGTAGCAACTGTTCACACCTAATTTTGATTTTTATTTGTGCACACCTAAGTTTGACTGTACTGAGATCCTATTAATCACTACTTATCCTACATGCAATATTAAGCTAGAATATGTTCTAATTATCCTAAGTATAATCTAAAACTAACAAGATTCAAGGATGATGGCAGCAGAGACTAAAATTTGCAAACAGAAATGAGACTACAATCTAAATTTGACTTTTGGGTTTAACTCTACCAATTTTATGCTAGTTCTGATCTATCCTATTCTAATTCAGACCAAGGAAAGCAAAATTACAGCAAAACAACAACAATAACCACAAGTAAAACTCAGATCCAAACAGTCCTTAATCTGTCACTTTATACTACAATACACTGCTCCAATCTTCCATACTTATTAATGATGATCAATACATATCTCACAACTATAATAGAGCACAACTGAACAAGTTCCAACAACAAATTCCATAGAAAACTCAGATACTCAGATTCACAAATTAAACAGATGAGCATCAGAAACTTAGCTATATTCTAACAGATATCAAATGAACATTACAGCAAAAACAACTACTATATCATCTACTCTAATCAATGTAACAGTACAATAACAGAGATAAACTAGAATTAATAAAATGCTAGTAGTAATATTAATGAGAAATTTATGAACTAAGGAACTTTGAATTCAAATAGAACTTACAATGAATTTCACTCCAGCATGAACAGGAGTGATTTACTAAGCTTGCCTATCACTTAGATAGGCTGAGACCTTCCATTTCTATCTCAATCTACCTTTGAATACCAAGTACCAATTGAATCAAAAGTTTGATGACTTTTGTTGACTGTTTAGTGAGAATTGGACATAAACTGATATAGAACTCAAACTACAAGCTCACAATAGCTATTTAGCTAAGATGAGATGCAACTGATTACCAAAATAGCTCATTTGAAAGCTGATTTTACTAAATCTCTTTTTGAGTTTTCTGTTTTCTTATGAAACTATTTAGCTAATATGAAACTGAATTTAAATGTAACAAGAAACAAGATGACTAAATGCTGAAATTATGATAAGAACTAAACAGAAATAAGATGGAATAATAAGATATAACAACAAGCTAAATGATTAAAGATAGAAAATGAATTTCATTAAAACATAAAACATTACAACTAGAAGCTAAGAAATAAAATTGACAGAGTTTTGTTACACTACTAATCTACACTATAAAATGAACATCTAACACACCTCTATTTATAGCTACACATGGAATGATCTAGAAAGAGGGGTTCACGGATTGCCAAGCTGGCAATCCGTGTGCCTTGTGCTTCTTTGAGTCCCATCCAAGCCCTTCAATCATTGCCCAATGATTATAACCGTTAGATTGGATACTTATGACGCGTTTGGATCAATCACGAGCTGACACCTCATCCCCTCGTGTGTTTCTTTGCACTGACATGCTCCTGTCATTCCCTTGATCTTCTAGAAACGAATTAATTTGACTATTGTACCCTTAATTACAGTAATTTTTAGGGATGTGTATCTAGGTTTCATATATTCTGGTAATTGGTTAGTTGGGGGTGAATTGGGGGGCGGGTAAGGTTAAATAGTTTTTTTTATTGCTTTTTGACTTTATTTGACCCTTGACCGGAAGAGATGGGGTGTTGACCGGGTTGTGGATTGGGCTGGGCTTTGGTTTGTAACCTTGGTATTATGGACTTGGATTTTGGTGTTTTGGTATTGGACTTGGATTGAATTTCTGAACCAGGCTTTATAGTTTTAGAATTTATATTAGTAACAATGAAGGACCAAATGTGACTTTTATGAAAAACCAAGGACCAAATCAGTACTTCTTCCAAAGTATTATCCAAGGACTTTATTTGCCATTTCCTGAATCATGGAGGGCTTGAGCTTGATTTTACTTGAAATATTATGATGAGGGACCAAATCTGTCAGCTGATGAAAGTGTAAGGACTGAGAGTGGAATTTCTTCAATTATTGACCAGGGACTAAATATGAAAATCTTCAAATCTTTGAGATCTTCCTTAGGCTTTGTAAGCTCAGAATTGACTTTCATTGACTGATCTGCACATGTTCCACTCTCGTGCTCGTTTTTGCCGGTTTTCGTTTGTTTTTTGTCATTTATTGAGATATCCGTACCTGCACATTCACAATCACAAAAACATACTTTCTTTGGCATTTTGGGTTAGTTTTTGGATGATTAAGTCTCATTTTGGCTCAGAAAAGGTGAGTGAATAAGCACTCACCAAAATCCCCCGGACTATGGTATTGTCGTGCCCTCACGCAATGTGATCAATTCACGCTTTTGGGACAAATAATTTCATAACTCTTCCTACTGACTTTGTAAAGTAGCAAGGAGGTTCAAAAGAAATTATAAAATCATTTATTCCCGCAAACGCTCCGTTTTCCAAAATTTATTCTTTATTCTACTTTCATTTCTATTTTTGGACTTTTCATACTTCATACTTGTGACATTTTATTGAACTTTCATTATTTTTGCAATAATTTTTAGGGTCAACGAGTAGAAACACTTCTCATAGAAAAGTGACCATACGGATAAAAAATAGTCATCCTTGATTTTTCACAAGCCCCCAAACTAAGCGTACAAACGAGATCACAACTTATCTACAAGTTAGATGCTCACACTACTCATAAAAGTTACTTGTGGAAACCTCTTACTCCCATGTCCTAAATTTTTGTATCTCAATATTTTACTTTTGTTGAGAAATGAATTGCTTCATATTTTCTCGTTTCAATATTTTTAAAGTCCGATAGTAATACCAAGTTTAAACGATAAGTAGTTTTTCATTTTCTCTCAAGAACCACTGCAATAGAAATTCGGTCCACATCAAGGAATTTGGGTACATACAATATCATAGATAAGTTGTGGAGTACTACACGTGCACCTCATGTGTCCAATTCAGAATCATCCACATGCTCCTCACGTGCCAACAACTTATATACATTCAAACTCTTATTCGATACAACTTTCACTTTTCATTTTTTTTTCATTTTTCACTTTTTTCACTTTTCATATTTTTTTTCTTTCTTTATTATTTTTCATCATCAATGGAAGCTTATTGGGTAACTCCAAAACCACATACATAATCAACTTTTGACTTTTGATTTTTTGATTTTTGCTTTTATTTTTGATGTTCCTTGATATGTACCCAACTTTTAAAGCAAAAATTCTTTTAAGAAAACAAGAAACTAAATATTATCCAAACCTAAATACCACTAATTAACCTAGAACATCTATTATATATTGGTGACGTATTTTATGGGAGTAAAAAGCCACAAGTACCTCTCATGAGCTCTAAAGAGATCCAACTTCTCCACGTTTAGCATTAAACTTCTAAATAAACTCTATCATTTCTCGCTCTTCGCAATTTAAGA
Source organism: Artemisia argyi (assembly GCA_030686995.1). Taxonomy (NCBI): domain Eukaryota; kingdom Viridiplantae; phylum Streptophyta; class Magnoliopsida; order Asterales; family Asteraceae; genus Artemisia; species Artemisia argyi. Next base: position 142,401,722 of record CM060706.1, read on the forward strand.
TTCCAAGTAATGAAACCCGCGAATACTTAGCCAATAATCAGCCACGCATATATAAAGTCAGATACGGAAACTTGCAAATTCTAGAAGAAGAATTCGCTTTTTCTAGCTCATGATGTAAAAGACTAGCGAAAGCTTTTAAGCTGCGCATGTAGAAAGTCAAGTACGGGAACTTGCAGATTCTTAAGAAAGAATTCGCATTTTATAGCTCCTGGTGTACAAAACTAGCACAAGCTTATGTGATTATCATTGGTTAAGGGAACAAGCTAGGGCTCAATACCCCCGGTCAAGTCAAAATATTTATTCCTACTCTCGCCAGCTGGAAAGTCAACAAGGTGTAAAAACACTTATTCAAACTTTATTATATTTTTGCACAACTTTTTCATTCATTTTTCTTCAAAATTTTTGAAATTTTCATTTTTTTTTCAATTTTTTCATTTTTGTGGAAAAACGAAGTTGCAAGAGTACATAACATGGTGAAAAATGCAAGGTAGAATCGAATCTAAGATTCACCCTCCCCCGGACTAGAATTAAACATTGTCCTCAATGTTTTACGGGTAAAGGCAAGCCTAACAAAATTCTAGGGCCGTTTATTAATTATGCCAAAGAAAACGTTAGTCGATAAGATTCACGGATATAGGATTTCCAAAAGCATCGATGAATGAGACTCGAGTGGAGAGAAGATAACGAGCACGAGAGTCATCATAAATTGCGGACAATCGTAAACAAACATTCACAAACAACCACGGAACACAAGAGTAAAAGAGGCACCCCCTCCTCACGTTATTCGTTAGAAATAAGAAAAATAAGATGATGAAATGGATAAGCATGGGTTGCCACCCACGAAGCGCTTGTTTTTGTTCACCGAGTTACATGAGCTTGACTCGATCCCCGAATTAATTCGTCCTTGTGGAAAAATCCGTAGAAAAATAATCTCACCCGGGCTTTCAATCAAAATATTTGGATAAACATATGAATTATTTGAAAGTTCCACCCCGAAGAGATAACCGATGGTATTCTAATAGTGAAAACTATTCGAAACGATACGAGGGACAAAAATAACGTCCTCACTCCCGACGAAATGACGGAGAAGAGAAATTACACCAAATGTGATAAATGGAAAGAATGTTATGATAACAATCATGAGCAATTCATCATCATAAAAAGAAGACTTCAAAATTGTGGAATTATGAATCTTATCATTAAAGCTCATTTGAAAAACTTTCCCGGGTGGGAGGGATGGGATAAAATTTTCATAAAACTCTCATTTTTAATAATGCCACCCGGGTCATGATCACTTTCAAGATCAAAACAGAAATTTTCATACTCTGGATCAGAAAGTTTTCTAGAAAACTTTTCAAAATCACAATCAATCTTATCAAAATAAAACGAATCATACTTTGGAAGAGAGATAAAAGCAAGAGAAGTGGTATTGCCACTACTCGTCTCTTCCGTATGATCGATATCAAATTGGAAAGCTTCATAAACCGGATAAGAATGATCAGGATGAAAAGTGGGATTGCCACTAATCTCCTCAGTCGTATCAAATGAAAAACACTCATGATCGGGTAAAAATTCCTCGAGCTCGGGCTCCAGAGGATCGTCAATCGTAATCTCAATCTTCTTCTTAACTTTATCCGGAGGGATTGACGGTTCATCGTTTAACAAATTATCAAGAAAAAGAGTATCTCCCTCCGAATCAAAGTAAGATTCATCAATCTCAGAAAAAGGAATCGTATCAATAGCAAGGAATTCATCGACCTCTTCCCAAAAAGAATCATATTCCTCAATCGGAGGAAATGATGGGGAAAAGTCGGAGACGAATGTTTTCAAGAAATCATCAAAGGAATAATCACAAATATCAACGCTTTTAACGATAAACTTATTTGATTTTGAAGCATCGGCACGAAAAGTCATAATATCATCGTCATGTCGCAAAGTCAGAGTATCCTCAAAATGATCGACTAAGGCTTTTGAGGTTCGCAAAAATGGTCTCCCTAGTATAAGAGGAACTCTCGGATCGGCCTCGAAATTAACAACAACAAAGTCGGCTGGGAAAGTACACGAATTCACTCGAACAAATACATCTTCAGCAATTCCAACCGGATGATTAATCAAACGATTAGCAAGCTCTAAAGTCATACGAGTTGGTTTAAGATCTCCCATTCCAAGTTGTTCATAGATTGATAATGGCATAAAGTTAATACTTGCACCTGAATCGGCCAGGGCATTGCAAACCTCTTAATCTTTCAACGAACAAGGAATGAGAAACTTTCCCAAATCTCCAAGCTTCTCGGGAAGCTTTTTGAGAAGAATAGCGGAGCATTGAGCATTAATTGGCGTTTCAGCTAACTCGAGCAATTTTTTTTATTACTTATAAGATTTTTGAACGTTGAAGCAAACTTTGGCATGTAAACAAGAGCATCCATGAAACTGATGTCGAAGTGCAATTTTTGAAAAATATCAAGAAACTTTTTCATTTGTTTTTTAGATTTTGCACGGAGCTCTTCATCATTAAACCTTGACGGATATGGCAGTTTTGATTTGTATTTAACATTCTTTTCAGAAACGACTTTTTCTTTATCTTTAGACGTTTGGACAACCGGATGTTGGACGTTTTTAGAACCTCCGTTATTAGTAGGAGGAACCGGGTCCTTTGTCGCCTCGGTCTCACAGTCCAGTACCTTAGAAGGAGACAAAGAAGAAGAGGTAGTAGGAGATGTGGGTCCATCATATTTAACACCACTGCGAGTCGTGATCGCCTTAATCTCGCCCCTCGGGTTTGCGATCGTATTGCTTGGAAGAGAAGTAGTACCCGAACCCGAGGGTCGATCATTTAAAAGTTTGTTAATATCACTAATTTGATTAGCAAATAACCATGTTGTTTCTTCTTGTTTTGCCATAAAAGCTTGTTGGTTCTGAAGCAATTGCTTAATCAAATCATCCGTGGGCGATGGATTTTCAATAAACCTTGATTTTGATTATTATTGAAATTTTGCCCACGGTTTTGAAAATTACCATGATTAGCATTCTGAAAATTCCCAGGGTTTCCATAGTTTCCTTGGTTTTGAAAATTCCCTTGAGTCGGGCCTTGATTGTAATTTCCTTGAAAACACCGGTTTTGATTAAATCCTTGATTATGATTTTGAAAACCATTGTTAGCTCGACTCTGATTTTGATTTCCTTGATAATTACGATTCTGCACATTATGATTCTAATTGACTTGATTGACTTGATTTGGTTGTTCAAGAACGGGTGGTCCAAGAAAATTGATGGAACAGTAGCTGAGAAGATTTCGATCTCCTTGAGGTGGATAACCGTTGTTACCCGTATTTGCAGCATACGCGTTCTCATGAGAAAAGGCACCGGTGGCCGGACATTCATAATACAAATGAGGACCACCACAAGTCTCACAACCATGACTAACCATATTGATTTGATGGTTTTTCGTTTGATCCTGAGTCGTTTGATACATTTGATGCATTCGTAGCATAGCCGTAGACATATCATCGAGCTTCTTAGTAATGGCGGCAAGCTCAGGATTATATGAAGAATTATGAATCGCAGTCGATCTCGTGGGCTCATTCCTCTCGGATGAGGAATCCCAATAATTGTAATGAGCCATCATATTCTCAATAAGTTCGTAACAATCCTCAGGACGACGTTTCATAAAAGTACCTCCGGCTGCTGCAGTGATCGTGTCACGATGTTGTAAAGTCAAACCATTGTAAAATGTATCAATTATCATAACGAGAAGCATATTATGGTTCTGACACCGATCAATAGCAAGCTTATATCGTTCCCAAGCCTCGAATAAAGACTCATCGGGAATTGCCGAAAGTTGCTAATATCGTTTCGTAGCTTCGTCACCATCGATGGTGGAAAATACTTCGCCAAGAACTTCGATACCATTTCTTCGAAGGTATGAATCGAGTTCTTGGGAAGACGATCAAACCAAGCGGTGGCATGATGCGTTAGAGAATAGGGGAAGAGAGAAAGACGGAGGGCGTCATCGGAGACCCCATGTTGTTTCATGCTTTGGGTGACGGTTAAAAATTTATCAAGATGCTTGTTTGCATCGTCACCCGGCAAACCGTGAAATTGGCATGAATTTTGGACTTGTTGTATCATATGATGCTTTAGTCCAAAATCCGTAGCCTCAATATTGAAAGGGGCAATCAGACCACCTCTACCATGCATTGTTGGTTGGCACAGCTCCTCCATCGTTCGGAGATCGGGAGCTGGCACGTGTTGGTGATCATCACCACCCACCGGAGGGTGTTGATTATTGGGGTCCATTTTCACAACGTTGGGGAAATGGACACGGTGTGTGTGTTGAATGACCCTTTTGGGGTTTGACAAAGGAGATATAAGACTTTCAGAAGAAGAACGGGTGTTCATACACCAAAAACAAAATCAAAAAGAAAAAGAAGAAGAAAAGAAAAAGGAAAATCTTTTTGTTATTTTTTTTATTTAAATCTCAAAAACTTTTTATTTCTTTTGTTTTTCTTTTTAAAAAAACGTTACGTTAATCGTAATCGTTTCCTTCAAATCTACTCGCGACGGAACGGGAGAGAAGAGTGTTTCTCTCTTCAGCTTGCAATTTAATGTCTAAGGTTTTCGTATTTTCCGCTTTTTCGGTTGTAGAATCTAAAGTAATCCGATAAACAACTAATTTCACGTTTTTCTTATATTGTTCGGCTTATTTGGTTTACAACGCCCTCCCTTCCACGGGAGAGTCGAGGCTGTAACTTTATTTTTGTATTTTTGAAAACACTTCAGGAAAAGTGTTTTTGATTTTTCAATTTTTATATTTTTATAGAAAATATTCACAAGATAGAGGAAGGCTTTATCAAAACACGATTTTTCAAAACGAATATTCAAAAACTCACTTCAACCTTCCCCGGCAGCGGCGCCAAAAATTGATTGCTCAATTATAGTACATATTTGTTCAAAAAAAAAATTATAGTATATATATTAAGTATCGAGAAAATCCGCGAGAAATACGGATTTACTGAGTCGTTTCCCAACGAAGGTGTGAATGGAATCTCGAATTATCGATTCGTGAATCGTGTCGTGAAAAGTGGAAAAAATTGATAGTGAAATTCAAATTATGAAAAGAAATAATGAAATTATCAAAAGGTAGAAGCTATATATGCACAAATGTTTAAAATATAAAAACAAAAATTCAAACACGATTTTTAAACGTAACGTATGAAATAAAACGTAACTATTATTGAAAAATGATCCTAAAAATATGAAATAAATTTTTAAAAATCTTAAACTACTTAAAATAATTTTGAGAAAAAGAAAAATATTTTTTTGATTTTTTTATTTATTTTCTATAAATTTATTTCTATTTTTGTACTTTTAAATTAATTAAAAATTAAAGAAAATATAAAAATAAAAGTGAAAAATACAAATTTAATTTTGAAAAATCTAAAATATCATGAAAGAATTTCCGAAAATATTTTTTGATTTTTTTTTGGCTTTTTCTGATTTTTATTGATTTTTAATTATTAAAAAGTATATAAAATTGAATTTTAACTAAGAAAAATTAAAAAAAAAAATAGTAAATCAACTCAGAAAAATTTGAAAAAATTACAGAAAATCAAAATATTAAAATAAGCTTAGAGAAAAATTTTGTAATAAAAATAAGCTGAAAAAGTGCTTAATGAGCTTAAAACAGCTTAATACAAGTTCTTATTAATAAGCACTTGTACCAAAACTATGTGAGACTTGAAGCACAAACTTAGAACACTCAATTAAGCTCAAATGAACTCAGATCTGACCAATAAGCAAACAGGAACACAGCAAGAGACCAAATAGCAGTTGAATAAGCACTTAATGAATAAGCAGTTTGCACTAATAAGCTACCAAATCTTCAAACAAGGTACTAGCAACTAAATTAAGCTTAAATCAACTGAAAAGGATTAGATAAGCACTAAGGAATGGCAAATGAGAAGATAGGCAGATACACTAATAAGACAAATTTGAGTGATCTACTACCCCTACTTGCAGCTAAATATTTAGCCCCTTAACAAGCTAATTGATGCAATTAAAAGACAGATATAAAAACCTTGCACTATGAATATTCTAAAAAACCTTAAAGCCCTAAATCTAAATCCCAATTGATGACCTAAATTAGCCCTAAATCAGGTCACTGTAGCAACTGTTCTCACCTAATTTTGACTTTTATTTGTGCACACCTAAGTTTGACTGTACTGAGATCCTATTGATCACTACTTATCCTACATGCAATATTAAGCTAGAATATGTTCTAATTATCCTAAGTATAATCTAAAACTAACAAGATTCAAGGATGATGGCAGCAGAGACAAAAATTTGCAAACAGAAGTGAGACTACAATCTAAATTTGACTTTTGTGCTTAACTATACCAATTTTATGCTAGTTCTGATCTGTCCTATTGTAATTCATACCAAGGGAAGCAAAATTACAGCAAAACAAAAACAATAATTACAAGTAAAACTTAGATCCAAACAGTCCTTAATCTGTCACTTTATACTACAATACACTGCTCCAATCTTCCATACTCATTAATGATGATCAATACACATCTCACAACTATAATAGAGCACAGCTGAACAAGTTCCAACAACAAATTCCATAGAAAACTCAGATTCTCAGATTCACAAATTTAACAGATGAGCATCAGAAACTTAGCTATATTCTAACAGATATCAAATGAACATTACAGCAAAAACAACTACTATATCATCTACTCTAATCAATGTAACAGTACAATAACAGAGATAAACTAGAATTAATAAAATGCTAGTAGTAATATTAATGAGAAATTTATGAACTAAGGAACTTTGAATTCAAATAGAACTTACAATGAATTTCACTCCAGCATGAACAGGAGTGATTCACTACGCTTGCCTATCACTTAGATAGGCTGAGACCTTCCATTTCTATCTCAATCTACCTTTGAATACCAAGTACCAATTGAATCAAAAGTTTGATGACTTTTGTTGACTGTTTAGTGAGAATTAGACATAAACTGATATAGAACTCAAATTACAAACTCACAATAGCTATTTAGCTATGATGAGATATAACTGATTACCAAAATAGCTCATTTGAAAGCTGATTTTACTAAATCTCTTTTTGAATTTTCTGTTTTCTTATGAAACTATTTAGCTAATATTAAACTGAATTTAAATGTAACAAGAAACAAGATGACTAAATGCTGAAATTATGATAAGAACTAAACAGAAATAAGCTGGAATAATAAGATATAACAACAAGCTAAATGATTAAAGATAGAAAATGAATTTCATTAAAACATAAAACATTACAACAAGAAGCTAAGAAATAAAATTGACAGAGTTTTGTTAAACTACTAATCTACACTACAAAATGAACATCTAAACACCTCTATTTACAGCTACACATGGAATGATCTAGAAAGAGGGGTTCACGGATTGCCAAGCTGGCAATCCATGTGCTTTGTGCTTCTTGGAGTCCCATCCAAGCCCTTCAATCATTGCCCAATGATTATAACCGTTAGATTGGATACTTATGATGCGTTTGGATCAATCACGAGCTGACACCTCATCCCCTCGTGTGTTTCTTTGCACTGACATGCTCCTGTCATTCCCATGATCTTCTAGAAACTAATTAATTTGACTATTGTACCCTTAATTACAGTAATTTTTAGGGATGAGTATCTAGGGTTCATATATTCTGGTAATTGGGTAATTAGGGGTGAATTGGGGAACGGGTAAGGTTAAATAGTTTTTTATTGCTTTTTGACTTTATTTGACCCTTGACCGGAAGAGATGGGGTGTTGACCGGGTTGTGGATTGGGCTGGGCTTTGGTTTGTAACCTTGGTATTATGGACTTGGATTTTGGTGTTTTGGTATTGGACTTGGATTGAATTTCTGAACCAGGCTTTATAGTTTTAGAATTTATATTAGTAACAATGAAGGACCAAATGTGACGTTTATAAAAAACCAAGGACCAAATCAGTACTTCTTCCAAAGTATTATCCAAGGACTTTATTTGCCATTTCCTGAATCAAGGAGGGCTTGAGCTTGATTTTACTTGAAATATTATGATGAGGGACCAAATCTGTCAACTGATGAAAGTGTAAGGACTGAGAGTGGAATTTCTTCAATTATTGACCAGGGACTAAATATGATAATCTTCAAATCTCTGAGATCTTCCTTAGGCTTTGTAAGCTCATAATTGACTTTCATTGGCTGATCTGCACATGTTCCACTCTCGTGCTTGTTTTTGCCGGTTTTTGTTTGTTTTTCGTCATTATTGAGATATCCGTACCTGCACATTCACAATCACAAAAACATACTTTCTTTGCCGTTTTGGGTTAGTTTTTGGATTATTAAGTCTCATTTTGGCTCAGAAAAGGTGAGTGAATAAGCACTCACCACACTCAAAAAAATTTTCCACCCAAATATGTGAGGTTCGTCTTTAGATTTGTTAGGAAAAGCATTCATTATTAGTGCTTATGAGTGTACCGGTAGTACTTAGATTCTAGAATTTGCGTTAATGATGCATCCCGAGACCGCTAGTGAGACTACATTTGTGTAGTAGGATTTACTACATGATTAGAGGCATTAGGATCACCCTTGTGTTAAACCCGTATCATAATTACTTGACCACTTAAGTCAATTAACTTGACTAATAAAGTCAATTAATTTTTCCAACACCTTTGCGTTGTACTCATTTTTAGTACACGATACCCCTAGTACACCCCTCCGAGCCTATCTTTTCGCTTCTAACTTTAACCATTTTACTTAAAGGAAGAATTAGTTAACAATCCACCCCAAATGTATACCCAAATCGCCATAGCCTTCCGTGTATGCACTCATCTTTAGTGCATTATTGTTACATGTTTAAACCTTTAGTTAATTGTCTAATTGATTACATGGTTGCTAAGTCGAGTCATATCTTGTACATATTGTTTTGGGACGATTGGGACTCACGGGTAAAGTACTTGTGTTATGGAGTAATGGGGAAGAACATCATATATTACCCCCATATGTGCGTTAATCTTAAAAAGTACTCCAGTGTTTTGATTATCTTGATTCGAGTCATTAGAATAGTTAATTGTAAAGTATGTAAAAGTTCAAGTGTAAGGGGAATGCAAATTCCCTATGATGTATTATTTTGGATGGTAGGGTAAGAGTGTATGCAACATATATATATATATATATATATATATATATATATATATATATATATATATATATATATATATATATATATATATATATATATATATATATATAGAGAGAGAGAGAGAGAGAGAGAGAGAGAGAGAGAGAGAGAGAAAGAGAAAAAATATACGGACTACCATCCCCGTTTCCTTTATGTTTATTTTAAGTTTTTGTTATTTTTGATTTATTAGCTTAAGTCGAGTCAAGTCTTGGCTTAGCAACGCCACATTGTACATGTAATTGACTAAGATAATTAACTCGCCACGAGTAAATATTGTCTTTATCCAACAAAACCGTGTTTATCCTATCCCTACACCTCACGTTATAACCCTTTTAAAAGACCTCTTTGATAGTTTATCCTAGGTGCTTACTGATACGTGGGGATCGCACCAGGCTTTACCTCTCTAAGGATCTCGAGAAGCTTACAACCCCCACCAGGCAGTGTACCTGATCGATGTAGTATAGTATAATGACAAGTACCGGGGGATTGATCGTTCAGCTAGGAATAGTGTCGCTAGGATTAGAAAACCTAAAGACTAGGTCTAGAGATGAGGGATGATTCTTTTTGTATTTTTATATTTTTATGAAAGCAATTAAAAATCTCGGTTTTGAAGGAGTTGGGCGGAATTAGTTGCTAGTCAACTAACCCAATACTAAAGATGCAATCAAAATAAAATACTAAAAATGAAAATAAACTAATTTATACTAAAGTTGTGAGCAATATGTGGGAGAATTGTGTTTACTTAGATTTCACTACTCCCTAGATATCTTTTACACGTTAATTACTTGTTATAGTTGCATGGATGACGGATTGTATTCCTTAATACCATTCATGGGGTGGCGTACTTACTTCCCCAATCCTATGAGCGCCTACTTCACTCCTATGTTGAGCCGGCTAAGAAGCTCCTAACATGGGATCACTAGAATTTGTTCATGCATTAAATACAACCAATAAAACCTAGTACACATCGGTTCATGTTTCCTAAGACGTTCAAGCATGTTGCACAATGGAGATCTGCCAGTTTTCTTAAGCCTAACATTGAAATCATTCATCCATTACAACCATAAACAAGTAATCAACATATAATTAACATCTAGGTTTCATTACATCTAAGCAAACACAAGATAGATCTAGCCTAGCATGTTGAAATCAAGACAAGTAAAAGATATATTCAAACAACACACAGACATATTGATTGAATTAAGAGAAGACTTATCTCAATTGAACATGAAAGGATTCAAGGGGTGAAAACCCTTGAAAACACTGTAAAATATGAACTAGGGTTTACAAAGTTCGGCCCTAGTTTTCACCACACAAGTTCCTCTTCTATGAATGAAAAATATAAAACTATATATAGATTTTGATAGGTGACGGCGTCAAGAACAAATGTCTGACGCCGTCATCTCGTCGCCAAATAGTTTCTCGGACTGCCTAGATCTGGGTCTGACGCCGTCATGTATACTCCTTATGCAGGCCGTCACCATATTAACTCTTGACGCCCTTGTTGTGACGCCTTCAGGTTTGCACTGGGTCGTCATGGTTTTTACTCTTGACGCCGTCATGATTTCCTTCTTGACGCTGTCAGGTACTGTTCTCAGCATGGAAAATTAAGAGTTTGCCGTTTTCTTCACTTTTATGCTCCAAAAACGTCCGAATTGCTTCCTTTTCCAGAATTCACTCCCAAAGTACCTAAAATCACAAAAGGAACGATTTAGGGCAATATTTGATCAAATAAATTAAATTCCGGGCTTAAATGACCCCCTAAAAGTGATTCATTTTTCGCCTCATCATATACCCTTACACTTGAGATTTGCTTGTCCTCAAGCAAATGCGCTTTTATTCTAGTCAAAATACAAGTTAGGGGTCATTTAACACTAATATAAAAGTAACTACAACAAATAATCGTTCCACTAAAGACCAAAGACAAGCACGGAGGTCATATACTAGCACCTCACAAATAGTGTTTAGATACTCACATCTCTCGGGTGTAATAAAGTAATATCACATTATGGAAATGGAAAACATCTCTCACTACCTGTCATAGCAAAATAGATTACCATAGGCTTGGGAAAGGATCAAACCTCCACCACATGGCGTAAGAACCTAGGATAAACTATCAAAGATGTCTTTTAAAGGGTTGTAACTTTAGGTGTAGGGATATGGAATACACGGTTTTGTTGGATATAGGCAGTCTTTACTGGTGGCGAGTTAACAATCTTGGTTAATTACATGTACAATATGGCGTTGCTAAGCAAAGACTAGACTCGACTTAAGCTAATAAATGAAAAATTACAAAAACATAAAATGAACATAGAATGAAAAAGGATGGTAGTCCGTATGTTTTTTTCTCTTTTTCTTTTTCTATATATATATATATATATATATATATATATATATATATATATATATATATATTTTTTTTTTCATACACTCTTACCCTACCATCCAAAATAATACATCATAGGGAATGAAAATTCCCCTTACACTTGAATTTTTACATACTTTACAATCAACTATTCTAATGACTCGAATTAAGATAATCAAAACACTTGGAGTACTTTTAAGATTAACGCACATACGGGGGTAATATATGATGTTCTTCCCCATTACTCCATAAAATAAGTACTTTACCCGTGAGTCCCAATCATCCCAAAACAATATGTACAAGGATATGACTCGACTTAGCAACCATGTAATCAATTAGATAATTAACTTAGGGTTTAACAAATAACAATAATGCACTAAAGATGAGTGCATACACGGAAGGCTAAGGCGATTTGGGTGTACATTTAAGTGGAGTGTAACAAATTCTTCCTTTAAGTAAAATGCTTAAAGTTAGAAATGAAAAGATAGGCTCGGAGGGGTGTACTAGGGGTTTCGTGTACTAAAAATGAGTACAACGCTAAGGTGTGGGAAAAATTAATTGACTTAACTAGCCAAGTAATATGACTTAAATGGTTAAGTAATTATGATACGGGTTTAACACAAGGGTGATCCTAATGCCTCTTATCATGTAGTAAATCCTACTACACGAATGTAGTCTCACTAGCGGTCTCGGGATGCATCACAAACGCAAGTTCTAGAATCTAAATGCTACCGGTACACTCATAAGCACTAATAGTAAATGCTTTTCCTATCAAATCTAAAGGCGAACCTCACATATTTGGGTGGAAAATTTTTCTGAATGGTACGGTTTTGTGCTAGTCATACGACTCCTATCCATGAGACGCTTGCTAAGGCTAAAGTTTCACTCCTAAATGTTGTAAAAAAATTTAAATTTGGTGCTAAAATTACACTAACAAGTATTTCTCATAGTTTTATTACACATCTACTATCAAACAAACAAACTCAAGCGAAAGTTTATCTGTAAGGTATCATCATTTTACCCTCCCCTTACACTTAGGATGAACATTGTCCCCAATGTTCAAGTAAAGAATGTAAAAGTGAAATAAGTAAAACAAATGAAATCAAATACTCCCCGGATTCGCTTGGTATGGATAATAAGGTGGCCAGGTTAGATCTTCCTCCAAGAAAATGAACAATCAAAGCTTCCCTTCCAGAATAATAATCATCTTCTTGTCATACATAACCTATAAAACCTGAGAAAACAGACAAGGCAACCTCGCATAAAATCGGCAGGAATCTACATATGCTAATAAATCCTAGAAAACAAAATAAGATATAATGCTTGTGGAATGATGTTTGCAGATTTTCTGGAGATTATACAACTGATAATTCAACAAAAACTTTAAGACTCCGTTAGAAAAAACAAAACTGGTAAAATTTCCAGATTTTTACACGTGACGCCGTCAAGAGTAAACTCGTGACGCCGTCAAAAGTGACCTGCAGAAATTCTTATGTTAAGTTTCCGGAAAATTTCTGGAAAAACTTCGTCCTACTTCCTGGAAAATCCTGCAAAACATCATTATGACTCGATACAAGCATTTGACTCTAACAAATACGAATATACATGTTCACTTAATATTGTGGAGAATCATGATCGGTTTTGTTTCTTAAAAAACATATTTGGGGTTTCCCCTTACACTTATCTTTCGCAAAAATACCTTTGGGTGAAGTTAAGACTAGGCCAAACAACAAAGTAAAGTATTTTCACTATTTTAGTTTTGAACATGATCTACCAACAATAAAAATAAAGCATGCATACGGAAGCAAATAACAAACAAACAAAATAAAAATCACACAAAACATGGGTTGCCTCCTAAGAAGCGCTTTTCTTTATTTACGAGTCTTGTAGCTAGACTCAAGGTCATGGGTTACTACATGACCTCATTGTTGGTTTCACTTTCTGATTGTAAATGTTCTTTGTAGAAACCAATCACCTTATTCTCAATCGCTCCTATAATCCTATGGGCAAACTCCTTATCGACTTTATACCTTGGTCCTAGAGTCAAGCAATCTTTGTAGAAAAGACTCCTCTTTTCCCATACATAATCCATGCCCTTTTTCTTATCCTCTTCATTGATGTCCTCAAAAGCACCAATGTTATCCTTGTCAAATCGGGGTATAAAACAAAATTCTTTCATTCTATTAGGCATCATATAAGTGATCCTATCGGTGTTACTTGCAAATCGGATTGTCCCTTCTATCTCATCATATTCTAACTTGGACTCCTCAACAAACGGTTTACCAAACACAACATTGGATAATCGACAATCAATAACATTAGCAAGATCTTCCACAATCATAAAGTCGGTGATATAAGTGAAATTCCCAACAAAGACATGTAGACCTTTAATTCTCCCGACAAAATTACAAACTCCATCTGGGTATTTGGGATCTCTTCTAGGTTCAAGTCTTGTTTTCACTATATCATTATAAACACTTGAGGACATAATGTTGATTGGGGATTTAAAGTCAATGTAAGCATTGTCAACGTGTCTATACCCAATCATACATGGTATCTTAGCATTCTTAGGATCGCCTCTCTTTATCTTAGGTTCGATTCTAGTAAAAGGAGATTGAGGGTTATCAATAAGATTATTATAGTACGCAATCTCCTCCTTAGTGGGGTATAGATTAAAATAATCATCTAACTTTGGACCAATCTCCCCTTCTTCAAGTTCCTCAACAACATTCACAAAATCATTAGGCCCTAGGTCCTCATTTGAATACAAGGCGGTCGCTAGGTCACTAAATGCATGGTCGAGCTCAACCTTAATCAACCTATTAAGCTCCCTAAGTTCCCTAATCTCATTCTCAATTTGCTCACGTAACAAAGCCACTTCTCTAGGGGAAAGGGGTGGATTCGCGCTTTCCATAATGGTCAACGGAATAGTTCAATGAATTTAATTTACTAACAAGGGCACAAAGAAAAAGATAGACTAAAAAAAAAAAATCTTACTAGAAAGGAATCTAGCAAGTAGACCTAATAAAAAGATATTCTAACCTAGACAATAACTATTCCCCGGGCTGCGGCGCCAAAAACTTGATAAGTGGGGATCGCACCAGGCTTTACCTCTCGAGGGATCTCGAGAAGCTTACAACCCCCACCAGGCAGTGTACCTGATCGATGTAGTATAGTATAATGACAAGTACCGGGGGATTGATCGTTCAGCTAGGAATAGTGTCGCTAGGATTAGAAAACCTAAAGACTAGGTCTAGAGATGAGGGATGATTCTTTTTGTATTTTTATATTTTTATGAAACCAATTAAAAATCTCGGTTTTGAAGGAGTTGGGCGGAATTAGTTGCTAGTCAACTAACCCAATACTAAAGATGCAATCAAAATAAAATACTAAAAATGAAAATAAACTAATTTATACTAAAGTTGTGAGCAATATGTGGGAGAATTGTGTTTACTTAGATTTCATTACCCCCTAGATATCTTTTACACGTTAATTACTTGTTATAGTTGCGTGGATGACGGATTGTATTCCTTAATACCATTCATGGGGTGGCGTACTTACTTCCCCAATCCTATGAGCGCCTACTTCACTCCTATGTCGAGCCGGCTAAGAAGCTCCTAACATGGGATCACTAGAATTTGCTCATGCATTAAATACAACCAATAAAACCTAGCACACATCGGTTCATGTTTCCTAAGACGTTCAAGCATGTTACACAATGGAGATCTGCCAGTTTTCTTAAGCCTAACATTGAAATCATTCATCCATTACAACCATAAACAAGTAATCAACATATAATTAACATCTAGGTTTCATTACATCTAAGCAAACACAAGATAGATCTAGCCTAGCATGTTGAAATCAAGAAAAGTAAAAGATATATTCAAACAACACACAGACATATTGATTGAATTAAGAGAAGACTTATCTCAATTGAACATGAAAGGATTCAAGGGGTGAAAACCCTTGAAAACACTGTAAAGTATGAACTAGGGTTTACAAAGTTCGGCCCTAGTTTTCACCACACAAGTTCCTCTTCTATGAATGAAAAATATAAAACTATATATAGATTTTGATAGGTGACGGCGTCAAGAACAAATGTCTGACGCCGTCATCTCGCCGCCAAATAGTTTCTCGGACTGCCTAGATCTGGGTCTGACGCCGTCATGTATACTCCTTATGCAGGCCGTCACCATATTAACTCTTGACGCCCTTGTTGTGACGCCTTCAGGTTTGCACTGGGTCGTCATGGTTTTTACTCTTGACGCCGTCATGATTTCCTTCTTGACGCTGTCAGGTACTGTTCTCAGCATGGAAAATTAAGACTTTGCCGTTTTCTTCACTTTTATGCTCCAAAAACGTCCGAATTGCTTCCTTTTCCAGAATTCACTCCCAAAGTACCTAAAATCACAAAAGGAACGATTTAGGGCAATATTTGATCAAATAAATTCAATTCCGGGCTTAAATGACCCCTAAAAGTGATTCATTTTTCGCCTCATCACTTACGCCAAGTGGTGGAGGTTTGATCCTTTCCCAAGCCTATGGTAATCTATTTGCTATGACAGGTAGTGAGAGATGTTTTCCATTTCCATATTGTGATATATACTTTATTACACCCGAGAGATGTGAGTATCTAAACACTATTTGTGAGGTGCTAGTATATAAGTTCCGTGCTTGTTTTTGGTTGAAGTGGAACGATTATTTGTTGTAATCCTCCACTATATAATAGCCTACCATGGAAGTGCCACCTAAGTGAAAGAATGCCATGTCATTGCCTACTGGATTGCCTACATGGCACATACTATTCATGCAGCAATTCACGAATTTTAAAAAATTGTCACGCATGGGACTCGAACCCGTGACCTTGCATTCAACAAATAACAATGTCAACCACTAGAGCACTCGAACCCGTGACCTTGCATTCAACAAATAACAATGTCAACCACTACATGCGTAAAATAAATTCCTTAACTAACATCTAAATACAAAAGGCAGTTTTTAATTTAATATCCTTTCTATAAACTAAACCCTTCATTTTCTCCCTATGATCTCGCATTATTTTAAACTGAATTTTGACATTCCATAACCCACACCCTAATTTTGAATGCATATTGATTTCAAAATCACACAAATCCTCACACAAAAAATGATGGCAACGAACCTAAACACATTCGGGCGGTTCATCCATTGAATCAAAACACTCCATTAAAATGATAAACGAATTAAAGGATCTATCTCATATTTCTACATCTTTTCGCACCATCTATTCCCACCAGGTACGTTGAATCTTAACAAATTAACGAGTTATCTTTTTTTTTCCCACATATAAACTGATTTTGACTTATAGATAATTCTTCATTGTAGGGGTTTTCTGATTTTGTACCCTAATTCATCAAGCACCTTACTCGATCTAAATTATAAAAAAATGATCCAAGGTATGGTTTTGGCTTTTAATTATTATTTCCTATCGATTGCTTAAAATTTCGTTTATGTGAATTATTACTCTTCAAATTTTAAATTAAGGATTTTATAGATTTTTATCATTTTTATGTTAGTTTTGAAGTAGGGATTTTATAAATTTATTATTATGGCAGTTAGTTTTAAAAGTAGCAAAGTTTGTTAACAATTAGATGTTGAAGACCAAGTGTTCGATAAAATGTCTGATTGACTTTTCTTTTTACAAATCTTAGAGGCTTAAGGATGTAGTTTAATTTTTTCTAATGTGATGATATGTTAAAATGCCTACCCTCTTAATAAATGGGTTTCAAGATAACACGCACAAAGATCTACCATCATCCACTGATCGAATGTGTCAATTAACCTATGGTAAGGTAATTCTTATTATGCTTTTTTGAACGACTGAATCATATTAGGTTAGTCGGTTAGTTTTTGTGTATGATTAATTAAATATTAAATGTCAGCTAATTATTTCATGTAACTAAGCAGATGGGAAAATTTTACGACCTCTTGGAAATGGATGCACATGTTGGAACCAAATAACTTGATTTGCAGTATATCAAGGTAAAGTGACCTTTCATGATTCATTTACTGTCATGAATTTTACCGCTTAAATTATGTTAAGGCTAATACGTAACCTTGATAGTTGTTATTGTTGCAGCTGGTCTCAACTTTTAGACAAGCTTACTTTTTTTTGGAGCTACTAAAATTATTACTTAACTGCTTGCAGGTAAGATTGTAATAACCTGTTGAATGTTGTGATGTCTACATGGCATTAGGAAGTGAGGTGATCATTGTTGATCCTTTTATGGCCATCTATTTTAAGCTTATTTCTGAGAGTTTTTTTGCTATCATGGTAGGTTATATATGTATGAACTATGATATCTACGAAAAGGATGAATACAAAGCATGCGTACTATTTGTCTATGGAGTTTTACAGGTTTGTCACATTGGTTACTCAGTGAACGTTGTACCAATTATGACTATTCAACCTTTATTTTGTTTTGTTACTTACCATCAGACAGTGGGGTTAAATAACCTTTTTTTTGGTTAGAAATAGTGATTTAGAGATGCAACTGTTCAAAGGGTACGTGCTACTGCTGATGTTGATGGCGATCTTATTGTCACATTTGACTTCTGGTCATTTCTTCTCACTATCAACTGGTATATCCCTCTTTTTTTTTAACCCAAGGTAATTTGCTCATTCTTGCATTTTTATTATTATGCCAATTTTGAAACCTTATAATAATGAATGTAAAAGGGGTTATTTAACTGGTGTTTCAAACTTTATAATAATGCTACTATCATAAAGAGTATGCATACTCAGTAATCCTATTGCAAATGTATCATTAGAGATGACAAAATGGGCCAGTCGACATAACTGATTTGATTGTTTAGGCCTCGGATTCATGTAGATCTTTATATAATCAGAATTTGCTAAACACGGATTATATATTTATCACTATTTTAGAACTGAAAAAGGACATCAGAACGCTCTATGTTCCTGTGTGTTCAGTTACAGTTGATTATCCGAAGGCTATCTGTTTAGTTACAAGTATATATTGGATGCATTATAGGTGTGTCTCCTATTGTGTTTTAAAAGTGATTGTGTTATCTATCTTGTGAAAAGGGTTTTAAAGGACATACAATGAGTTGGACATGAACCTGAAGGATAATTTACCATATATCTGAGATGGTTTGTCCTTGCTCTTCTATAAGTAGATTCTATACTTGAACAACATTATAAGAAAATGGTCTGATTGGGCAAGTTGGGTAACGGGTCATAATGGATACTTAATTATGTGGGTTGGGTTAATCAAGTTGGGTAACAAGTCAAAGTGGGTAACTTTTTGTACGGTTGGGTTCATCCAGATGTTATTTTGTCCTAAATTTTTCCTAAACAATTGTTATGTCAAATGTGACTAAAAAGTATGATATCTTAATAATAACCTACTTATATGTATAAGATAACTATAGGTGTTTTATGATTTGAACGTACATGTTACTGTTGACCCATTCATTTTTAAACAAACGAGTTTCAGTAAGCCAAATCTATGGTTTATCATTCAGAAGGTAAATCATGTGGATATAAATCAGGAACAAATGTTTTTATTTGGTTTAAGGGTTCACGACACTAATTAATTGTTTGTACCAAAATTGGTTAAGTTTTTAAATTTCTTATTATCTCATTATTAAAACTTGAAACACATTGAATAACTATTTGGACACCTTGGCACTATTTATCCAATTATACCACTAAACGCAAGGAAGGTGTGTACTCAACCCATGAGGAATTTCTGTTTTTGTTGTTGTTATCTTGCAGTCATCTCTTCCGTGCTGCCATCTAGACCTAAATCTACACTTGGTGCTCCTCCATACATTACTGGTGAGGTTTCTTCTCCCGTATATAATGCCTTTAATATGGTTCTCTACGACGTGCATAAGAAACTGCATGGAACTGATTATATAAAATGTGGGATCTTTTTCATATATTGATTTTATAAAACAGTTTATCAATATAATGATGATTTATTATTGAAATAAGTCATCCTAACTAGGCAATTTGAGGTAGCTTACTAAACAACTTATTTGCTTATTGACTTCGATATTATGTTACTGAAATTAGGTGTTTATAAAAGGGTGTTTGAGTATTCTTATTTCAAATTTTTCACTTTTAAAAATATTGAGCAAATAGCCAAATACATAATTGAAAATTATGTGTCTTCACGGGCCTGTGCAATTAGCTACTGTTGTTGCCTTGATTTGAATCTTTAACATTGCTTACAATTAGATGAATCAAACACATCTGCAAGTTTGTTTTTTGTTTTGCTACTAACATAAAAAATTTCACTTATTTGATGAAGGTTAGAGTTAGAGCCCTTGGATTCAAGCTCCATAGCATAAAAATGCATTAAGAGGGTTATCAGTTGATGGTTTTGCTATGGGGAATGTATCCACCCAAGTAAACTATTTTTGTCCTTTTTTAATGCATAAGGTAAAAAGGATAAAGCTTCTTGATTTTTATTAACTTATAGTTTTAAAGTACCGTTGTTTGGTATAAAAGGTTATTGAGTTAGGTGTAATTTCGGTTATGTTTCTTTTGCAGGAAGAATCTCTGGCACACTAAGTGAAAATGTATCCAATTGAGCTAAGAAATTTGCTATGGCAGTGACGAGGACAAATAAGAATGTAGCCAATTCGAATAATAATGGGCGAGGACAAGACTGCTACTCTACTCATGTGGCTCTCGAGGGAAAAATTGTTGGAGGCATGTTTATCAGACTAAGGTATTAATACATAATCACCCAAATTTATAAGTGTTCAAAATAATATGTTTTAGCTTTGTTTAAGATTGCTTATCTATACTTATTAGCTAATTATATAGTAGTGAAATGAGCAGTCAAAGTAAAGACATTAGTTTATGCAACATATTTACCACGTGGAATTATTAACCATATGTTGTTTCTGTAGTTATTAACATTTTACTCTATCTCCAAACCTATAAATCACAAACATAAATTAAAAAGATAAAAAAGATCTCTAATAAAGAATATAGGGGGTATAGAAGCTAAATTTGTTTATTTTGAAATCAACAAAGTTTATAAAGCATTAGTTAACTATCTATGGAAGAGCATTAATATCTTGGGGACATTTGGCACTTTTTGTCGTTGTGTTATGAGAGTTAATATGCATGTAAATATCTTAAAATGTAGGTCATTGCCAAGGCCCGTGTGTCGATCATTAATTTTGTGGAGAAATTAAGTGGCATCTCATTTAATGTAAGGTTAGACAATCAAAACAATGTTAATAACACATTTGGTTTTGCTAAAAAATTTATCTTCAAATTGTTCATCTAACATATTTAGGATTTAGGTAGTGACAAAATAAAGTGGTTAGGATAGTCGTATTGTTAAGGAGTTTAATCGGTTTGGATAAATTGACATCATAATTTTTTTCTACAAGCCTTATGCTACTGATTAATACGAATCTGTGTTTTCATTAATAGATGCATTATATACACAAGTTTAACTCCTTTAATACTTAGATTTCAAACTGCTACGACAGTCCAAAAGAAGAAAAACGGTGTCTACCCTTCATCACGTGTTATTTGTTTGAATGCGCCAGTTTAATTGGTAAAAAGTCTATGCTCATATATTCATTAACTATTATGTTAGATCAAAAGCTTTTAGAAACAACTACGAAATGATAAAAATTCCTCTTTATTCAAAGTGGCATTGTTTTTAGTGGATTAAGGGGATTGCTTATTTGAACAATGGTTGGAACAACAGAAATTTCAAATCATCTGAATAACCAGCATGAGGAGCTGCATTTTATAATGGTCCAGATGGGTAAACTTTGGAACAGGTTGATTTGGACTGATAAAAAACTTCACTTTGGTTGACTCTGGACCTGTTCCCTTTTGCAGCATTTCATACTCCTTAGATATTAAGTCTAACCCATGTGTAATATATGTTTAGACTTTAGACAGGCGCTTTAATTATTGTTTTGTTGAAACTGAATTTAAGCCTCACTCTGGACCAAGAAGTTTTGAAAGATGCGATAAACACGAGATAAAGGTTTGTACACCTACAATTTCATCACATCATTCTTATATGCAACTATTTCGTCACATCATTCTTATATATTACCTTAAGACTTCGTTATTTTTTGATACCAGAAGTTTCAAAAAATTGGTAATATGTATTCTTTATTTTTAGATACCAGAAGGCACCAGTTGAGATAAAGCCTTACCGATAAAAGGATGATGCACTTCTTGCTATTTAGACATTGTGTGATATACTACAACAAGCCAAACCATATAACTCTGAACTCGAGTCCATGTTAGTGCAACATTCTTTCCGAGAGTTCAAAAAAGTTACGAGCTTATATTGCTTTTGAACTTGAAATAAAGCCAAGCATGAATTCATAGTTTGTATTATGGGTGTATTAGTTT
This sequence comes from Artemisia argyi, assembly GCA_030686995.1. Lineage (NCBI taxonomy): Eukaryota > Viridiplantae > Streptophyta > Magnoliopsida > Asterales > Asteraceae > Artemisia > Artemisia argyi. Next base: position 142,423,704 of record CM060706.1, read on the forward strand.
TATATATTGAGTTTACTACTTTGGTTATCAATAATGTGATACACTTATATGATGTATATCAGTACCTAAAAATTTTAGATTGGTTGAAAGTGCATACAATTTAGCACTTTACATTTTTTTAATATCTCATTTTCCACCAACAATGTAAGATACCATACAAGTTGGACAACTTTACATCACATATGAAATATTTATTTGATACACTTCTTCATAAACCATTTACCGTACTTAGTTAATATGAAATGGATTCGATTGGCCATTGTATTAATGTATTGAAGGTGAAAGATTATGATGGATGAATGATTGGTATACGGAAACCAAAATTCAAATACACAAAAGATAGAGAAACCGGTATTGCTACCACAAAAATGTGATGCTTAATAGAAATGATATGTTGACTCCTATATTGCCCATTTCTTTAGGAATGAGTCTATCAAGGGTATGTTTGACCTCTAATGGGTCAAACAGGCTAACCAAAAAGTTTTTTTTTTTTTTTTTTTTTTTTTTTTTTTTTTTTTTTTACAGGCGACAGATGAAACCGAAATTTTAAAATCACTGTTAGCTTTGTTGCCAAATTCCTCAAAACAAAACAATGAAACCAGACCGACGAGCATGGTTATGAAGGCAAGTTCACTGTGTTTTACTCTTTATGTAGGTGCGCCAACTATTGCCATGCATCATAGTGGAGCCAGCAAGATATATATCAATGACGATATGATGCCTGAGGTTAAGATGTTTAGACTCAGGTAATAAAAAAAATTGTTATGTAATGCTTTCAATTTGAAAAAAACTAATTTTATAACATCATTATTTTTTGCAGTTATAAATACAAGTTTGGAATCGACCTGCATAATTACAAGATTGGTTTATTATCTCCACCGACCAGCCATTTAACACACGAAAGTATCTTTAAGGCATACAAAATAAGGCATGCTTTTCAAGCGGCGTTACAAAATAATGTTTGAAGAGTTTATTGAAAAGTATTTCTTACATTGACTCCTTCAATGTCTTTGTTCAAGACATTTTATTTTTAATGGTTTCCTAATTTTCGATCAAGACTTTTTTTTAAAGTATATTTATTTTCATTTGTTACATTTCAATAATGACGTAATTTTTAAGTTTTTTCATGCAAGTTTCGTATCTTTATGTGATGTATCTATAACATTTTCTTCAATTAATTTTGTTAGTGATAATGTATGAATTTGTATTTTCTTATAGGTGTAACCATTATGTATTTATTTTCTTATCATACTTCCAACTATTTATTTTTATGTATAATAACTACTATTACTACATATAATATATGAGCAATATATAAAGGAATTTATATTATTTATCCCTTAAAATATTTTTGTAAAACAATTTTATGAAGCGTACCCGGCCATCGGCCTGATCATGAAGCTAGTTACTTTTATATTAGTATTAGATGACCCCTAACTTGTATTTTGATTAGAATAAAAGCGCATTTGCTTAAGGATAAGCAAATCTCAAGTGTAAGGGTATTTGATGAAGCGAAAAGTGTATCACTTTTCGGGGGTCATTTAAGGCCAAAGTCGAGATTATTTGATCAAATATTGCCCTAAATCGTTCCTTTTGTCATTTTAGGTACTTTTGAGAGGAATTTTACAAAAGGAAGCATTTTGAACATTTTTTGAGCGAAAAAGTGCAGAAAACGACAAAGTCTCAAAAGCATGCTGGAAATTGCCTTTGACGGCGTCACAAGTTGTTAGTGACGGCGTCATGAGTTGACAAAAGGGTGGATAAATCAAATACACATGACGCGCCAGAGTGTTTTGTGAAGGGGGTTTGACAGCGTCATGTACAAAAATTCCAAGGCCATCAAGAGTTATCATAAAGAGTGACGACCCAGAGCCCGTATATAGTGACGGCGTCAGAAGTGGATCTAGGCAATATGAGTTTAATTTGGCGGCGAGTTGACGGCGTCAGACTTAACTCTTGACGACGTCAGATTGTAAAATCTATATATAGTTTTCTAGTTTTCATTCATTGTGTGCAACTTTGAGGGAATAAAACCCTAGACGAATTTTCCAGCTATTTGAAGGGTTTCAACCCTTTGTTTCTTCCATGTTCAATTGAAGATAAGTACTTTACCAAATCATTCAATATGTCTATGTGTTGTTTGATTATATCTTACGCTTGTCTTCTTTTTAACATGCTAGGCTAGGTTTCTTTCGTGTTTGCTTAGATGTAATGAAACCTAGATGTTAATTATTGGTTGATGGTTTGTTTATAATTGTTGTGGATGAATGAATTCGATGTTAGACTTAAGAAAACTGACAGACTTCCAATTGGTAACTTGCTTGAACGTCTTAAGAAACATGATTGGAGGTATACTACGATTATTTGGTTATATTTAATGCATAGGTAACTTCCAGGGATACCATGTTAGGAGCTTTTAGTCGGCTCGACATAGGATTGAGGTTGAAGCCTATAGAGTTAGGGAAGATCGTACACGGCCCTACGACTAGTATTAAGGAATATAACCCGTCATCCATGCAAATGTAACATGCTAATCAACCGGTAAAAGGTATCTAGGGAGTAATGAAATCTAAATAAACACACTTTCTCTCGTTATTGTTTACACCACAATTTAGTTTAAGTTTATTTTATTTGATTTTGATTGCATCTTTAGTTAATTGACTTGCAACTAATTCCGCCCACTCCTTCAAAACTCGAGATTTTACTTGCTTTCATTTAAAATATAAAAATACAAAAAGAATCATCCCTCACCCCTAGACCTAGTTTAGTAGAATTTTAACCCTAGCGAACACTATTCCTAGAGTTGAACGATCAATCCCCCGGTACTTGTCACTATACTATACTACAACGAACAGGTACACTGTTTGGTGGGGATTGCAAGCTTCTCAAGATCCCTTGAGAGGTAAAACCTTTTGCGAGGGCGCAATTCCACGCATCAGTACGTTGCATTCAGTTCTTTTTTAGTGTTTCCTTTAAAAAAAGGGAAAAAAAATAATACGCAAAAAGATAATTGTTACCATAATTTGTAATGGTAAAAACCTCACTAAAACTAGTAATATGCAAAAAAGAAATTTATTACCATAATAACCTGTAAAAGCACGCGGTAACATGACTTTCAAGGGTGAATTATAACATAACTCAGGGAAGTTAAGGTGCGTTATGCCTTACCAGGGCTTGATGGCAAAGGGAAGTTAACATGGTGAGTTATAGGCATAACGCAGCGTTATGCTGCATTCTAATTATTAAAAAAAAACACTTTTGGCCCTTATAACATGACTTTTGGGGGTGAGTTATATGATAACGCAGGGAAGTTAAGGCAGTCATTTTACCACCCCCTAAAGTTAACGCACCAAGTTAAAATGTTTAACGCTGACGTGGCGATGAGTTATGGGATAACTCACCGTCATGTTACCAAGTACTCTAAGAGCACACAGTAACGTGCCCTTGAGCCCCACGTTAAAACTTAACTCGCCTCTTTAACGCACCACGTTAACTTACTAGGTATGAAAGGCAAAAGCAAGTTAAGGTGCTGCGTTATGTTTTTAACGCAGCGTTAAGCTGCTATTCCATTAAAAAAATCACTTTTGGCCCTTGTGTTATTTGTATACTATTTAAAGTGGTAAAAATGCAAAATTAACAAAAACACCCCCTATGTTTTAAAAATCAAACCATTACTTAAAAATCATTATTGAAACAAAACAATACGAATACATAGATCATGCAACGATAGCCATAAAGCTTTTATATTTACTGGTAATTGTCGATGAGATCTGACTTCTCCTCCCACACCTGCAACACTTGTTCCCTAACCATCTTCAAGGCGACATGAAGTTGCAGATCTGTTTCATCGTTTCTTATTAGAGTTTCTAGACCGACTATGATAGCTGGATGGTCTTGAGGCATCGCACGCAACCTTTCGATCTATGGAGCACGAGAATGCTTCTGTAGCATGATTCGAGTTATCTCACCTAGCAAATTGTTAATCAGCCTAAGCTCTTTTTCTTGTTCATTGCGTAATCGGGCAAGAATTTTTCTTTGTACCTCAGCTGGTTCGTTAGCCATGTGTGTGTGTGAAATTTTGTAATAATTGTGTCACAATACGAAGTTGAGTAAAGATGGCATTTATATGGTAAACTAGCCGTTAGAGGATTTATTTATTTATTTATTTTTTTTTTTTTAGAGAAAATAGCCGTTAAGCCTTTTATTCAAATTCAAACTTAAAGTAACATTATAGCATATTAAAAACGATACGGAAATACAAATACAAATGATACGGAAATACAAATACAAACGATACGGAAATACAAACACAAACGATACGAAAATACAAATACAAACGATACGGAAATACAAAAGCCATTAATCCCTATATCTGTTCCATATGGGGCTGTTTCTCAAAATGAACCACACGTTAAGATATTTGAAGCTTTGCCCACCAAACCGTTCTCTGAAAATGTTCATTGTAGTGTGAAGACGATCATTGACCTCGTCACTATGCTGCACGCTCAAGTAAATATCATTGAATTTTTGACATTAATTGTTTATTCTTGCCCACTTACCCGTTATCTGGCTTTTGCTACCAAAAGGACCGTCAGATTGGTTGTTGAACCTTTCTGTAACCTCATTCCAAAAAACGGATTCGCCATGAAATTCGTGAACGATTTGCCACATGTCGGCTAACAAGTTTTCTTCCTCAACGGACCAACGATTAGCCATTGTAAACTTGTTTAGAAAGTGAAGTGTGTGCAAAATAGTATATTATGGTATGATTTATATAGGGATGTTTAGAAATTCAAATTTCAAAACTGGAGGGCGGGATAGTATTTAAAATTCAAATTCAAACAGAAGGGCGGGATAGTATTTAAACTTCAAATTCAAACTGAAGGGCATGATAGTATTTAAAATTCAAATTCAAAAAAAATGTCTGTAATTCAAATTCAAATTCAAAAAAAGGGCGGATAAACGTTTAAAATTCAAATTCAAAAACAAGAGCCGGATAAATTTAAATTTCAAATCCAAACAACGCCCCTATAAATAGCCATTCCCAGGTGCTTACAATACACCCACAATTCACACACAAATCATACATAATTCATAAACAATTCTCTCAAAACAATGTCTCACAACAATTCACCAGATAACGAGTCAGTTTACAACACCCCACCTGAAGATCTTTTCCCCGTATTCCCATACGACAATCAACCACAAAACAATCCTCCACAAGATCTGTTTCCCGTCTTCCAATATGCCAATCCACCACAAAACACTCCACCGAAAGTTCTGTTTCCACCGGTAAACAATCCACCAGCAAACAATCCACCCCACTACAATCCACCACAAAACCAACCCAATACATTTGGGTTAACTGATGATGAACTTTATGAGCAAGATATGCAAGTCTTTTTAGAGTTTCAACCAGAGGAAGAACGCCAGGCAAGAGCTCGTGAGGCTCGAGCAAAAGCTAAACAGGATCGAGAAACCGTCGAGCAGAATGGCGATGGAAAATGGGATTAAACCGTGTGCCATCGAGTGAGGACGATTCCAGTGCCTCTTATTCGACTGACGAGGGCTATGTCACAGACTGAATCATTTTCTTGATTCGTAGTTTTATGTTTAATTATCGTAGTTTAATTTAGATGTTTTATGTTTAATTATCATAGTTTAATTAAGATGTTTTATGTTTAAATATCGTAGTTAATGTAATTTGTGGTTAAGTATACTAGTTAATGTAATTTGTGTTTTATAAATATTTATGTTAGTTTAAATGAAGTATTTGTTAAAGTTTGTGGTTGAAATTGAAAATAATTGAGGTGAAGGTAAGTTAAAGTGAGTTATTGGTGAGTTATGTTACCAGGGTGGAAAGTGAAGAGTTAGGGTTAAAAGGTAAAAGCTGATGTGGCGCGGACGTGGAGTTAAGTTTTAACTGAGTGTCAACTTACCCTTTGCTCTAATAGTATAAATCTCGTGCACAGAAGCACTATAAGTCTAAAACTAGTAATATGCCAAAAGATTTTTTTTTTTAATCATAATCTGTATCGGGAAAGTGGGCTATAAAATTTATGGGCTATATATACATTGGGAAAGTAGAAACTAGCCTAGGGGTTTGATTCGATTGGCAGAAATGGTTGTGTTTGATGTGGTCGAGTATATACTCTTAAGATCGGATGTCAAAGATCTGATCCCATGGAAGGTCGTTTGTAAGTTATGATATTCTTTGATATCAAGTCCTCATTTTGCTATAGCTCAACTAAAGACAACTTGCGATAATAATGATAACAGCAACTCTAGTAACGAGCTTGGTCATGTAAGGGTAGCTATGCCAACATATTGGAAAATACCTAATGAGAGGTTGTATTTATCAACACAATCCTTGGAGGGTTGTTGGTTCTTCCAATGACCATGCATCTCTCCTTTTGGACTATATGCTCTAATTTTTGTAAGCAATCCGTGGACTAGAGAGATTAGAAAATTGCCGATGGCCCCCATGGTTTCTGAAAAGGACATGAGTGGGATATGTTTGAGTTTTGGCTATGATTCATCCACGGACGATTACAAGGTTGTCTTGGGGATCAAGAAAAGTAATAATGTGGCACTCGATCAAGTATTGTCATTGAAATCTAACACTTGGAAACTTATTGGACAATTCAATTATAGGTTTCTCTATGGCATGCTAGGTATGTTGTTTAATGGGAAACTTCATTGGTTTGTGTTTGATTATAACACTAGGGAGAAGATAAAGTTATGTGTTGAAAAGTTGATGTGACAAGGTCATGTGACCATTAAAGTTAGCGTTATACATGGCTTCCTCCAATTGTCTTTTAGTAGATCTTGGTGATTCTTCCGTACTGACATACCACAGTCAGGGACGTTTTTAAGGGTGTGCAAGGTGGTCGACTGCTCAGGGCCCCAAAATTTTTAAGGGCCCCAAAGATCGTCCCGTTGACAATTATATGCATGTGTACAGATATTTTCACAAAGATAAAGTATTTAGATGAGAAAATATCTTAAATGGATATGTTGAACGTTTAGATAACTAATTGCATTATATGTTATAAACGGTGACACTTTCTATATAACATCCTTTCCCAAAAAGCCTAATTATGTAATTTCGTCCACAGCCCTCAAAAAATTCAAAAATTCAACGACGGCCCTAACCACAGCTTCTCATTCTTAGGTGTGAAGTGGTTAGTTTCGGTGAATCTTACGTCACACAAAGTCCCGTACGAGTTGGGAGTGCATTCATCGTGATAATTCCTAAAAATCACAAAACTAAAAAGAATTATACGTCAAATGCACCAATGTAGATAAGAATTAAAACAATAAACTACACTAAAAACTATTTATTGTCGGGTTTGTTTCGTTGAAAAAAAAAAAAAAACGGGTTTGTCGCCATATAAGGAATTACCAAAGGTTAGGGGTGTTCATGGATCGGGTAATATCCACAATAACCGAAAACCGAAACCGAACCGAACCGAAAAAAACCAAACCGAATTCGTAACCGAACCGAATTGGTCAAAACCGAACCGAACTAAATATTCGGTTATCGGGTTGGATATGGGTTTGGCAAAGAAAACCGAAAACCGAACCGAAAACCGAAAATATTAAAATATGTATATATTTTTTATGTATTTATATATAAAAATATTCACTAAAAGTCTTTTTTAGTATAAATATAACATTATTTAAGCTTGAAAAAAAATTTGTTCTAAAAATATATATAATTAAATGAAAAAATAATTAAAATTATGTAATTTGGGTTATTCGGTTCGGTTTTCGGTTATAAGGGTTCGGTTTTCGGTTATTCGGTTCGGTTTGTTCGGTTAATTTTTTTTTCTGGGTCAAACCAAAAACCGAACCGAACTGAATTCAGTTCGGTTCGGTTTTTGGTTTGACCCAGAAAAAAAAATTAACCGAACAAACCGAACCGAATAACCCGTTAACCGAACCGATGAACACCCCTGCCAAAGGTCTTGTGAAGCGGGCTTTAGTAATCTTTGGGCTGGGTTTAAAAATTAACAACCGACATATGATAAGTATATAACATTGCATCATCTAGTTGACTTTCTGTTTTAAGTATCTTTCGACAGCCCTAAAGTACAAACTTGGGTTTGGTTTGATTCGACTAGCAGTGATGGTTGCGTTTGATGTGGTTGAGGATATACTCGTACAATTGAATGTGAATGATCTACTAGGATGCAAAAGCGTTTGTAAGTCATGGTATTCTTTGATATCAAGTCCTCGTTTTGCTATAGCTCATCTAAACCATACTTGCAATACTAATGATAGCAGCAACACTAATAACGAGCTTGGACATGTAAGGATAGCTATGCCAACTTATTGGAAAATAGTCAAAATACCTAATGAGAGCTGGTATCAAGTCAACCAATGGAGGGTTGTTGGTTCTTCCAATGGCCTTGTATGTGTCTATCGTTTCCAACAAGATGGTTTAATTTTGGTAAGCAATCCTTGGACCAAAGAGGTTAGAAAACTACCAATGGCTCCCATATTCCCTGAAAGGGTTAGTGGTTACTTATGTTTGAGTTTTGGTTATGATGCGTCTACAGATGATTACAAGGTTGTTTTGGGGATCAAAATAAGTATCAGCGAGACACTCGTTCAAGTCTTGTCATTGAAATCAAATACTTGGAAAACTATCGGACAGTTTAAGTTTATTTTACTTTATAACATATCTGGCATCCTGTTCAATGGGGCATTTTATTGGATTGCTCTTACAAGGAACAATGAGAAGACAAAGAACGTAATTCTTTCTTTTGATTTATCTCGGGAGGATTTTACAATAATCCCCCGACCTAAAGACTCAAAATATCATAGAATATCACTCGGGATTGGCGAAAACCAACTATGCATATTTTCTAGGGCCCCAGATTCTACTACCATTGGTGATGACTATGACCTCCCCCGTGACATATGGGTAATGAGACGCTACAATGTTGAACAGTCTTGGGAACGGTTGCCGAATAAATACGAGATGAAGCTTGAGACTGTACACTATATGAAAATGATTGAGTACGCTTCACCTAAGAATAAGAGGATGAGTTTCTTTTGTGATGATAATAAACGCATGTCAAGGCCCTTGAGATTAGTTCCTGTTCATAGATTTATGCCAAGCCTAGTATCCCCGTATGTTAATTCCGGGAGACCAAGCCACCCAACGAATAACAAGACAGTTGTTAACGCATTAAGTATTGAGGTTAGTTTTGCTTTTTATGTCTTATTTCACAATTTTCTTCTTTTAATGCAATAGTAGCTTCGTACACCAATGCTTAAAAACCCAGCTTTTTTATTGACCCGGTTACAGACCGGTTCGACAAACTTAGAATGAGCTACAAACAAAATAAACTTTGGGTACGTGCGTTTATGTTTTGATTTTGTGATGTTGTGATTTTGTTTGTAGCTCACAAAATCACAACAGACTCACAGAGTCCCCGCCCGCAAACATAGTTAAAAACTAAACTAACTAGTTAAGTTAATTCAGTATTAAAGTCACTATAACCCTATGCACATACTCGCACACTCTTCTGTTTCAGTACATCTTCGTCGTAGTCTCTGCTTCACTATCTCCGATTCTTTGTCACCAACAAAATATTTTAAACCGGCCGATTCTAATGAACTGGTTCGACCCGGGTGGTGTAAAAGCGCGCCTTGGTTTAATCCGGGCTGTAAATCCTCAAAAAAGCCGGCTGGCAACAGCCGGTACCGGTTCAACTGGTCAGGTCGAAACCGGGTTTTAAAGCATATATATATTTTTTTTATTGTTTTTTGCTTTTTGATGGTTTGGTGCTTCCTTACGTTTTAAAGCGCACGTATACAAGAGAGTCCTTCCTTTTTATACATGCAGTATTGACTAAGGCATTTAAATATACTTTGCTAAGGTTGCTGAAGGAGAGTGCCGACACACGCAGGCAAATATAGCGAAGTTTTTCAAGGCTTCCGAAGAGGTAAATTTTTTTAATTTTTTTCCCCCTATAAGTTTGTACCTGGTTTAGAATTGGCTCTCCTTTATAAACTTTCAAATACAAATGCAGATTGAGAACATTTATAGGCTGGAAGTTGGAGAGGCTGAGAATAAGTATTTGCACGAAGATGGGGTGACTTAAGCTCTTTTTAATCTACCCAAAAGCTTTACCTGGCTAAGAATTTGTTATAAATTTAACCTTTTAAATATTTTGAAAAGTTCATTTGCAGGAAAATAGAGATTTAAGAAACCCTCTATAAAGATAGAGGGCGCTACGCCACTTAGTAACTCTTTGTCCAGAAAGCGGAGAGGGTGGGAAAAATAAGAGGGTAATAATTAATTTTCGAATATGAAGATTGTATCGTTTTCAATAATATGAACAATGTGTCATTGCTGTACTGGATTAATCTTAATAGAAGATTGATTGTCTTGTGTTTTGAGAACTTTCTGTATCCAACTCATATCATACTGCTCATGGATCATATGATCATGAAAACAAGGGCAATGGGGAAATTCTGATCATGAAATTCAGTAGCTTTGAATAGGGTAATAGAAGATTGAGAGGTCACAACTATATGAGTAGGAGTGCCCTCTTGTGGATTATTTTGGTCATAAAAAACAAACAAACAGTTGGATGACTGAATTACTTCCTAGAATTCGGAACCAATTGGACATCCAATGGCCGAAAGCAAAGATAATTACCTTGCAATCTTGCATGATTGTTCACTTAAGCAAAGATCTTCAAACCAATATATTATTTTTATATTTAATTAATGTTGTCTTTAAAATTACTCAATCTTTATCATTTTGTTTTTTACAAATTCATTCCAATCTCGATCCATATTTCAATCTCAATTTGTTGAAGTGGAACTGATGATGTTGTCATCTTCGAAGATGATTTAGACTTGTAAACGTCAATCGCTAAACGTTACACGAAACACTTAACCACAATATCTCAACTATAATAACTATTTGCCGCTATAAAATCTCATCCCTATAAATGGGTATACGCCTAGTCAAACCAAATCCAAAAATATTAAAAATCTAACATGGAATTGGCCCGTGAACATTACGGGATTAGACCGTAAACAGTGAAACTAAGCAAGAATATTTGTAGACGGGCTTATAATCGACGAAGTAAATACTGGTAGGAATTTGTGAGTAACTAATATGGTATGTTGACCCGTGAAGAATAGAAGAGGTAAACTTAGTAAACTTATACGTAGGCATTATCGGAATTCAGTAGACATGGGGTGTCATTTGATTGAAAAAAAATAGGCAGAATTGCATATATATCCATCCCAAAACGAATAATTGCATATATATCATTTTTACAAGTTTTTGATGCACATAGTACAATGATTTTTATGCATGCTTTGGATATATATGCAATTATGCATTTTCGGAAGGATATATATGCAAAACCCTTAAAGGGGGAATTGCATATATATCAAGATTAAGATTGTGTTATGTGCAACTTAGAGGAGAAGGTGTCGCTCGTCGTTGGAGCTCGCCACTCCAACGTGGCCTTCGTTGCAGCTCGTTGCCACACCGACTGACCCTCGCCATGCCTCGTTGTTCACCGCCTCCTCGTCTGCATGACGAGGCTTGGCCTTGTATTTGTTGTCAGATTTTTTTTTTTTTTTTTCGATCTATAATTAGTTGGTGTGTTGGGTTTGTGTTTTTGGTGTGTTTGTGGTGTTTTTTTTTTTTTTTTTTTTTTTTTTTTAAATCTTGTACTTGTGGTGTTTGTGTTGGGTTTTTTTCCTCATATCTTGGGAAGAAGAAGATGAACTTGTGGTGTTTGTGTTGGGTTTTTTTGGCCTTGTACTTGTATAATGTATATTTGTGGCTCCCAATGGGCCAATGGTGGTTTTCCTTATTTACATTTTTGGTCCTTGAATATTTTTTCCTTTATTTACAGTAGTTTTTTTTTTTTTTTTTTTTTTTTTTTTTTTTCTTTTTTCTTTTTTCTTTTCAAGTAAATAACAATTTTATGTTTAGTTATTTGTTTTGAATGAAATAAATTTAATTTGTTTGAAAAATGAAATAAAAAAAATTAAATTTGTAAATTGTGAGCCCTAAATGAGTAAGTTGAGGTTAGTTATGAGTGAGGAGGGGTTAGTTGTGAAGAGGTGTTGGGGTGATGTGACACCCGTGGGCCCCAAATGAGGAGGGTTTGCTTTGTCACGACACCTTCCACTCTTAGCATTATAGGTGACAATATAGATGATGTGACATGCATAAATGGGGTTTCGGTTTGGTTTATACCAAAATAAACGACACCATACTCGCCTCACTAGTTCAGGTCGATGTGGGTTAACATAAAAAAAAATAATAATAATAATAATAAAAAAATAACGATCTATAGGTCTAGTTTTGGCCTAATAAATCTTTTAAATAAATCGTCGACGCTTATCGAGTTCGCCAACTCGTTAATCCTCCACAACTTATTTATAATAAATATATAAATGTGAAAACCTATATATATTTATATAAATGCGTATATAATAAATAGAAAATCACGAGTAATAAAAATAATAACGTTAACGATATAAATTAGACTATGAAAATGGTATAATATCATCGGAAACATTATTATGATTAAATTATTATAAATGGAAATATAAATTTAACGCAAATTGTTTTTACAAAAATGAACCGAGTTTTTGGAAATAAAATGAGACTTTGCGAGTTATAAAATATTCGAGGGCACTTAAATCCAAGTTGACCATTTTATTAATTGTTGACTATTTGTGCTAGTCACGGATATTTGACGTTAATATACCCGTTTTAAATAACTATCTAACTTGTTTAGTCGACGGATTAAATAAGACCTATTTAGTTATATAAAAAGGGTTTATTATCAAGTAAGGTATCATACGACGCCTTAGGTTGTGGTAGGAATTCGGGATGGTAAGTTAATAAATATTTTGTGAAGTTTATCGAATATCTAGTTTCTTATTTTGTTATTTTCTCTCATCATTATAAAATTCTACTTTGATATATTTCTTTTTTCCTCTTCAGTTACAGATCAAATAGGTGTTTTGGTTATAGTTGGGTGCCGCGTTTTAAAGATAAATGTCATCTCCTTGTCGTTGTTGCTTGTTAGTAAGTTGCTGAAGCTACATAATAATGGTCACCGGAGATGGTTGATATCGTCAGTGGAGCTAGTTCAACAGTCGACAGAGATGGTTCATGCCATTGTCACCAATTTTATTTCATCTCATAAAAGTGAGAAAGTGGCTAATAATGGAGAAGACAAGTTTATGTAGAGTATTGATGAGTGTGTAAATACTCATCATTTCTGTTACATTTAAACTGCAAAAACATATAAAAACACACAGGAATGCCTTAAAATACATAAAATATCCCTGGATTGTGTTTTTATGCAAAAGGATTGAAAACTGATGAAAAACAAAACATTTCACATAATTTACAGTTTCAGTCCCTGAACTTTGAAAAATTGGCAAAACTAGTCCCTGGTAAATCAAAACATGAAAAATATCATCAAAGGTCCTTAGGGATTTATAAGTTGTCAAGTATAGTCCTTAAAAGTTAAAAATTGCAAAATGACAACTTTAGTCCCTCAAGTTTGGAAAATATCAGAAATAGTCCCTAAGGTTTTGTAAATACAAAAATATGAAAAATAAGCCTTGTACTATTATTAAAAGACAAAATTGGTCCTTATGATAACTTTTGAGAAGTTACAAGTTAAACCCTTCAAAATTCAAAAAATTACAAGTTAGGTCCCTGAAGTTTGTGGAATTGGCAGAAAAGGTCCCTGGGTTTTGAAAATGAAAAAAATACATCTTTGGTCCTTGGGTTATTAATATATGACAAAAATAATACTTGCAACTACTTTGGGAAAATTACAAATTCAGTCCCTCTATTTTTGTCAAATTACAAATTTGGTCCTTGTTTACTAAACCAAACCAACCGGACCCCTTTTATAATAAAACCCCAAAATCCAATCCAGTCCAATACCTAGCCTAGCCCACCCCCCCCCCCCCTTTTTATTTTTGGGCCTAGCTTGTTTCCCAGCCCACCAAAGCAAAACCCAGCAACCCTTTTAATAAAACGGGGTTTGACCCGTTGACCTCTCCTTCTTCCCCAAACCACCCTTACTGTACATCCCCCTCTCCTCCCCTGCTTCACCCAAAACCACCATGGTATTACCACCTGTCCACTCCACCTCACTTCCTAACACCATCATTTCACCTCCATATGCATTAAATGCATTTCCCACCCTTTTTCCACCACTGTAGCACCCAGCCTCTTAGTTTTCCTTCCATATCACCCCAAGTTGGTCAGAAATATCTCAAATGTCCCCCCTTAGTCACCACTAAACCCCAAAATTCTTTAATTGTTCTGAAACTGCCTCAAGCAGCCTATGAGACTTTTGGCGCCAAAATCCTTTTAAACGGCTTGGATGACTTTGACTCATCCAATGGTTGATTTTATTGATGGGAAAGATTCAGAGACATGTGGGGAGTCTAATAATGCTATAAAGAAAGAAGGGGAAGCAGAAGAGAGGAGTATCTAGTTTAATTTTCAAGAATGTATGTCGACTAGTTAAGTTTTCAAATTCCAGTGTTGTATTAAGCTTTAAGTTACTTTGTTAAGTGTTTTTATATTGTAATCAAGCTGTTTCAAGTACTCAATTACATTGTAAACCTCAATATCAGTTTATGCAAGTTTTGAGTTTCAAAAATTCTCATGTGTCTTGATATTGTGTTCTTAGTTGATGATACAGACAAAATAAGCTCACATAAGCTCCCAGGAAGTTCATAAGGGCTTTTAGTTACCATAAAGCTTAGTTTAGTTAACTAAAATCATAAATCACAACTTGGTCAATAAAAGTCAAAATGTACAATATTTGGGTTTGGATTCTGATTCAGAGTGATTTGGGAAGGGAAGCAGCTTTGGATTATGGTTTAGGGACTCATGGGAGTTACATAAGTGTTCTTGGCTCTTGATTTTAAGATTTCATCTTGGTGCTCATTTGTAAGTTTATTTTCCATTTTTAATCTTTCAATATATTTGTTGGTTAATCCTGGTAAAATCTGTGTTTCTATGCTTATTTGTTAGTATATAACTATAATCTAGCTTAATATTAAGGACTTGTTAGTTAAAATCTTTAGTTACTAAAAATCTCATTTTCACAGTTTAATTATCATATTGGTCATTTCATTGTTTCTTGCTGTTATTGTGGTTGTTTCATGTTTAATAATGCTAGTTTGATTATAATAATGAGTTTGGATTAAGATTTATGGAATGATTCAGTAATAAGCTTTGAAAATCAACAAACTAATAATATAAAGGGGTATTTGGCTCTGTGTATTTCATCAAGTCTCAGTGGAATTCTTGTGTTACTTTTGTTTGTTACATGTCTCAGTAGATACACATAGGTCATATAAGGCATAAAATTGAGTGAGCATTTTCTGAAAAGTCAAAATCACCAAAATAACACCACACAGTTAACTGTGTAGTGTTTTGAGTGCCATAAGCCCTCACTTAAGTTGATAACTAGTAGATTAAGCCTAAATCAGCTTTCCTTTGGCTTGTTATATCATATTTAATCAGCTAGGATCAATCAAACTTCATATAAGTCAACCTAGTTAAAAATTAGAAAAAGTTAAAAAGTACTTGTGCAGAAAATAACCAAAATGGCATGAATTAATCTGATTTTTGTGCTTGGATTTAGAGTTTGAAATTTGTTGTGTGATTAGTCTACCATCTGTACTTGTGATTTCCATTGTTGTTATATTTTTGAGATTTTTTTTAGTGGACAAATTTGCCCTTGTAACACACCTGCAAGGCAAGCTTATGCCCTGTGCACTCAGACCCCATCTCACCCACCCAACTTTGGTGGTCAATTTTGGTTAACCCAGTGGGTCCCACACTTCAAATTTGGATCCTTACAACCCCCCTCCTACCAGGGAGTGAAAGTTGACCACTAGTTTGACCATTAGACCAGTGGACCCCACTTAGTTTTGCATCAAAACTCTGTCCCCATTCTGTCTCAGAATTGAAATAAGCAAAGTGCTTATTTGTTGTTTGTGGCTTATTGAATCTGCTTATTTGATATAATCTTGCTCAATATAGTTCAACTAACTCAGAGAAACCAGAATACACCTTGTGGACCCCACACAAGCTTAGTTGAGCTTATTTCTTAACCAAGTCAACAAAAGTCAAACTGTTTGGGTAATAAGCACTCTTAGTGCTTATTTTGAGTTTATAAATTATTTTCCTTTACAAAAGTTTCTTATTTTAAGTATTTTATTAGTTTTATAAAAGAAAATCCCGAAAAGAACAAACTTAATTATAGTGATAGCTTCTATTTAATAGAAATTATCTATTTAATTTTCTTTTTAGCTTATTTATAAGCACTTCTGCTATTTTATATTTTTATTAAATCTCTTATATATTAAAGTATTTTTATAAATTTTTCCAGAATTTCCCTTTGTCATTTGGTAATATTTAGAATTAATATTAGTTAAATTAATAATTAATTAATAAATAAAAATTAAATAGCATAATTATATTTTATAAAGTACCACATAGTTTTTATAATTTTTATAGCTTTTATATAAGGTAAAACAATTTTATAAATTTTTTTAGGATTTATACTGTTCATTTTCTATTTTTAATAATATAATTAGTTTAATTGATAATTAATTAATAAATAGAATAATAATTAGTAAATTAGATTAAAAATACATAATATAAACTTTTATAATTTTTTAGGATTCCTGTGATGGTTAATTAGATATATTAAATTTTTCACAATTATCTAAGTCTTTTTAGTATTAAATAATAATAATTAATTAAATAGTTATAAAAATAATTTAAATTTTCTAATAATTTTCTCATAAGTTTAGGATTCCAAAAATATTATTTTTATATTTATGGAAGTTATATTTTACAGAATTCACATTTAAATTTCATACGTTTACGTTTACTTAAATATAAACGTATATTTTATATCTTTTTACAATTTTCAGGTTTTATTAAATTTTAAATAAATTAGTAATATTAAAATAAATATTTCAAAGTTTATTTAATTTGCATTTAAGCCCCTAAGGCTTGCAAACTCCTACTATAGTTAAAGTTGTTTTTGTTTACGTTTAATTATTAAACGTTTACGTTTTCCAGTCCCTTTTCACTTGTACTTATCTGATTTCACGTATTAGTTGATATAGCTTATTAAAGCTATTCACACTTATATTTCAGTAGTACAATCACTTAAACCCTTTTCCTGTTCAATTCACCTGATCTCGAAGTCGTTTTATTTCAGATTTCACGCCTCGTTGGGATCTAACGATCCGGGGAAACACTAAACTCACCGGAGTATTGGCCTAAGCTGTTTGACTTGTTGACCATTACTTGGTTGATATTATCTGACTGTTTCGGGCCAATCAAGTATATTTTTATTTGGTCTATATATATTTTTCTTTTTCTAACTTAGAGTAGGATTGCAATGTCACTAGTAAACTTTTGATAGTATATATATAACTAACTTTCAGATGCCTTTTTTTGGTTGAGGATTATGTATAAAGTTTTGTGTGTGAAAATTATTTGCTGTGAAAACCTGGATACTCAAGTCTCAAACCCACACTAAACCAAACAATGGATTTTGCAATTATATCCACCATACCAATACCCATTCTACCTCATAATCAACCCCTAATAACCTATAACTCTAGTGATTCTTGTTAACAAACCAAACAACCCCTAAAATATCTTTATACCACAAACATATGAAATACAACTAAAACAACAAAGGTCTCAAAACAAGTCTCGTCTCAACTTTAAACCATACCCCCTCTTGATCTTCTTAAACCTCTTAACCTTCTTGGTCATTTCATCTTTCTCATCATTAATCTTTCTCAGCATGATGAGAAAGAGGAAATGGACAAGAAGGTTAAGAGTTTAAGAAGATCAAGAGGGATATATGGTTTAAAGTTGAGACAAGACTCGGAGCACAAAACACAAGAATATAGCAGTGTTGAGTGTTGTGCAGTAGTTGATTCTAACTTTTTCTTGTTGTCCAGGTTCAGTGCCAATCTTTGATGATCCGATGTATGTGGTTCACCGGGATGTTGGCAGTGGTCAACTGCCAGTAGAGAATGGATAGATGATCTTGACTCGCCACAAATGCTCTAGCCCACGCCTCTTGAGAAACTTGAGCTCCAAGGGTTTGGGAATGAACGGAAGACGAGCTGGACGCAGGCGATGAGCTACTGGGCAACCTCCTACCCAGTCTTGGAAACAAGCTCGAGTCTCTCCCAAGACCCGGCTCACTATCTTTTCGTCCGTCAAGCAAGGCACTTCTTGCCCTTTTGCGCCTCCCTAATCGCGATCATCTCGTTCTGTAATGTCAGAAAACAAGTTAATTAATTTCACAAAAATGAAAAACGACTTAGTTGACCCATTTTAGCCCAAACGTATACTAATAAGTAACTCTGCATTTATATTACACACGTTTCACCCTTTTTGACCAATTTCACCCGTTTTAGCCTAAACGTGTAAATGTTTGGGCTAATATGGGTAAAATTGGGTGAAATGACTCAAATAAAAATGACAAAGTTACTTATCCGTACATAATAATATATCAATCACAAACATTCCTACTTGTACACATCTAATCAATGATTTGCCCATAAAGAATTAAACTTTAACCAATTAGGGACGGTTAAATATTTTGTTTTCAGATCTATTTTAATTTTGAGCAAAATTACCTTTTGTTGCTAATGTATACAGGTAGATATAGAAATTTTAGACTGTAGTAAGTTTTATCTTCAAGTATAATAAGTCGTACATCATAAGATTAGCCATTAAAAGGTTGAGTTGAGATCCATGAAGAATCCATATATGCCAAAGAACCAATCAACAAATCATAACAATACAATCCAATTTGATCCAATGGCTTAGATTAAATCTAATATTTACACTTGAGGGTCAAAAAAGACAATTACATAAACAAAAAAAAAAATCAATACCTTCATTCATACCCAAAAAAAATTACGGGAAAAAACACACACACACACACAAACCCCAATCGCTCTCCAATCCAATCCTCGTACCCTAATAGCACCACCTGAAAACCTTCATCACCATCGCCGCCACCTTCATCACCGAAAAACCTTCATCACCTTCGTAAAACCTTCACCGCCGCCGTCACCTTCACCTTCACCGTCGTCAAATCCGTCATCAATTCCCCGTACACATTCACCGTCGTCACCTCCTGCCATCGCTATGGAAGAAGAAAATTTACCTGAGATAATGAAGGATCCTGATGTGGAAGAAGGTAAATCATATATGATTCTTCTGTTTTTCTGTTTTTTCTAGTTTTCTATTTTACATGTAATTCTAGTAGAATCAGATATGATTCTTTTCAGAAATAAATAGTATTTGATCGTTGTAATGTAAAAACAGAATCTCAGATCGTTATGGTGGATGATGAGGTTATGGATGAAGCTGAGATATTGGTGGATGCTGTTGTGGAAGAAGAAAATATTGCTATTATTCAAGGTAAATCATATGTGATTCAGCTTTTTTTTTTATTTTTTATTTTTTATTTTATTTTATTTTTTTTGCTTTTTAAGCTTATTTATACATTCTGTAAATCAAAGAAGAAAACAATCATATATGATTTTTGTACAATCATATATGATTCTTGTACAATCATATATGGTTCTTGTAGAATCATATATGATTCTTGTGAAATCATATATGATTCTAATGAAAATACTATATTTCAGCATCTGTAACGACGCCAAGGCCAACTTTATACGCACATGAAGAAACTCCCGGGGGATCTGTTACTTGGGAACCTGTTGTTGATGATATTTATTTACCTGTTGAGGGGAAAAAGTTTAATACGATAGAGGAATGTGTTGCAATGTACAACAAATATGCTGAAGTAGCAGGATTTGAAGTTAAAAAATCGTCCCAAAAAATACAAGAAGTGGTTTGGTAAAAAGTAAGTACCTTATGTGTAATAGGCAAGGGATTCCAAAAGAGATAATATAAACACATTGGATCTTGAAAATAGTGATAAGCAAGTAAGAAATACAAGACAACGGGTAACAGGTTGTATGGCACGAGTATTAATAACTTTGGATGATGTTTCTGGACAATATGTAGTAAATAAATTCCATTCTAAGCACAATCATTTAATGATTCCGAAAGAGTATCAGCATCTAACAAAGAAACAAAGGAAGATGACTCAAGCGGAAAAGGTGTTCGTTGTGAAAGCTTCAAATATGAAACTTGGTGCGACAAAGGCACACCGTTTGTTATGTGGCATTAAAAGTGGTTATCAATATGTTCATGGCACAAGCAGTGATTTCAAGAATCATCAAAGGGATATAAATGTGTGTGTAGATGAAAGTGACGAGCAAATGCTGATAAACAAAATGGAAAACCGAAAGAAATATGTGCCAAACTTTACATTTCATTATATGGTTGAAAAACGTGAGTTGGTTGCACTGTTTTGGGCGGATGAAGTTGCCAAATGCAACTATAAGGAATTTGGAGATGTAGTGTCATTTGATAAAACATTCAGAACTAACAAGTAACTTTTAAAATCTGAATAACATGTGATTTATAAGAATCAGATACGTAATATAAGTGATTCTGAATATAATTGATTCACATAGAATCATTATGAATATTAGTGATTATGAATATATGTAAGGATTACAATGTTTACTTTTAATATAAGTGATTCTAAATATAAGTGATTCACATAGAATCATATATGATTCACATAAAATCATATATTATTCTCACAGAATAACACATAAAACTTTTGCTTCTATTTTGAAATTTTTGTGTGAAACTTATGATATTTCAGGTACGACATGGTGTTTGTTCCATTCACCGGGGTAGATAATCACAAAAAGAGTGTGACATTTGGTGCCGGAATGCTTCTAAGAGAAGATGCAGAAGCTTACACATGGCTACTGAAATCATTCATGATGGCACATGGGAAACAACCAAAAATGATTGTAACGGATCAAGATGGAGCCATGAGGTTATCAATTGAAGCTGTTCTTACTGAATCCAAACACAGATTATGCATGTGGCATATCACCCAAAAAATTCCAGCAAAGGTATTCTATCATTATAGGAAAATCATATATGATATGGAGCTGATTTATATTAAAAGTAAACTTTCTTAAAGCAGACTTAAATTACATATCATTCAGACCATCATATATGATTCTATGTGAATCATATATGATTCTATGTGAATCATATATGATTCTAACAAAATCCTATACATCAGACAATCACTAACCACTGATATCAATCCCAATCAACTTATCTCACTCATAAATATCACATATCTACTTCCTTAAATTGACCTATAGACAAACAAAATAAAAGTAAACTTACATCTTATCGCCCTGCATTGCAAACAAACTATTCCCCAACTCAAACTCAATCCTCTTAACCATAGCAATAACTTTAGCCGGCTTATTCTCATATGGAGATGACAGGTAAGAAGATGGCTTAACAATTCTTTTCTTTGGATATGAGCGAGTAACCACTCGTTCAGGAGTCCGAGGACAATCAGTGTTAACCGGCTGTAAAACCCGAGGCCAGTTTAGGAATTCCTCCTGAATCATAACAAATTTTTAGTTACATAGATTAATAAAAGGAAAAGTATTTAAAAAAACTGGCCGATACACACATCATAGTATGCATCGCAAATGCAGTCAATCACCTCTCCAATCCAGTCAATGTTATCTTGGAGCCACGGCGTATAAATGTCTTCACTCAATACTGGTTCAATTTCACTCCCTTCAAGTTCAACACCTTCCTCAACGTTATCACCATCTTTCTTGGCACCAAAATCTTTCGATTCAACATCAACGTTCTCGGAAACCACCTTATCTACCCCGACATCTTTCTTGGCACCATCAACATCTTTCTTGCCACGATCATTGCTACCATCATCTTGTCGATCTTCTGGCTCAAAATCATCAACATGAACATCTTCAAGAACTACAGTTTCCTTGAAAATAGCTCCATATTTCTTGTATAATTCAAGCACATCTTCGTCGTTTGGGAACTCAGTATTAATATTTTTCAGAAGATCTTCAAGTTCAACCTTCTCACGAGATATGCTTGAAAGCTTCTCATTAATCATCCTGCAAAAACTCTGCAAATAATTAAATAAATAAATAATTAAAATCAGATAAGACATGTCACACACAAAAAGATAAGACATGCAACTGGAATCATATATGTGGAAAACTAGAAGGGGGGTTGAATAGTTTTACGTCTTTTTAATTTGTTATAAAAGATTGTTTGAAAGTTTTCTTTGTTTTCAAAAATATAGATTCGATGCTATATGAAATCAAGTCATGCACAATATGAACAACACTAAATATGTACGATAAAGCAATAATAATGTAAGTAAAGAAATAGATGAGAGTTGGAAAGATCGAACCGCGAGACAAGAGATTTATAGTGGTTCGGCTACAAGGTCACCTTCCTTGCCCTACTCCACTCCCCGAGCACCTAACTCGAGAGTTTTCTTCACTATGTCAACAAGCTCCCTTATGGCGGAGAAAACCTTACACACCAATTTACACACCACAACTACGTCACAACTTATTCACACCTTCTACACAACTATTTCACACCTATTCACTACTTAATCACAACACTTCTTCACACTTATCTCCTTCACACCAATCTTCTTCACACCTATCTTCTACACACCAATCTTCTTCACAACTATCTTCTACACACCAATCTTCTTCGTAACTCTTCTTCTTCACAACTAACTACTAACCAATCACACTATATATATATATATATATATATATATATATATATATATATATATATATATATATATATATAAACTATCTTCTAACAAATATTCACAACTAATCACACAATGAGATAAATACAATGATTATGCTCTAACAACTTAGATGTGGAGATCACAACAAGTTGTAATACTTCTTGTCTTGAGGGATAGAAGTATTCTTCTCTTGCACTTGATAGGATGATGTTTGGATCACTTTGAAACAAAGATTTAAGAATGTATGATCAAAGGATTTAGAGATTGGAAATGGAGATCTAGAACAAAAAGTTTAGGAGTGCAAAAGGTGAGAAAATTTCCAGATTTAAGGTGGTATTTATAGGCAACAAAATCTGACAACAGGAGCATGCCGGTCCCCTTAAATCATGGTCGTCCCCCTTAAAATTAAGGGGACCGCCCCTTATAATTAAGGGGGCCGCCCAGCTGTAACGGCCAGATTTTTTGTTTTTTAGTGGGGAAAGTTTATTTGGTGAAAAACTAACTGATTTTGGTTAAAAATTTGAATTCATATATTTAGTATGAATAAAACATTTTTCTTTATTACCAAAAGTGTTTTTCAAAAATATATAATATGTTTATATAATTAAATAAACTTTGTAATACTTAATTAAATTTTCCTTTGATCATAAATTGCACTAAACACTTTGTTTATTCATACCTTAAGTGATTTGGATGTAAAGAGAGTGTTAATCACTAAATACTTGTTTATGTCACAAGTTTTAGTTCTATCAGTTTATATTTTGTAATAATCAAAACATAGAGATATTGATAATATGTTAATAATGTTTTTAGGCATTATTTATGTCAACAATCTCCCCCTTTTTGATTATTACAAAACCTTAAACTCAGTAGATCTAAAATTTGTTTTTAGACAAGTATTATAGAGTTTACATTTCTCTTCTCCCCCTTTTTATAAAATCAAAAAGGTTAAGCCGAGTAAGCTTCGTGAAAGAAGTTTAAACGGGTAGAATGCTCCCCCTTGATGTATACTCCCACTCATTTGAGAGCACCAAGGGAACGAGCTATGGAAATCTTGGCTACAAAAAAAATATTTGAAGAGAACAAGACACATATACATGCAAAGCAACAATTAAGCAAATAAAAATAGATTCATTCAAGCATCAAAGAAATGATAAGCATTACAACATTCAATATGCTTGAAGCATATTGATTACAATAAAACAAAAGAAGAGACATAGTCCTATATTGCCTAAGAGATCACTTGGACTTGCTTGCAACCCATGGTTGATTGTTTTATTTGCTTGAAGGGGAACATAAGCATAAAGCTTAGTTGTTAGATGGAGAGGGATATGGAGTGGGGTATGGAGCGGAAGAGGTGAATCTTATGATGTTGTATCGTGTTAAGGGTGGTATGGGATGAGGACGAGTGAGGAGATATTCTATCCAAGAAATATCTTCACTCAAGTATAGAATTTGATTTTGAAGGAAGATGCAACAAGGGAAACAGTGAGTGTGGTTTATAACTTGATCCAAGTTGAGAGAGTGGGGTAGGCAATTGTTATAGGGTGATGATGGAGGTTTCCCTTTGTTGCGTTGTGTAAGGTGCATAGCATTGAGATCACTAAGATCATGGATTTGGGTTATTTCATCACGGAACTTTTGCTTTTCCGTGGCAATGCGGAGAGAGTCATTGTGTTGATATGGATGAATTGGGTTTGTGTAGTTGGAATTGTAGTTTGATGGTTGATCAAACTTGTATGGATCATTATAAGTGGTTGGAGGATGAGATGAGTGGTTTGGCATGAAGGAAGATGTTTGGCCAATGTTGTATGGTTTGTAAAGAGGATCAAATGAATGTCCTTGTGAATTTGGTGTAAAATTTGGGAAGTAAGTGGTTGGAGGTGTTGAGTGATTTCCAACTTCATTGGTTATGATGGATTTGTTTCGAGGGCTTTTTCTTCGCCAAACGGGTTTTTCCGTCATCCTTGCAAGCCTTGAGGCTTTTGGTTTTGGTTTGTTTGGAGAAGTCATGAAGGGATGAATAGAGAGTGTTGAAGATTGGGGATATTTATAGGGTAAGATTTGTGTGTTTATGGATGGTTAAAGTTTGTTTGGGAGATTAGGACAAGATATGTTGGTGAAAAATGGGAAATGTTGGTTGAAATGAGCTAAAAAGCAGAAAAGATTCTGTAAATCCGTCCAGCAGATGGCCGGTCCCCTTAATTAGGGGGCGGTCCCCTTAAAATTAAGGGGGCCGCCTTGCATAATTAAGGGGGCCGCCCATCTGATGGTTCCCAGATTGCCACAAATGGGTTTTTGGCAGAAAATTTGCAGAAAGGTTGTGTTTTTGGATTTGGATTCAAGCAAGTTCAATTCCTTTAGGTAATATAGCATCTAATCTAATCAAGATATAGCATGCATGCAAAAACACTTAAGCAAAAGAGCAAATAAGCAACACATAATAAGCTAAAGGAGACAAATAAAGGCAAGAGCACTTAAACTTCCTAAGGCAACTATCTTAGATCAAAGGCAAAGGCAACTAGTGAGTCAAAAATCTAGTGATGAAACTAGATGACAATGTTATGAGTGATTTTGTCCTAGTGTGTGCCTATATGCAACAAATGTGGAGTTGTGATTGTTTCGACTTCTAAATGAAAAAAAAATTCTTAAGAAACAATCCAAAATCTCCTTGATTCGATTTTTGCTCGATCATGAATGTCAAAGATATATATTAGATTATATACCTTGACAATTTATGTGAGAGTTTATGCATGATTTTAAAAAAAAAAAATGTTTTTAGCATTAATCAACAATGCAAGGAAAATGATGTTCATGTAATTTACTAGATGTGAGAATAATTTTAAAAAAAAATTTTGATTGGGTTTTACAAAAGAGTATATGCAAAGAAAATAATATTTCTCAATCTTTTAATTTTGTGCGAAATAGATTCCTAGATTCAGAAATGGAGAAGTGGAAGAAAAGTAAATCTTATGGAAAACTTAAAAGAAAAATTTTCTAAATGCAATAGAATTTAGTCAACTTGTTCCATCATTCCTAATCCTAAACGCAAGTGATTGAATAATTCACGCTTAAGGAGTTTATTGAATATATCCGCAATGTTATCTTCCGATGCAACTTTTTCTATAGATATGTTCCCTTTTTGTACATTATCCCTAAGAAAGTGGTGGCGTATTTCTATATGTTTAGTCCTAGAGTGTTGCACCGGATTTTTACTTAAATCTATCGCACCTTTGTTATCACACATAATGGGAACATTTTCTAACCTAATGCCATAGTCTATAAGAGCTTTTTCATCCATAGTGCTTGTTGACATGCCTTTCCAGCGCTTACATATTCGGCTTCGGTGGTAGAAATAGAAAGAGCGGTTTGCTTCTTCGAAAACCAAGATGTTAGACAACATCCCATAAACGTGCAAATACCGCTAGTGCTTTTTCTATCTACGTAGTCTCCCGCATGATCCGAATCCGCGTAGACGATGGTTTCTATGCCGGATCCCTTAGGATACCATAATCCTAAGTGTATAGTGCCTTTAATGTATCGGAAAATACGCTTAACCGCTTCTAGGTGAGAGGTTTTGGGATCCTCTTGAAAACGGGCACAAAGGCAAACACTAAACATGATATCGGGTCTACTTGCCATCAAGTATAGTAAACTACCTATCATTCCTCTATACTTGGTGTTATATACGGACTCACCTTCATCATCCTTTGTGAGTTTTACTTCCGTAGACATGGGTGTTTTCATGGGTTTTGAGTTTTATAGGCCAAATTTCTTAAGCATTTCCTTAATGTACTTAGATTGGTTAAAGAATATTCCATCTTCTAATTGTTTTATTTGTAATCCTAGGAAGAAGTTAAGTTCACCCATCATACTCATCTCAAACTCATCATGCATGATTTTGGAAAATTCATCACACATGTCTTGACAAGTCGATCCAAATATAATGTCATCAACATATATTTGAACAATGATGAGATTTGGGTCTTTCTTTTTAGTGAAAAGAGTGTTATCTACCATTCCCATGGAATAATCATGTTTAATAAGGAAAGCTTTTAATCGATCATACCAAGCTTTGGGAGCTTGTTTGAGTCCATACAAAGCTTTCTTTAACTTATAAACATAATCAGGTTTTGCGAAGTCAATGAATCCTGGAGGTTGTGCCACATATACCTCCTCATTGATAAAACCGTTAAGGAATGCACTTTTCACGTCCATTTGGAATAACTTAAAATCTAGGGCGCATGCATAGGCAAGTAGTATCCTAATAGATTCTATTCTAGCTACAGAGGCATAAGTTTCGTCAGAATCAATTCCTTCTTGTTGATTATAACCTTGGGCAACTAGCCTAGCTTTATTCCTAGTAACTACTCCATTTTCATCTAATTTATTCCTATATACCCATTTAATTCCTATGATGGTCATATTCATTGGATTTGGGACTAATTCCCAAACATCATTTGCCTTAAATTGATTTAATTCTTCTTGCATAGCTATAACCCAACTTTCATCTTTTAAAGCCTCATTAATATTCTTAGGTTCTATTGCTGAGAGGAAACAAAAGAAATTATTTTTATCTTGAGCTTGTGACCTAAGGGTTCTTTGGTTAAGATGTCCTATTATATTATCTAGTGGATGTGATCTAGATTCTTTAACATTTACAATTTCGTTATTTCCTAAGTTAATGTCTTCATTATCATTTCCTATGTGTTTTGTTTTACTAACCTCAATAGCTTCTTCTTCGACTAAGTCATCACCTTCTAAAGGTAAAGTTTTAGGAGTTGGTGGTGTTTCATCAAATGTTACATTTAGTGATTATTTTACTTTCATGGAGTGTTTGTTAAGTATTATATATGCTTTACTATTTTGTGAGTATCCTAAAAATATTCCTTCACACGATTTTGGGTCAAACTTAGTGAGGTAATCCTTAGTGTTTAGAATGTAACATTTACTTCCAAATACCCTAAAGTAGCTTAAGTTTGGTTTTCTACCTCTTAGTAACTCATAAGGAGTTTTTCCTAGAATTCTCCTAATTGATACCCGATTAATAATATATGTTGGAGTATCTACGGCGTGACACCAAAATTTTTGTGGGATGGATTGTTCATTTAACATTGTTCTACTCATTTCTTGTAGTGACCTATTTTTTCTTTCTACTACGCCATTTGATTGAGGAGTACGAGGAGCGGAGAAATTGTGAGATATTCCATTTAAATCACAATATTTTCCGAATTGTACTTCATTGTCAAATTCCCTACCATGGTCCGTCCTAATGGCTACTATTGTGCATCCTAATTTATTTTGAATCATTTTACTAAATATTTTGAATTTTTCAAAGGCTTGGGTCATGTCACTTAAAAACCTAGTCCACGTGTATCGTGAGTAGTCATCTACTATTACTAAGGTATATTTGTTTCCTCCATAGCTCCGCACAGCGGATGGACCAAAAAGATCCATATGTAATAGTTCTAGGCACCTAGTAGTGGATACTATATTCTTAGCTTTGTGACTAGCATGAACTTGGTTTCCAATTTTACATGCATCACAAAAATGCTTGTCATATTTTAGATTAGGCAAGTTTCTAACTAGTTCCTTAGAGGCCAAAGATTGTATTTGTTGCATGTTAGCATGTCCTAATCTCCTATGCCACAATGTGGAGTTTTCGTCTAGGGTCGTTAGGCTTATCCGATCCTCAGGTTTGTTTCCTAGTTTCATAACATATATGCCTCCTTTCCTAATTCCTCTACCTATAATTTTTCCATTCTTAACTATTTCGCTATCCTCTTCGGTAAAGGTGACTCTACATTTATTATCGCATATTTGTCCTATACTAAGCAAGTTATATGTTAAATTATCTACATGCTCTACATTTTCAATAGTAAGTGAGTCTTGAGAAATTGTACCTTTGCCAATGATTTTTCCACGTAAGTCACTACCGAAAATAACGTTACCTCCATTGTATGCCTTGTATGTAGAAAATAGCTTGCGGTTCCCCGTCATGTGCCTCGAACATCCGCTATCCTTGATCCATTTGTCAGGCTCCAAGTCAATTCCTAAACATATTTCGTCGTTTCCTTTTGCCATTAAACACTTTTCGTCTCTTGGTTTTTCCACTTCTTCTTTGTCACTATCACTCCATGTTCCACTAACAAAGGCGCCTTGACTTTCATAACCCGGCGGCTTTAGACATTCGCCAATGAGATGATTTGGACTTCCACATCTAAAGCACTTTCTTTTCCCGTAGTTATCACTTCTATTTCTTTGGAACGGTTTTCTTTCGTCTCGTGGTGATCTAGTGAATCTTCCTCGTCTCTTGAAGAATTTCTTGAATTCTCTTACGGTCATTGCATATTCTTCGTCTTCACTCTCGTCACTTGAAACATCATCTTCACTAGGTTCCTTTTTTACTTTTAGAGCAATGGATTTGGTTTGTTCTTTCTTGACTTTGACCGTTTCCGAATCACTTCTTATAATTTCTTCATGGACCTTCAAGTTGCCAATAAGTTCATCTAGTGATAACGTCATCAAATTCTTTGATTCTTCAATTGTCGTGACCTTAGCTCACCATTTCGGATGCAATGCCCTAAGAAATTTCCTAACACAATTTTTACTAGAAAATGTCTCATCAAGTGCTTTTAAACTTGTGATAATAGTGTTAAATTTAGCAAAAACATTATCAATTGATTCCTCTTCCGGAATCGTAAATTGTTCATATTGTTGTACAAGAAGATCAATTTTGTTATCTTTAACTTGACTATTACCTTGGTGAGTAATTAGTAAGAATCCCAAATTTCTTTTGCGGTTTTACACATAAAAATTCTTTCATATTCTTTGCGTGGTAACGCATTGTAAATAACCATTTTAGCCTCATTATTTTTTGCTAGTTTCTTTTTCAAATCATCATTTTGTTTTTCAAAAGTTACAATTTCATCCATTTTAGTTTCAACATTATATTGAATAGGGGGAAAATCACCAAAGGTAATGACATGCCAAAGATTTAGATCTTTTGATTTCACATAGGTTTCGAATCTATTTTTCCAATATAAAAATCCATCACTTTCAAATAGTGGTGGTCTTTGCATAGAGTGCCTA
Source organism: Artemisia argyi (assembly GCA_030686995.1). Taxonomy (NCBI): domain Eukaryota; kingdom Viridiplantae; phylum Streptophyta; class Magnoliopsida; order Asterales; family Asteraceae; genus Artemisia; species Artemisia argyi. Next base: position 142,453,604 of record CM060706.1, read on the forward strand.
AAGATTCCATAGATCGTTACAAGTTTTAAAATACAATATATTTTAAAAAATCTTGCTAGACGTGGCTCTGATACCAATTGAGGAAAACTAGAAGGGGGGGGGGGCTGAATAGTTTTACGTCTTTTTAATTTGTTATAAAAGATTGTTTGAAAGTTTTCTTTGTTTTCAAAAATATAGATTCGATGCTATATGAAATCAAGTCATGCACAATATGAACAACACTAAATATGTACGATAAAGCAATAATAATGTAAGTAAAGAAATAGATGAGAGTTGGAAAGATCGAACCGCGAGACAAGAGATTTATAGTGGTGAAAAACTAACTGATTTTGGTTAAAAATTTGAATTCATATATTTAATATGAATAAAACATTTTTCTTTATTACCAAAAGTGTTTTTCAAAAATATATAATATGTTTATATAATTAAATAAACTTTGTAATAATTAATTAAATACCCATTTGATCATAAATTGCACTAAACACTTTCTTTATTCATACCTTAAGTGATTTAGATGTAAAAAGAATGTTAATCACTAAATACTTGTTTATGTCATAAATTTTAGATCAATGAGTTTATGTTTTGTAATAATCAAAACATAGAGATATTGATAATATGTTAATAATGTTTTTAGGCATTATTTATGTCAACACACCGCAGCCCGGGGAATAGTTATTGTCTAGGTTAAAATTTTTAACGAAAATCAGTTAGCTTGTTGACATAGTGAAGAAAACTCTCGAGTTAGGTGCTCGGGGAGTGGAGTAGGGCAAGGAAGGTGACCTTGTAGCCGAACCACTATAAATCTCTTGTATCGCGGTTCGATCTTTCCAACTCTCATCTATTTCTTTACTTACATTATGTAATAATTCACAATTTCAGGTTAACTTTTATTCCCGAAAATTTTACTATTCACTTTTTACTATTCACTTTTACTATTCATTTTTCCCGAAATTCTCCCGAAATTTAATTTTTGTTTCTTGGCCTCGAGTGATAAATCATTTCTATGGCAAATTAAAAGTTTGACATTCAGCAGATTATTTTCGTGAAAGTTATTAAGGAATTACACGGAATTATACGTTTTAGGGTAAAACGTCATTCAAAAATTCTACGCACAACGAAACTCGACCGCGTTAAGTGGCCCCGCATCAGAAAAATGTTTAGTACTCTCATGATTAATTTGAGAATTAATCATGACTGAGAAAAATATGACCAAATAAACCTCGGCCGTGAAAAACAGGAATTCTCGTTTTTAAGCACTTTTACTTAGCCGTAACCTTAGCCTATACCTGCACCGCGTTTCTAAGACAATTTGAGTTTTCAACTTATTAGAAAAAGTCAACATATTTTTCCCTCCTCCTTTGACCAAAAATCATTCCTTGATTTTACAAGTCGTTCCTTGATTTTTAGGCTTACGGTTTTAAAGTTTAGAGACATTAAATACCAACCGAAACTAGACAGAGCCCAGCCTAGACATTATAAGTCATTTTAAGTCATTAGTATTCTATTAGAAAAGTTACATTTTACTTTTCTCAATTTTACGCAACTTTCGTACGTTTTACGTATTACGCGTTTTAGACCCCGTATTTCCAGTTTTAGCAGGGTTTGAGCACCCCAATAGAACCTACCACTCATTTTATATTTTATTATGGAGTATATTGATAAGTTCTACCATATTTATAAGTTTCATATTTTTAGGATACCCGGTTTTACGTTTCGTGACTTAACAACTTACGGTTAGCAATTTACGGAGTCAAAACTAGCTACATAAGTAGGATAATACCATCAAAAGTCCACACTTGCTCCCCAAGGCTTATGAACCGCCACTAGGGGGGGGATTCACACTTGTGGCTTGATCTAGACCATTGATTCCTTAAATGTACACATGTATACAACTTTGGCTCCAAGTTAAACTTGGTCACCAAGTTTATGTAATTTCCTAGTTAGCTTCCTAACCTCCTTTTCATAGTATAAATACAAGCTCATTTGCTTCCTTTCTCATCAATAAAAATGCCACACCATTAATTCCTAGCACCATGATCCTTTGATCTTCAAACTACAAGTTACACTACAAAGTTCAAGGTCTTAGTATTCTCTACCTAGTTCTTAAGTTTGTTTGGTGATTCCATGGTTGAATTAGGAGCTACACAAGGTTACTAGGGCTGAAGTTAAATGGTTTTCACAAGGGTTAGATCAAGGCTAGCAAGGGTTTCAAGAGTTATGGTGAAGGGTTTACAAGCTTAGGTTTAGTGTCCTAGTTCTATACTTGACTTCCTTTCTTTAGAAAGCCAAAAGTTGTAAGCAAACCCTAACATACTCCTTGCTTAATTATCATTTTCATGCTCTTTGTGTTCCTTTCATGCTATATATGTTCTTGTTATTGTGTTCATGATGTTTAAAAATGGATAAAACAAGTATTGGTATACATATGTTAACTTATGACAAGTAAACAAGCAAACTAGTGGTTTTTATGGAGAACCACGACCAAAATAGTACAACTATGATATTTGACACTTACTTACTGTTAAAGAGGACTTAACAAGGAAAACATAGCAATTTGAATCACCTAAAACGAGTACACGAGTCAAAAGTTATGGCCATAAGAAGTTAGAGACACCAAAACGCCGAAACTGCCTATACCCTACTGTTTTGCATTCTGCCAATTTGAAAGTCACTCTTCTGGTCCGATTCATCAAAAAGTTAAAACACGAAAGTTGTCCGGAATGACGTTTTCGTTCAGGAACAAAGAAGCTCGAGCCCTGAAAACGCTTTCTGAGTGATAATTTTCTTCAAATTCTTAACAGCCCATTTTTAGACCAAAGTTACTATATTATAGTTATGATTTACTAAGACCAAGAGGTCTAATGACCTAAAGCCAAGACCACAACCATGGCTAAAGCCAAGGTTGAGTCTCAAGACCATGGTAACAATGACCAAGGTCACGGCAAAGCCACGGCTAAAGACCATATAACTTTTAAAGATCAAAACTTATATATATGTTATCAAATACTACAATAGTAGGGAGCCTCATGTGAGGAGTTCATTAAGTAAGCCGTCGAGATGAGTTGTGGATTTACGAATTAAAGTGTCCTGGCTCCTCGAACGTTTACTCCATGACTTCTGAATTATGTCGGCCCGAACAGTAGTAAGAGATATACAACCTAAACATGTTTCATAAACCATTTATATTCAAAGACTTACACTAGATACTAAAGTACTACATCATGAACATTATGCAATACATATATAGGCAATTCTTCATATTCTTAGACGTTACTCCAAACCTAAGTCGCAACATTCTATTATAGGCTGCTCTTAGAGACTTTCGCGATTCGACTACCACTATCATTTCTCATTACATAAGCTTAAGGTGAGTCATAGCCCCTACTCTTTTTATACTTGTTTTTAACTCTTTGGGGGAGATACATGCTCAACTACTTGCTTACTTGTACAAATACTCTTAAACATTTATACTTGATTGTGTTATACTTGATTGGCATTATACTTGATTGCGTTATACATACTTATTACACTATACTTGCTTAATTTAAATACAAGATTCGTATTTACGTGCATACATAATACTCTATTCTGTCGGAGAGGTATTGGTAGTACTCATGGGAAGATGCCCCCTACCCTTGTGTCTATACTTGACCTTGGATGACGTAGTACTATTTGGGAAGATGCCCCCGCCCTTGTGTCTATTCTTGACCTTGGGTGAATATAATCCGGTGCATTATGTAAACTATCTTTTAGCAGTGGGTTGTGAACACACAGGTTACAAGTCTCTTATGGCGGGACTTGCAACTGAGTGGATTCACGATGCCTTTGCTGTGCGAATATTCTTTAAGGCTTTTCAACTGTTTTAAGACAAACTCTATGAACTCACCAACCATTGTGTTGACACTTTAGCATGTTTATCTCAGGTTAGTAAGGCGATAGCTAGTGCGTGGAACTTAGAGTCAAGCTGCATATTCTGAAGACTTACGATTTTATCATTTACCATTCAAAACATTTTGTATACATTTATGTATCATACTTTGGAATCTCATGTTTGTAACTTTGAATTCATTAATGGAATGGTAACTTTTCAAAACGTCTCATTTAGAGTTCGTTTTCTATAACTTGTACTTTGTATTATGAAGTAGCACCCCAATGACACAGTCTTCCGCTGCGGTATTTTGGGGGTGTTACACATTATTATTGCCTTATCGTACATATTTAGTGTTGTTCATATTGTGTATGACTTGATATCACATTGTATCGAATCTAAATCTTTGAAAACAAAGAAAACTTTCAACCAATCTTTTGTAACAAATTAAAAAGACGTAAAGCTATTCAACCCCCCCCCCCTTCTAGTTTTCTTCAATTGGTATCAAGAGCCACGTCTAGCAAGATTTTTTAAAATATATTATATTTTAAAACTTGTAACGATCTATGGAATCTTTAAAATATTTAGAAGGGCAATCTATGCAAAGACCACCACTATTTGAAAGTGATGGATTTTTATATTGGAAAAATAGATTCGAAACTTATGTGAAATCAAAAGATCTTGATCTTTGGCATGTCATTACCTTTGGTGATTTTCCCCCTATTCAATATAATGTTGAAACTAAAATAGATGAAATTGTATCTTTTGAAAAACAAAATGATGATTTGAAAAAGAAACTAGCAAAAAATAATGAGGCTAAAATGGTTATTTATAATGCGTTACCGTGCAAAGAATATGATAGAATTTTTATGTGTAAAACCGCAAAAGAAATTTGGGATTCTTTACTAATTACTCACCAAGGTAATAGTCAAGTTAAAGATAACAAAATAGATCTTCTTGTACAACAATATGAACAATTTACGATTCCGGAAGAGAAATCAATTGATAATGCTTTTTCTAAATTTAACACTATTATCACAAGTTTAAAAACACATGATGAGACATTTTCTAGTAAAAATTGTGTTAGGAAATTTCTTAGGGCATTGCATCCGAAATGGCGAGCTAAGGTCATGGCAATTGAAGAATCAAAGAATTTGATGACATTGTCACTAGATGAACTAATTGGCAACTTGAAGGTCCATGAAGAAATTATAAGAAGAGATTTGGAAACGGTCAAATTCAAGAAAGAACAAACCAAATCCATTGCTCTAAAAGCCAAAAAGGAACCTAGTGACGATGATGATTCAAGTGACGAGAGTGAAGAAGAAGAATATGCAATGGCCGTAAGAGAATTCAAGAAATTCTTTAAAAGACGAGGAAGATTCACTAGATCACCACGAGACGAAAGAAAACCGTTCCAAAGAAATAGAAGTGATAACTACGGGAAAAGAAAGTGCTTTAGATGTGGAAGTCCAAATCATCTCATTGGCGAATGTCTAAAGCCGCCGAGTTATGAAAATCAAGGCGTCTTTGTTACTGGAACATGGAGTGATAGTGACAAAGAAGAAGTGCAAAAACCAAGAGACGAAAAGTGTTTTATGGCAAAAGGAACCGACGAAATATGTTTAGGAATTGACTTGGAGCCTGACGAATGGATCAAGGATAGCGGATGTTCGAGGCACATGACGGGGAACCGCAAGCTATTTTCTACATACAAGGCATACAATGGAGGTAACGTTATTTTCGGTAGTGACTTACGTGGAAAAATCATTGGCAAAGGTACGATTTCTCAAGACTCACTTACTATTGAAAATGTAGAGCATGTAGATAATTTAACATATAACTTGCTTAGTATAGGACAAATATGCGATAATAAATGTAGAGTTACCTTTACCGAAGAGGATAGCGAAATAGTTAAGAATGGAAAAATTATAGGTAGACGAATTAGGAAAGGAGGCATATATGTTATGAAACTAGGAAATAAACCTGATGATAGGATATGCCTAACGACCCTAGATGAAAACTCCACATTGTGGCATAGGAGATTAAGACATGCTAACATGCAACAAATACAATCTTTGGCCTCTAAAGAACTAGTTAGAAACTTGCCTAATCTAAAATATGACAAGCACTTTTGTGATGCATGTAAAATTGGAAAACAAGTTCATGCTACTCACAAAGCTAAGAATATAGTATCCACTACTAGGTGCCTAGAACTATTACATATGGATCTTTTTGGTCCATCCGCTGTGCGGAGCTATGGAGGAAACAAATATACCTTAGTAATAGTAGATGACTACTCACGATACACGTGGACTAGGTTTTTAAGTGACAAGACCCAAGCCTTTGAAAAATTCGAAATATTTAGTATAATGATTCAAAATAAATTAGGATGCACAATAGTAGCCATTAGGACGGACCATGGTAGGGAATTTGACAACGAAGTATAATTCGGAAAATATTGTGATTTAAATGGAATATCTCCCAATTTCTCCGCTCCTCGTACTCCTCAATCAAATGGCGTAGTAGAAAGAAAAAATAGGACACTACAAGAAATGAGTAGAACAATGTTAAATGAACAATCCATCCCACAAAAATTTTGGTGTCACGCTGTAGATACATCAACATATATTATTAATAGAGTATCAATTAGGAGGATTATAGGAAAAACTCCTTATGAGTTACTAAGAGGTAGAAAACCAAACTTAAGCTACTTTAGGGTATTTGGAAGTAAATGTTACATTCTAAACACTAAGGATTACCTCACTAAGTTTGATCCAAAATCATATGAAGGAATATTTTTAAGATACTCACAAAATAGTAAAGCATATATAATACTTAGCAAACACTCCATGAAAGTAGAAGAATCACTAAATGTAACATTTGATGAAACACCACCACCTCCTAAAACTTTACCTTTAGAAGATGATGACTTAGTCGAAGATGAAGCCATTGAGGTTAGTAAAACAAAACCCATAGGAAATGATAATGAAGACATTAACTTAGGAAATAACGAAATTGTAAATGTTAAAGAATCTAGATCACATCCATTAGATAATATAATAGGACATCTTAACCAAAGAACCCTTAGGTCACAAGCCCAAGATAAAAATAATTTCTTTTGTTTCCTCTCAGCAATAGAACCTAAGAATATTAATGAGGCTTTAAAAGATGAAAGTTGGGTTATAGCTATGCAAGAAGAATTAAATCAATTTAAGGTAAATGATGTTTGGGAATTAGTCCCAAATCCAATGAACATGACTATCATAGGAACTAAATGGGTATATAGGAATAAGTTAGATCAAGACTGAATAGTTACTAGGAATAAAGCTAGGTTAGTTGCCCAGGGTTATAATCAACAAGAAGGAATTGATTATGACGAAACTTATGCCCCCGTAGCTAGACTAGAATCTATTAGGATATTACTTGCCTATGCATGCGCCCTAGATTTTAAGTTATTCCAAATGGACGTGAAAAGTGCATTCCTTAACGGTTTTATCAATGAGGAGGTATATGTGCCACAACCTCGAGGATTCATTGACTTCGCAAAACCTGATTATGTTTATAAGTTAAAGAAAGTTTCGTATGGACTTAAACAAGCTCCCAAAGCTTGGTATGATTGATTAAAAGCTTTCCTTATTAAACATGATTATTCCATGGGAATGGTAGATAACACTTTTTTCACTAAAAGGAAAGACCCAAATCTCATCATTGTTCAAATATATATTGATGACATTATATTTGGATCGACTTGTCAAGACATGTGTGATGAATTTGCCAAAATCATGCATGATGAGTTTGAGATGAGTATGATGGGTGAACTTAACTTCTTCCTAGGATTACAAATAAAATAATTAGAAGACGGAATATTCTTTAACCAATCTAAGTACATTAAGGAAATGCTTAAGAAATTTGGCCTAGAAGACTCAAAACCCATGAAAACTCCCATGTCTACGGAAGTGAAACTCACAAAGGATAATGAAGGTGAGTCCGTAGATAACACCAAGTATAGAGGAATGATAGGTAGTTTACT